>CAWUFW010011010.1:0-577500 GCA_963921515.1 Calotriton arnoldi | reverse complement strand
CCAGATGGCCGAGGGGAAAGGTGCAACCAGATGGCCGGGCTCGAAGGGCGGCCATCTGGTCACTCTGGGCCCTAACGAAAGGGTGAGCGGGTGCTGAGGCATGGGGGGCTGGAGGCCCAGGAACCCCAGCTGGGCCTCAGCCATAATGCTGCGAGGGGGGAGCCGACGGGCCCTCCGACCCGGGGCCCGCGGACACCTTGACAAGCAGGCAAAGCGGGGGAGGTCTGCACGGGACTGACGGACCCCCGTCCCAGGCCCTTGGCGGAGCAGCAGGCCGGAGGATGGGGCCGAGGGCTGGAGCACCCAACCCGGGGCCCGGCGGGGCCCCTGGACCCAGCCAGGGCTCCCGGGCCCAGAGGCACAGGGGAAGCCTCCCCGGGCCTGCGGGACCCTATCCCGGGCACTCTGCCACATGGCAGGCCCAAGGAGGGAGCCCGGGATGGCGAGGCCACCCTACCCGGGCCCTCAGGGGCCCCGGCTGGAGCTCCTGAACCCAGCCAAGCGAGGGGGGCTCCCCGGGCACACCGGAACCCCGTCTCGGGCTTTTGGTATAGCGGCAGGCCGGGGAATGGGGCACAGGGTTGGAGCACCCGACCTGGGGCCCGGCGGGGCCCCTGGACCCAGCTGGGGCTCCCAGGCCCAGGGGCACAGGGGAAGCCTCCCCGGGCCCACGGGACCCCGTCCCAGGTACCCTGTCACGTGGCAGGCCCAAGGACGGAGCCCTAGGGTGGGGAGGCCACACTGCCCAGGGCCCTCAGGGGGGGCCCTTCAGAGCTCTTGTACCCAGCCAAGCAGGGGCAGGCTCCCCGGGCCCGGCAGAACCCCGTCTCGGGCCCCTGGTGGAGCAGCAGGCCAGGCGACTGAGCCTGGGGCTCCTGGACCCCGTCGGGGCTCCCGACCAGAGGTGAGGCCTCCCTGGGCCCCTGGGCCCCCATCCTAGGCACCACGCCACACGTTGGGCTGGGGGACAGAGCCCCGGGCTGGAGGGGGGTCATCCTGGCCTGTCCGGCTGCCGGCTGAGGACCGCTAGGCCGAGAGGGGTTTTTTGGAGTACCCTGTCCCTAGTAATCCGGAAGAAGGGTACCACTAGACTGAGGGGACCCAAGGCATGGACGCGCCCAACCTCCTGGAGCCCTGGCTGGTATTGGGGAGGCAAACAAGCCCTCATCGGGACTTCCAGGGCAGCCCGGCCATCTGGTCGCCCCATTGGAAAGCATTGCACGTGACCAGATGGCTGAAGGGGAAGGCGCCAATCTGCCTGCCCCGAGCCTCCGCAGGAGGGCTCCCGCCTGCCCTTTGGAGGGCTCGGGGGCTCTGCGTCCCGGGGGCTCGGAGACCCCGGCTGGGCCCCGGGCCCAGGGCTGTGGACGGGGGGTCCCCGATGGACCTCCGACCTGGGGTCCCCCAGGCACCTTGACAGGAGGGCAAAGCAGGAGGGAGGCCTGCCCAGGCTTGACGTACCCCCGTCCTGGGACCAAGGCGGAGCAGGGGGACAGAGTCCGGTCCCCTAAGCCTGGCCGGAGGTCCCAGGTCGGCACACGCAGGGTAGGCCTCCTCAAGGCTCGCGTCCTGGTTGCCATGCCATGCGGCAGGCCCGAGGACAGAGCCCGCAGCTCCTAAACCCAAATCGAGCTACGGAACGTCCGACGGGCCCCGGGCCCATGGTGGAGCGGAAGACGGAGCCCAGTGTAGGGAGCGTCCGGCCAGAGCTCTTGGGCCTGGACGCCCAAGGGAGGACCGCCCGGGCCCGATGGAGCCCGTCCCGGGCCCTTTGCCATGTGGCGGGCCGGAGGACGGAGCCCCGGACAGGGGGGAAGGTGGTGCCTGGTCCCAGCCCATCTGGTCCCCAGCTGAGAACCGCCAGCTCACGAGGGGTTCTGGCATACCCTGTCCCTAGTAATTCGGAGGGAAGCTACCCTTCTTTCTGGTAACCGGAGCGCACCGAGTGACGGAGGGGACACAGGGCGCGGAGGCGCCCGACCTCCTGGAGCCCTGGCTGGGATCGGGGGGGCGGACGAGCCCTCATCGGGACTTCCAGGCCGGCCCGGCCATCTGGTCGCCCCATTGGAAAGCATTGCGCATGACTAGATGGCCAAGGGGAAAGGCGCGACCAGATGGCCGGGCCTGAAGGATGCCAATCTGCCCCCCCCGAGCCTTCGCGGGAGGGCTCCCGTCTGCCCTTTGGAGGGCTCGGGGGCTCTGCTTCTCGGGGGCTCATCAGAGCCCTTAGCTGGGTCTCGAGCATGGGCCTGCAAGGGGGGGCCCCCGACGGAACTCTGACCCGGGGCCCGCAGGCACCTTGACACGCAGGCGAAGTGGGGAGGCCTGCCCTGGCCCGATGGACTCCCGTGACGGGCACCCGGGCCCTCGGCTGGCCATAGGACGTGGGCTCCCGCACCCCAGGGCCCGCCAGAGCCCAGGCCCCGGAACCGGTCCCCGCTTTTGAACCCAGCCAGGCCGGGGAGGGAGGGAGCCTCCCCGGACATCAGGGACCCTTTTCCCGGATAGATGGACCCTTGGCTGGCCGCAGGACGGGGGCTCCCACACCCCAGGCCTTGCCCGAAACCCAGGCCCCGGGCCCGGTCCCTGCTTCTCAACCCAGCCAGGCCGGGGGTATCTGGGAGCCTGCCTGGGCACGAGGGACCCCTGTCCCGGGCACACGGACCCTCGGCTGGCTGCAGGACGTGGGCTCCTGTTCCTCTGATTTTTTTCATAACTCCATGGAACTCCGCGTAGTGGCACTACGCCAACTCCGCCCAGGGTTAGTTCACAGTCCACAGCTTCAGTATGAATCCGTGCATGGGTGTGTCACGATAATAAACAACAAGTATGAAAGCCAATCAGTTTGAGTTAGAAGTGTGCATGCAAGCCGCACGTATTGGCTTTGTTCTACAGACACAGAGCAGCAGCTGCATTGCAGGGGAGAGCCTTTCACCTATTAACTGAGCCTCGGCTACTCTATTTTTGTCTGTGGTACCCCCTGTTCCCCTCGATGTTCGGTTTGCACACAGCCTGATAACAATAGTTAGAAAAGAATGGAGTAGTCACACAGAGGGAACAGCGAGAGTGACTTTAGACAGAAGAGACGGTGGAACAAGGGCGGGAAGATAAAGGGGACATTGGACCTCGGAATGAGTTGGCTGAGGGCTGTAGAGCAAACAGAGTGGTCATCACAACCGAATGAAAGATGGCAAGAGAAACCTAGCGGGGGCAAGAGAAACAAAGGGGTCACTCAGGGATCAGGAGTTTGGACAGAGATGGGACAAGCGTCCACAGGAACAGATAAAGGGAGAGGAGAGTAGACAGAGGGAGAAAGGGGACGGTAGAATGGACAAGCTATTGGACAAATGATGGTAATCTAGAAAAAGAGAAAGACCTGGGGTAGCACGAGCAGTCAAAATATAAAATGAGTTAACCGGCAGTAAAGAGACAGCAGCAGCAGCAGTACAATACTGGAACCTGACCCTAAGATGGCCTTTCAAAGACTCGGGAGAACAGAGCTTTTATTGATTATCTCTCAAGTCTCAGGCATCCCAATCTGTAAAAGGGAAAGATCACCATGATTTATTTAGTCAGGCTCATACCTGAGTCCTTAAAAATGAATAAATAAAACACCTTCTATAAATGTTACACCAAGAATACATACAATGAAGAAAAGATTCACTGCGACAAAAATTATCGTACTTGATTTTAGTTCCTGGATCTTAAAACGTCCTTTCTGCCTCTTAATGGACTCACTTCGTCGGAGGTGTAATGATACATCAAACAGCCTATAGCATTATGGTGGGAGAGTAATACTCCTTAGGTAGAAGTCAATTCCGACACTGTCTCTAAGCAATGGCTGAAGAAGAAATAGACAAAGAAGCGGATGGCTGAAGGAGGGTGCCCCAAAGCAGACGCTCTGGATATTAGATTCAATATGTCTTGTAGACAGTAGCGCTGTCAAGCCGTACCTAAGAAATTCACACCCAATGAATGACTCTGCAGTTATTAACAGAAATAACGGTTTTACTCAGCTCCATGTGAGCAAACCAGCCACAGTAACTAAATAGCTTTCAAAAATTTGGTCTTTATTAACAAAAAAAAATCCCCCCAAAAAAATCTGAATAATGCTAGCTTTTGTGAGAGACAAGAAGCATTACCCTATTTGGCTTCAAATGGATTAAATGCACAACAAAATGTTCAAAAACCTTCGGGATAATATTAGTCTTTTTGTGTATTTCTAACCATTCACTTATATGTTGAAGCAAATGAAAAGAAACATTGAATACCTCAGCCACGTGTGCCACATTAAATATAACCCATGAGTATTATATTGCACACCTCATGGGGCACTAGCATGCTAGTCTAATTGCAATCACAGATCCTCAAAGCTGAAGTGATTAAGGATTCTGGGTTGTTCAGTGTCCAATCATCATGGATGATACCCTGCAAGACATACAGAAAGATTCTACCTGCACTACACGCAGTGTTGCTGGGATATGTACTCCAAATTCAATCTTGAGAAATCAAAGTCTCATTTCCCCGGGCTATGATTTCTCAAGATTGTAGATGTGAAGTAATTTACCTTGGCACACACTGTTTCTGTATGATGATGTTACAAGAATTCCAAGTTGTTTTCTAATCAGAATCTGCAGTAAAGGAGTTGTTGGACCTGGCCCTTCTGCAGGGTTATCCCCAAACATTTTGCCCTCCTCCACCTATTTTTCTGAGCTTCTCTTTGTTGGATTTAGGACTCTGGTTATTTTACCTCTGCTAACCAGTGCTAAAGGGAATGTGCTCTCTGATCTATACATGGTATGATTGGTTTACACCTTTTTTACATATTTGATTTACTTGTAAGTCCCTTGTAAAGTGGTATCCCATATACCCAAGGCCTGTAAATTAAATGCTGCTAGTGGGCCTGCAGCACTGATTGTGCCACTCACAGAAGTAGCCTTTCAAACTTGTCTCAGGCCTGCCATCACAGGGTCTGTGTGCACAGTTTACAGCCACTTTAACTTGGCAATTAAACCTGCTTGCCAAACCTGAAGCTCCCCTTTTATTACACATAGGTCATCCCTAAGATAGGCTCTAGGTAGACCTATGGGCAGGATGCTGTGTAGGTAAAAGGTAGGACATGTGCCTTTATGTGTGGTATGTCCTGCTAGTGACAAACAGCCTATTTTGTTTCTCACTGCTGTAAGGCCTACTCCTCTCATAGGCTAGCATTGGGAATATCCTCATATATATGCTGAAGCAGTAATTCCTGATCAGAAAGGAGTTGCGTTGCCATTTTTGGTATGTTTAGAATGGTGGTGGCAAATCCTACTTACTGGTGTAGTTGGATTTTACATTACTATTATGGAAATGCCACTTTTAAAAAGTGGCCGTTTCTCAGTGACCCTTTGTGCTTTGCACTCTAACTCCAATGCACGTCTAGGGCCGGGTTACAACTACACTTGGTGCATACTTTCCAGACAGCAACAATAAAGGAAGGGCTGGGTGTGACAGGGGTCACATCTGCATTCATCTGCATTCTGATGGGCTGAGAGGGGGAGAGGTCATTCACACTACATTTGTATAGGTTGTGTCCTGCCCTCTCAGGGCTGATTTACCTCCTACTAACGCCTGGAGCCATGGCTGGGTTGAAAGGGATTGTTGTGCACTTGAAAGGGTTTCTTTTGAGTCACCCCTTGAACAAAGACATTTTTTGAGTATAAGTACAGGGACTCTGGCCCCATGTTTGGGGAAGCACTTTTGGATCTGGAACTGAACATCTGTCAGAAGGACTGTTACGCTGCTTAAAAGACTCATCTGGACTGCTTTTCTGCCTGCTGCCTGCTTACTGCTGTGCCCTTAAAGGACTCAACTGGACTGCTGAGTGTAGACTTTGATGTGAACTGCCACAACGCAATTCAGATTTATATCCACTGCGCATCAACTGCTATGAACATTGTTTGTCAATAAGGATACAAACAGACACCGACTACGTGGGCGAGGGCAGACTCTACTGCAAACTGCCACGATATTATTCAGATCTGGATCCGATCTTTTAAACTGGATATTTCTGATTCATCAAATACCTGGATTTTACAGACAAAAGATATTTGCTATTCATATTGATTTTTGAGGGTCAACCATTGCAAACTCCTACAGTCCTGAAGATGGTCGACTAGACGACAGCCCATTGACCGAAATGTCGACAACTACACTTATTTTCTGTATAATGTTAATATAGGCAATACTCATTTGTATTATTTGTGGGTCTGCCTTATTTCTATTTTGAAAAAAGTGTACACAATTTTCACTGAGAAGTACAAAAAACAACTATTTATGTATATAACTTCCTGTTACATTGTGTGTTCAATGATCTAGTACCCCTGAGTATTATTATCTTTAAATACGATAACATTTATTTTTTCATTATACACCCGTGTTCTGATATGTTATTCTTTGATATATCCCTTTGATATATGCTTGTGTTTTCATATTTTATTAGAGAACTAAACTATATATGAGTTGTTTGTGCACAGATAAAGAAATCAATTTGCAAGCATAGTACAAGAGCTTGCTTTGAATGATAAGTAAACATTATTTCAAACTAACTGAATAAACAAATCCCTTGTAGGCACATTTACCTGTTCATATTATACTACCCAAGCCGTCAAGGGTTGATGGGGTTACCCATTGTATTCTATATTATTTCTTCTTGTTGGCCTGCTGCCTACTGCTCCCGGATCTGGTCTAACCAGACACTGCGTGGGACCTGTAACCAGACTCTGCTGGTTCTACATGCTGCACATTGCTAGAGGACTGCTGTGCTGCCAGGAGGAACTGCCATTAGGACTACCTGCTTTGTTCGTCTGGCATGCTGCATGTTGGGCTGCTGGAGGGACTGCCACATTGCCAAGAACCTTTATGTGCTGGCCTGCCTACTTACCACTCCCTGTGTGCCCCGCAAGTGTTGTCCAAGGAGCCCAGTGCGGGGTGAGCGCTATTTACGGCTCCTTGCCTCTTTAATCTCAGCGCCTGGTGAGCACTTCATCATTCCACCAGGGACCGGCGTGCCGCTTTCTCAACTTGTGTCAGCTGTGAGTAATGGCTCCTGGCCTTGTTATCAGTGTGTGTTGAGCACTTTGTCTTTCTACCAAGATCAGTGTGCTTCATCTTGCACCCGCGTTGCCTTAGCAACCAGGACCCTCCCTTTGAGACAAGCCTACACACTGCAGGAAGATCAGCGTGCCTTCAGCTGATTCCGGGGCTCATTCTGGGCCTACCCTTATATCAGAGATAGGCAGGGAGAACAACGCAGGCCCCATTTCTGAGTCCCCCAATACTTCTGCAATGCCCTGAGGGTCTACTGTGGGCCGTAGTGCTGGTCTGGCTTACAGTGGCCCCAGCCATCCCAGGGTACTGTATGGGGCCGCCTCAAGCCCCAGAGCCATCTGCGCTCCTTTTCGGGTGGCATTAGCCCCAGTGAGATAAGCGGTCCAAGTGGCCCTGGAGGGGTCTAGACCTGCTACAAATTGGGAGAGTCTCTTGTTTTATAGTCTGGGATCCTTGGGGTCAGTCTGACAGCTTCTGAGGCTGCCCAGGTGCTCCTTCACGGTTGGCTCCGTTTGGACCAGGAATTTGCAGCCAAAGAAGCGCCCTGAGGGCTCCGTTGTTGAGGCATTCCTTGTTTTTCATTCCTGGGTGGGGGGAACCTCAGTGGAAGGCCCTACGGTGGGGGAAAAAATACAAACACCACATTACGAGCTCACAAAACTACTGTAGCACACGGCATAGGCGCGCAGGTACTCCTGCAGCTTATGTTCTATGCCTGCCTACAGGCAATTCATCAGGGGTCATAGGACACTACAATACAAAGTGGATTGGTGTGCTGTAGCCTATGTCTTCATTGTAATTGCTGTGACTTACCCTACCTATCCACCTTATTGGCATGGAGTATTTACTGTAAAGGGCCTAAAAGAAGCACAGGGACTTCTGAGGCTGTTATATGGTTTATGGTAATACTGTTATTGATGTGCTTTTCTGCTGCATGACCTGCACTACTGTTATGATAAATTATATTTTTCCCTTGCATTGTCCAAGATAACAAATGCTATGTGCATAATTTCAGTACATGCACAGTATTTATGATTCATGTGTTTTGGTCTATGTTATGCACAATATACTATAATTTTTTATAATCTTGTGTGGAGTCTCTTTTGTGGTGTTTTCATTGTGTTTCTGTGTGAGTGTGTTTCGCAAATACTTTACACATTGCCTCTGATGATAAACCTGACTGCTCTGCTCCAAGCTACCAGAGGGTGGGCACTGGTTATCTTTGGTGTGTAACTTACTTGTTCTGACTAGAGTGGTGGGTTCTGCCTGGCTTAGGTGCATACCCTAGCCAACCAGAAACCCCATTTCTGACAGGTGTTCAGTGCCAATGCACACTTGGAGGGTAAAGTTGTTAGTACATCTCAACAGAGGAATACCAGCAAAAGAGGATCAATTTACTCCTTACATCTATTATTCCAATCTAGTTTAGGATTCTAGTACTACAATTAAATGAGAATACCACAAAAGCCAGCACTGCCTTTGGATAGACAGGACCCTCTCCACATTACAGCTTTATGAAGCAAACAGCCCTCATGGACAAACAGAAGATCTATCACAGTGGCCTACATATCAATGGTGGACAGTACAGTAGATTGGCAAGTACTACTTCAAGGAAATCATTAGCAACATACGTATTCAAGAGGTTAGTCTGGTTAAGCCCATGCATTTCCCCCACAGGCACAATATAAACTGTTTCTACAGCCTCAAATCTTCAACAACAGAAATAAATCAGCTGTGTCAAAGAAGTCCTTACTGGTAATATTACATTATCTACTCCTGTGGGATTTTTAATTTAGTTATTTAAATCCCACAGAAATGTCTAGGTCAAATTGGATATGATAAAAAAAAAATCTTGACAGCAAAACCATAAAGCCCCCTCACCCCCCCACCCCCCGGAAAATAGGCAATTTGTCTGTTCATGACATAATCAGATTTTTATCCTGTAGCTCCCTGCAACCAACAAGTGTATAGAGCATTCTCAGGTGAATGTGTGTCACCAGATGTGTCCTTCATTCTGTTGGAGGAGGAGTTAATCCCCAAGAAATTTCCCCCTTACACCCTTTTGTTCTAGGAAGCCCCTGTGCCGTCAACAGCATAGTTGTCCTAGCAGGGTTTGTTGTGGTAAACTAATTGGATTTACTTTCAGATCAGTAGATATCTATTCAATTTAATCCCAATTTAAGCCCAGTTCTATAATATGTTAACAGTTACTCACCCAAATATATTTAAACAAATTAGACATATTCAGAATCTGTTTGCAGAATTATTAATTTGAGCCAAATCTACCCCCAGCTCTTAATGTTAAATTGGTAGTCCCTCTTAAGCAATTATCAATTTATGATTTTAATTAAGAGTTCTACATAAGTAAGCTCACTATTGTAAAATGGCAATTTATCAACAATCAACAGCATTTGTAAAGTGCAACACTGTCACCCCTAGGGGTATCTGGCTGATGTGTCTCTGTCGAAGAGCCAGGTCTTGTGTCTCTTTCTGCAGTCTGCCAGCGAGGGGGCTGTACGGAGCTGGAGGGGAAGGTCATTCCAGGTCTTAGCGGCGATGTAGAAGGAGTGGCCATCGCTGAGGCTGCAACAGATGTGGAGGTGTGAGCGAGAGTGAGTGAGGAGGAGCGCAGGTGTCTAGAGGGTTGTTGGAAGTTCAGTCGATGGTTGTTGTAGGGAGGTCCTAGGCGGTGGAGGGCTTTGTAGGTGTGTGAGGATCTTGAACTGACATCTCTTCTGGATGGGGAGCCAGTGGAGGTCTCTCAGGTGGAGGGCGATGTGGGTTCATTTGGGGAGGTCCAAGATGAGTCTGGCTGCAGGGTTCTATATGGTCGGGAGTCTTCTGAGAAGCTGGGTGGAGATGCTGGCGTAGAGGGTGTTGCCGTAGTCGAAGCGGCTATTGACGAGGGCCTGAGTGATGGTCTTTCTGGTGTTGGTTGGAATCCATCTGAAGATCCTGCGGAGCATGCAAAGTGTGTGGAAGCAGGAGGAAGCAGCTACGTTGGCCTATCATTTCATAGTCACTTGGCTGTCGAGAATGAGGACTAGGTTGTTGCACTCATGGTCAGTCGTTGTGGGTGTAGGTCTGAGTTCTGCAGGCCACCAGCTGTGGTCCCATGCGGAGGTGTTATTCCCAAAGTCTTCAGTTTTGTCGGAGTTGAGATGGAGGCAATTGTCTCTTATCCATTTGGCTATGTCGGTCATGGCATTGTAAAATTCGGTTTTGGTATTGGAGGGGTCCTCAGTGAGCGAGAGAATCAGTTGAGTGTCGCCTGCTTAGGAGATTATGTTGAGTCCATGGGATCTGACAACATCTGCAAGGAGGGTCCTGTAGCTGTGGAAGAGGGTGGAGCTGAGGGATGATCTTTGTCGTACGCTGCATATGATGTCTTTGGGGGTGGAGGTGAAGGGAGGCAGTCGGATGATCTGTGTGTGTCTTGGAGGAAAGAGTGAGCAACTTGAGGGCATCTTGCTGTATGCCTATGTTGTAGAGTCGGCTGATGAGGGTGTGGTGAGAGATGGTGCCAAATTCCATGGATAGGTCGAGGAGGATCAGGGCCACAGTTTCTCCACTGTCCAGGAGTATTCTGATGTCATCTGTGGGGACAATCAGAGAGGTCTCAGTGCTGTGGTTGGCGCGGAATCATCATTGTGAGGCGTCCAGTAGGTGGTTTTGTTCCAGGAATTTTGTGAGCTGCTGGTTGATGACTTTCTCGAGTACTTTGGCTGGGTAGGGGAGCAGGGAGATGGGATAATAATTTTTTAGATCGCTGGGGTCGGCGGAGGCTTTCTTTAGGAGAAGTCTGATATCTGCATGTTTCCATCTGTCCTGTAGGTTGATGTGGAGCTGGAGGTGTTGAGGATGCCAGTAAGTTGTGTGCTGATTGAGTTTGATGTGAGGCTGTAGAGGTGGTGGGGGTAGGGGCCGGTGGGCGCCCCGGCATGCATGGAGGATATGATAGCTGAGGTGGTCAGGGCGGTGAGCAGAGACCAGATGGTAATGGTTTGGCTGAGTGGGTTGGAGAGTGAAATTGTTGTAGATGTTGGAGATCTTGCTGTGGAAGTAGTCTGAGAGGGTGTCACAGAGTTCTTGGGAGGAGTGAAGGTGTTCTGTAAGGTTGTTGGATTGGAGGATTCCTTGACTATTTTGAAGATTTCCTCTGTGTGGTTGTCCATGGAGTTGATGCGGGTGGTGATGGATGCTTTCTTGGCTTTCTAGATATGCCGGTGATATTTTCTGATGGCTGTTTTGTGAGCAGCTCTGTCGGCGGGGTTCTTAGTGGCACGCCATCGCTCCTCCAGTTGGTGGCAGTTGCACTTGGTAGTCCTGATTTCTGGGGTGCACCAGCTGGCTTGTGTGTAGGTCTTGTTGGATTTTGTAGGTTTCAGCGGGGCAACTCTGTCGGCGCTGTAGGTGATCTAGGTGGGAAGTTCTGGTCTGTTGAGGCCTCGAGTTGGGAGGTGGTGAGGGCCTGTGACTACAGGTTTCTGGTGAATTTGCACCAGCTGTGGTGGGGGGGTATGACTCATGGTAATGGTGTGCTGGGCGTTGATGATGGTGAAGTGTACAATGGTGTGGTCAGTCCAGGTGAGTTCTGTGATGTGGCTGAGTTTGATTCTATTGCTAGAGGTGAAAATGGGGTCGAGCGTGTGTCCGGCTTTGTGCGTGGGTTCGGTTACCAGTTGGGTGAGGCTGATGCTGTCCAGATTCTCCAGGAGGGCGATGGAGTTGGCTTTGTTGGCGTCGTCGATGTGGAAGTTGAAGTCACCAAGTCGGATGTAGTGGTGTGAGTCAATAGCTAGGGGGGCAATGAGGTTGGGGATGGTGTCGCAGAATGTTGCTCGGGGTCCCGGGTGTCTGTAGGTGAGGGTGCCTCCTCTTGTGGTCTTCATGTCAGTTTGTAGTAGGAAGTTGAGGTATTCCATGAGAGGCATGGGGTCATCATTGGTGTTGGGGCATCTGATGGTTTCCTTGGAGATGATGGCGATGCCTCCTCCTTGTTTGTTGGTGCGGTCTTTGTATATCATCTTGTAGAATTCGGGCATGGTGGTGGTGATGTCGGGGTTCGAGGAGGGGTTTAGCAACGTTTCAGTGATGAAGGCAACATCCGCGGAGAGGGTGGTGATAGAGTCCCAGATTTCTGTGGTGTGTTTGCAGAGGGAGCGGGCTTTGAGCAGAAACAGTGGAGCAGTTAAGGGGTGTTCTTGGTCATGTGGGCAGGAGTGGTGCAGGATCTTTAATAGGTTTTGTCACAGGGGAAGTGGAAGTGTCAGCAGGTGAAGGGTCTTTTGGTGGATCGTGGGGAGGAGACAACGCAGCTGTTGTTTCGGCGTCCAGGAGTTTCTTGGTGGTGTACAGTTGGGTGGCAGGAGGGCCGGGGGTCCTGGCAGTGAGCATTGTACAACCAGTGGTGCATTGACGGCATGTCTGCTGTGTGGCTGTGCAGCGGCCTCCATTAGTGGTCCTGGTGGGTGGTCCTAGTGGTCCTGGGCAAAGACAATGCAGGCAGTGCGGGGTTTGGGGCATTAGGCAGTGCAGGGACAGGGACTGCAGGCAGCGCAGGGACAGCAGGCAGCGCACGGACAGCAGGCAGTGCAGGGACAGGGACTCCAGGCAGTACAGGGATGGCAGGCAGCGCATGGACAGCAGGCAGCGCAGGGATAGCAGGCAGTGCAGGGACAAGGACTGAAGGCAGCACAGGGACAAGGACTGCAGGCAGTGCAGGGACAAGGACTGAAGGCTGTGCAGGGCAAGCAGGCAGCGCAGGGACAGGGACTGCAGTCAGCGCATGGGCAGGGACTGCAGGCAGCACAGGGACAGCAGCAGTGCAGGGACAGCAGGCAGCACAAGGACAAGGACTGCAGGCAGCACAGGGACAAGGATTGCAGGCATCACAGGGACAGCGTAGGGACAGGAGGGGTGGGCACAGTACCTTAAGCTGGACTCAGGCAAAAGAGGAAAAGAGGGGTGGCCTAGCCCAGCCTCCACCATGCTTTGATGGGCACGGACAGGCCTGCCCTTGGCCCAGGCTCTACCCATGTGCGACCATGATGCGGGAGCCGCAGGGGCCATTTATTGTTGCTGGCAGGTGCGTAAATTGGAGCAACCAGCAGGCCCCGCCTCCCGGGCTGCTGGGAAGTGTAGTCTGGTGGTGGGGATTCGTCAGAGGTGCTGTGGAGCGCAGGTCGGCAGCAGCAACTGGAAGGAAGATACTCTCTGGAAGGAAGGGTGTTAGGTGGCTTCCAGCGATGCAGTAGCTGCAGGTGCCCTTTATTGGTGCAGAGAGGCGTGAAAATCAGAGCAACCAGCTGGCCTCGCCTCTGGGGCTGCTGGGAAGAGTAGTCGGTGGTGGGAAGGGGTCAGAGGCACTGTGGAGCGCGGTTTGGCGGCAGCAACTGGAGAGGAGATACCCTCAGGAGGGGATGGGCGGTGACCCAATAAATTATATAGACCTTCATGGATTGTTAATATTTTTGAATCAATATTTATAATCTGCCAACCACTTTTTAGCATCGAATCAATTGTACTAACAGCAGCACATACATAGTTTTATAACTGGACATAGAACAGAAGCATAACTAACCTATTGGATGATAAAAGGGGAGCACGCATTCATTTAAAATTCAAACAACTACAAGTAGTCGGCCCAAAAGAAACTATAGCGAGAACCTCAAATAGGTAAATTATACTGAAGGCCATTTAAAGAATTATAATTTTGCAAATTCAAACTTGTTAGACCTGACAGCCCTTATGGTGGTCTTACCCCAAACATTTTGCCTAGTGACCTCCTGTTGCTGAAATGCATTTTTGCTGGCACTAGGACTCTGTGCATTTAACTACTGCTAACCAGTGCTAAAGTGCTTGTGCTCACTCCTTAGAACATGGTAAAATTGGCATACATCTGATTGGCACATTAAATTTACTTATAAGTCCCTAGCAAAATGGTACAACATGTACCTAGGGCCTGTAAATTAAATGCTATTAGTGGGCTTGCAGATTTTATTGTGCCACCCACTTACGCAGCTCTTATAACCATGTCTTGCCATTGCAGTCTGTACGCAGTTTTTACACTGCCAATATGACCTGGCAAAATAAACCTTTTGCCGGGCCAAAACCTCCTTTTTTAATACATATAAGCCACACCTAAGGTGGGTCGTAAACAGCCCCTATGGCAGGGTTCAGTATATGTGAAAAGTTGGACATGTACTTTTAACTTGTACATATCCTGGTAGTGAAAAACTAAAAAAAATCGTTTTTCGCTACTCTGAGGCCTACCGCTCCTATAGGATAACATTGGGTTACCTTATCACATTTTAAATCCTCTTTAATGGAAAAGTCAGATTTTAAGTCACAATTCTGAAAATGTCACTCTTAGAAAGTTGGCATTTTCTTGTCCTAACCATTTGGTGCCTGGAGTCTGTATCCTGGGTCACATTACTGTGATTAGAGTGACAGTTGGTCTGTGTGGATTCCTCCCAGACAGTGAGACAAAGGGGTACTATATGTTGGCAGGATGGGCCATACAGCCAGGATAGGTGGGGCAGGGTGGTTACCTACCCCACTGACATTTCAAAGGGGCAGCCTCAGCACACTTACAAAGAACTTGACACCAGTCCTTAGTCACCCTAGACCTCTTGGAGCCTTGGCTGGGAAGTGAGGAAATTCCAGAACCAGATGTGGAGCGGAATCTAGAGTAGACGTTTCTCTACTTCAAAGGAAGGCAGCAGGTATAAATATTGGACCCTCATACCAACTCCAGGACCTGCGGAGGACCCCCAGAAGCACAGTATTGTACTTCAGGAAGTTGCCCTGCTGCTTGGTGCCTGCTTTGTACCTCAGAGGAATGCCCATGCTGCTACCAGAGGACTGCCCTGCTGGTTGAAGCCTGCCTTACTGCTTGATTCCAGGACTACCGGAGTGATTCCAAGGGCTATTTGGCTGGCCTCTTGTTCTGAGCTACAGGGACACAAAAACTCCAACAACATGAAACCTGCACCTTGACCCTGCCTGAAGTGAGTCCTACTCTCCAAGTGGTGCCCACTCAGTACTGGAACCTTGAAAGTGGTGCTAAAGGTGACCAAACAGCCAAAAACAGAAACTTAGGACATGAAAAACATCCACCAAAAAGTGGCCTGAGACCTGACAGGAGACCAGAATCTACCTTCTCGACAATCCGCCCAAAGTACATCGCCGTTGGCCTGACTTTGCTGGAGATCCTGCTACTTAATTCTTTGAAACAGCAAATCCTGTTCAGTTCTCCTCTTCAGAAGGGTACCTGGTCTTGTGGAGCCCACGTTAATTACAGCTTGCAGCTTTGTCCCGCTGGAGTTTTTCGTCTCCCAAAAACGTGACTAAGTCCAAACGTATAAATCTTCACATCAGCTTCATCGAGCTGCTCCCTGATGATGATACCTCATCCTCAGACATTGCGTGCTGTTTTTCCCAGCTGAACTTTGCCTTCTCAGATATTTTTCTTTGATATTGCTCCAAAAAGTCCAAAGGTAAGGTGAGACCGGGCTCAATTTACCTAGAGTATTTGAACCGCGCTCCATCGCGGTCATCCACAACTTTTGACTTTGCCCCGGTCTCGTGCGCCTAGATGCCCAGGGTTGGCATTTTGATCTTTTAAGCGCTATTTTTTACTAAAAACTTAAATTACTACTTGTGTGCTGCATAAGTATTTACACATTGCCTCTAAGTTAAGCCTGAATGCTTTTGTGCCAAGCTACCAGAAGGTTAAGCACAGCTTAATTTAGTGACAGTTTATGTTTCACCGTGACAGAGATTGTGGTTGTTGCTTGAGAAGTGTCGTCACCCCCCCCCCGCCCCCACCACCACCAATCAAAAGCCCAATGTCCTACAAAACTCATCTAAATAACCAGAAACACCTTGGCTCCCTAACATCACAATGGAAACAGTCCTTTTCAAAATATATGGCATAAGCCACAGAGCAGTTTTTAAGTGCAGGACATGTGTTTTTATCCCTATAGCTCTCAGTATGTCATTGGACACTACAAACCACAAGATCCTGCACCCGTTTTTCTGCAGTAGCAAAATCAAATACGTGTTCTTATACAGGTTTGGCTACATCTAAAAATATCTCGGTTTCTAAAATATTCTACTTCTCCTCTCAATATCTACTGCATCTTCCACTCTCAACCACTGAAAATGATTACAACCATTCCTCAAATACTACTCTGAAATAGATAATACAATACTATGCCTATGCATCATTAGAGCCAAAGCTCTAATGATGCAAGAAGGACCTAGTCATCTGCTTGTCCACCATTGATTCATGTGCCTAATGAAGAACGGCTTCAAAACAGAACCACTGTTCCCTAATGCTTAACATTGTGACCTATGAAATACCTCCTCAATTGTGATGGTGTCTGTAAGGTCAAAAGCCCATTCACAAACTGCTCTTCATTGTATCATTGTGGCAGATCCTGCATGTTTTCTGATGCAAGAGAGCTGTGTCTTGACCAGCAATCTACACGATTATATTTCCCATCGAAAGGCACTGGGCTCTCTTGGATTAGTGAGTAACACCTACGTTTCTGTGACTACCGCTCCAAGACAAACTCATGTCACTACGTGAGGTTGGTGGTGGTCGACTGTAGTAGTGGTGCATAGGCCTTTTTGCATGCACTCCAGTGGGAACACTGCCTATTGACTCTTACTGGTTAATCCATACAGAATGTTATGGAGGGGCCCTTTCTTCCCCCACATGTGTTGGATGTATGTTCAAATGAGTTTGTGTGCACTGGGTACTTGCGATGGAGTGTGGCCATGTTGGGTCAGTTCTAGAATCCTACATAAAGTTATCTGTAGCCAGCTTTTCCCTGCATACCCTATGCACCGCTCTTTAGATTTCTTCTCAATCTCTACTGGAATTCTTTGCGAATCCGAGTGCACTGCATGGCTCTGAATCATCATCCAGAAGGAGCTTTGTTGCAAGTAACAAAAACTGAAACATTTCCAGCAGGTCAATGTGAGGATTAACCAGTGTGAAAGATTTTTGTGTTTAAATTTTTGTGCATCGTTAATGAGTGCAGCCTATATTTTCACACTCGACTAAACATGTACGCACTTTTTTCTGATGCCTGTTAATTAGGCCTCAATTTAGTACAAACTCCATCTTGTTCAAAATGAAAGTCACCTCTGTCACTCATGTCTTAGCCCACATCTCTCTTCGCAATTCCTTCAATACACTGTACTTGTCCATTTCCACTGTCATTCTTTATGCTGCTCCTGATGAAATTAACCCAGGTCAGTCGCAAACTGAAACATTTATCTCAACATCCTTCCACTGATTCACTCTGCCCTACTCATTCATATAACACGTTATTGTTAATAGATCTGGTTTGTTGTAGCATCTCCAGGCGACATTAGCATAGAGGGTGCTGAATAATAATTTTTTCATGTAGTGGAATGGTGCAATATGATGTTTATTTTTCATGTGCTCCAATCTGCTGATGAAATTAAAGATTTGCTCCCACCACAGTGATTCAGCAATTTCTGTAATGTTATATGGGAAAATAATGTATACAAAACCTTGGATTTTGGAAATAAGCCAGAAGACTTTTCTACTAAAGATGCTGGCTGTTACTCTCCTGATTTTGCTGTTCACTTGGCACTTAGAATAATTTCTGATTTTGCTTTTTTTGGTACTACTTCCCATTGACAATTTTTATGGCATTGACTCTGTATCACTTTATTTTGTAATTCTGCAATAAAACAGTTAACCTTTCTATTGATCTAGAACTCAGTTATTGAGTACATTTATTTAGTTAACTGAAAGTTTTTCATGAGATTTTGATGCTTTGGGAGGTGGCTTAATGTGGGGACACATTGCATCAAGAAACTGAGGTTCAACACCCTCTCCAGTCCAGTGAATGTGGACAATTTGATTGAGGTAAATGTTTAGGGTGCCTCGTGCCCACACAAGACATCAACATTTCAATTAAGGCTCTGGCCTAGAGCCTGAACTGGGATATGCTCTCCATGGAAAGATTAAGGTTCTTCCATTTTGTTTCTGTGCCAGATGATCTTAAAAGGCCTGTATGCCTGAGCCATGAATCGCCTCATCCTGTTTCAGCACCCTATGATCCTGAGAGGCCTTTGTGTCTGATTCCTCCGTCAATGTACAACAGTCTTCAAGCAGCTAACAACCATGCCTAGGCCATGTGCATCAACGTTTGTGCTACACATTAATGTCTTCAAGTGACTGATGACTGTAGAGTGCCCATGTACCAGACCTCTGTGCAATCCCCTCCATTGATGGCAGGCTGGCTCCATGACAGGCTTGTGTCCCTATCCCTGTTGTTGCCTACTCCCCCCACCCCCGGTAGCCTAGACAAAGTCTCAAATTACTGCATAACTGATTATTGGAATACGGCCCCCATCCCTCTCGAGGCCCAAGAACAAGTACTCTCAGGGACTGAACTGAAAAATTAATCTCTAACACTTTCGCAACTATGCTGCGCTTGGCTACCCTATGGGAATTACCAAGCTGTATGCAAACATTGCTTTACCCCTAAAGCCTAAACCTCAGTTCAGTTCCCCCAGTATATAGGATACACAGTCAAGAATATGTGTTGAGGCCATGCACCATTCATTTTAATAGACATATTTGATTTATTATAATAGTCCCATATCTTTTTTAAAGAATAACACTACTTGTATAATCCATTTATTGTGATTGATACATGTGCAGCCTGAAGTAAAGGTTCTACCCAACACCATCCTTCAAGAGTACGCCTTGACTAATCAACACTGCTGCACTCTGAAAGCCAAAGACTATTAAGCAGACTTTTGGTGTGAGTGAGCGAGCGAGCATGCTGCAATGTCAGATTTCTGCATTTCCAGGAACAACAGTAAAGATTTTCCATCTGCCCTTGATTTGTGCAGATCCGGCATAACTGGCTTGACAGCATCAACAAACCTATCTTCAAGCTCAGGTAGTTGTCGTGATTTGAGAATTCCACTCAATACCAAGTTCTCATATTTAATTAACACATCCCACTGCTACCTTCGCCCATTTAAACATATTCTTTATGTCATTCTACCAGAGACATGATCAGCAGCAGTGGAAGCTAAAATCAGATTACTCCTTCATTGAACCATTCTCTATGGGCCAATCCATCAGCAACTCTCATCTTGTAGTCATGTCAAATGCTACAGCCAGGTTGATACTTTGAAGTAAGCCATAGGCCTACACCTCGTCAATACACAACATCCATGTCAATGGCCATGGCTACCTTGAAACCTCAAACCTTCCCCAGAAGGCATAGATGGAAGAGATGCAAAATACCCCGGTAGCAAAACAATATGGGTACATTAAGCATGTCATCCAATACCTTGTGCTTAGCACACGCAATTACCATGTTCCTAGAGCAACACAAGGAACTGTGATCCATCATGTACTGTGCACATTCTAAAACTGAAGAGAAGCTCGCTTGAGGGGGCGTTTCTTGATGCATCTGTGCAGAGCTACGCACATTTTTTTTGTGCTTGAGGTGTGTAAAATTCAAACATAGAACTCGGAATTTCTCCTAGTTAATGGATGAACTTTAGACAGAACAAGTCAGAAACAAACAGAAGCAATCTCTGGTGGCCTTTGTGGGGAGAGGAGTTGGGTGTGATAGACCCCTTTGAGGAACCCTTCAAATTTCCAAAGAATGCCAAGGATCATGTAATCATTCATTCATTCATTCAGTCACCATTAGAAAAATGAATTTAAAGGTGACTTTTCCACCATTTTTCAGTATAGTTCATCAGCTCATACATACACGATTCTTCCAGTGAAACTTCATGAACTCGAATACTAAACTTTCATATCTGACGACTAATTTAAATATTTAAATCTAAATGTGTGAAAAGCAGCAGACTTTTCAAATTACATGCATTCGTGACACTGTCACTGAAAGTAAATAAATCATTTTTTGTAAATGATCACTCACGTTTCTTGTTTAAAAAACATGTGTAAATATTTCTCATCTAAATTAGTCTAATCCATGAATACGCGGACTGCCCACATTCTAATAGAAATGCTTATCACTGTTCACGTTCTTCTCTACTGGTACATGACATCCAACTCACTGGAATGGAGGTCTAAATAAATTGAATTAACACACGCTGTGAAGAAAAATAAAATCTAATGCATCATTTCAAAATTATAATGCTTTCATGAGTTTTTTTTTTTTAAATTTATTTATGTATTTTCAAGAGCAAAAAAGGCAGATACAAGTACAGGCAACGTATTATGTCAAGTGTACAGGCTTAGGCAAATACAAGTAAATAAGAAGGCAGACATTGAGACTAAATTGACACAGTGAGCTACAGAGCAATGCAACACATCAGAGGTAATACAGTGATGATAACCTTAGATCACATACACTGAGAGTGTCCAGCCCTCCAAGTGGCTCCATGAGTGGGAGGAAGCGGGGGTCAGTAAGTATAATTATGCATGAAAAGTTCAGGCAGGCGCCACATTATCAGCCTGTGTGTTGTCGGTCCCGTCAAGTGGATGAGAGAGTAAGTATGCCGTAAGGGGCCCCCAGTTATCACGAGGACGGGAGGTAAGGGGAAGCAGTTCAGCAAAGGCATACATTTGGTCCTGCCAAAACACCATGTCTCGGATCCAATCCTTGAATTTAGGTGCTCTGCCCCGCCCCCATCTGCAAGCTATACGCCGTTTAGCTAGAATGAGACTGAAGGAGATAAATTTCCGGTGTGCCACCGCTAGTGTCTCGGTGTATCCTAGGAGGGCAAGAAGGGGGGTGCGCTGAAGGCGCAACGATGTCATTTGTTCCAGGGCTACGAGTACCTGGAGCCAATACTCCTGTACAGCACCGCAGCCCCAGGCAAAGTGTAGAAAGTCAGCCCCTGCGACACCGCACCAGTCACATCTATCGTTGTCGCGCAATTTAAAGCGGTGGAGCTTGGCTGGTGTATAGTATGTGCGATGAAGGAATTTGTAATGTAGAATGCGAAGACGGCTACTGGACGTGCTTTGTTCCGTTTGTTTGCAGCAATAGTTTCATTGCTCGTCAGTGAGAACTAGTCCCAATTCTACGGACCATTTGTCCCTGGCAGTGCTCTGTGTGAGGCTCTGAGTGGTGTAAAGAGTATGGTATAGTGAAGAAACCAAGTGTGACGCC
Organism: Calotriton arnoldi; assembly: GCA_963921515.1. Taxonomy (NCBI): domain Eukaryota; kingdom Metazoa; phylum Chordata; class Amphibia; order Caudata; family Salamandridae; genus Calotriton; species Calotriton arnoldi. The sequence goes on along the minus strand of CAWUFW010011010.1, from coordinate 556,249 downwards.
GCGTCACTTCGTAATATTAGGCGCAGTGAGGTAATCTCCGGAGGCTCCTGAGGGTAGGTAGGGGTATGTTCCTTGAGGCCCTGGTGCAAGCGGACATATAAAAAGATATCCATGGGAGAGGGTGGCTGTGTGTGGAAAAGTTGCTGTGAGGTACGGAATTTGCCGTGAAGGTAGAGATCTCCCCAGGTTTTAATACCATATTTAGCTTGAGTTTTCCTAAAAATACCTTCCTGAAGGACGGGCATTTTCGGGTGATAAAGTTGGGGAAGCAAGGGTGAATATAACATGGGAGCCTGGGATCGTTTGACAATGTTTTGCCATGCCTTCACCGTGCTGATGATGGGGGATGGGTCTTCAGTGCAAGGTGCAGTGGCGGTAAATATGGCGCCCTCCAGTGGAATGGGATCAGATAATCAATGTTCGGTGGCTACTTGCGGCATGTACCTAGGGGGGTGAAATCAGAATTGGGCATAATGAGCCTGTGCACATGTGTAGTAGAGTTCAAAATTGGGTATGTCGAACCCCCCTTGCGAATATGGTCTAGTGAGAACGTCCCATTGTATTCTGGGTTGTTTACCACCCCAGGTAAGGCGTATCAGTTCTGTGCGGAGCATAGTAAAAAAGATTTCCCCCTGGTCATAGGGTATGTTCATAAATAAATAAAGGAGTTTAGGAAGGATAACCATTTTGATCAGGGATATGCGTCCTGCAATGGAGAGCGGTAGGGCGATCCATCGTGTGACTTTGTCTCTTATCCCATCCAGAGCGCGACCATAATTGAGCCGCATCAGTTCTTCGCGATTCGCGGTTACATAGATACCGAGATATTTTACTTCTTCAGGGCACCACTCAATGGGAAAGTCCGGGGTGAATTCCGTGACCGATGAGGTAAGAGGGAAAATTTGTGACTTGGACCAGTTTATGTGAATACCGGAAAGCCCCCCAAATCGCACGAATTCGCGGAGCAACGGATTGAGATTAGTTTGAGGTTCCCTGACGTATAGCGTGATGTCGTCTGCATATAGGGAGATCAGAATATGGCGGAGTGGGCATCGAAGGGCTTTGTCTTGATGATATTGTCGAATCTTGGCTGCAAGTGGTTCAACCGCGAGGGCGAACAAAAGAGGTGAGAGCGGGCACCCCTGACGGGTGCCGCGAGTGATGGGAAAGGAAGGAGATGAAAGACCCTTAATGAGGACCTTGGCTTCGGGACTAGTGTAGAGTAAACAAACCCAAGAAAGGAACCCCCTCGGCATACCCATGTTCTGAAGTATTACGAATAGGTAGTCCCACTCAACAGAATCGAACGCCTTTGTGGCATCAAGGAATACGGCTGCTAAAGGTACTTTCGGGTCCACCGTGCGAAGAGCGGAGAAGAGCGTGCGGAGATTGTGTGAGGTCGCCCGACCAGGAATAAAACCAGCCTGATCTGGAAGAACCAATTTCTCCATTAATAGGCTGAGGCGATTAGCTAGAATCTTTGCGAGGATTTTAGTATCCGTATTGATTAAGGAGAGGGGTCTGTAGGAATCACAGCAATCCGCTGATTTACCGGGCTTCAGGAGAGAGGAGATCAATGCCAGTCTCATAGACGGAGGGAGACCTCCCAGCTCGTGCGCCTCATTAAAGACGTGTTTGAGAACGGGGAGTAACTGAGCAATATAGGCCTTATAAAAGTCGATGGGAAGGCCATCCGAACCTGGGGCCTTCCCGGACTTCATTTGCATTATCGCCTCATGTATCTCATCATTCTCAAAGGGCGCAGCGAGAAACTCCCGTTGCGTATCCCCAAGCCAGCCAATGGTGATATTCTGCAGGTACTGTATAAGTTAGTATAGAATTCAGTAAAGGTGTGGAGGATGTCCTGGCTGTCCCTGTGGCGCGCTCCAGAAGAATCCTTAATTTCAAGAACATAATTATAGAACCTGGGTAGACGGATGGTCTGTGCTAGCAGCCTACCAGGGCGCTCGCCCTCGCCGTACCTGCGCGCGATATGATATTTTCCCCGAAAACGCACCTCAGACTCGGCTGTCTCTTTATATTCGGTAAGTTTTTCTCTAAAGGACGCAAGTCGCAGGCCAGAGTTGTCCCCCCAGAGGTCACTTTCCAGTTGCTTGAGTTCACATTCTAGCCTATACAAAGTGCGGCGAAGGTCTCGCAAGACCCCAAAACTTTTGGCCATGCAAACACCCCGAATCATGACCTTAAAGGCCTCCCAGACCATACCTATCGATGAAACCAAGTCAATGTTGGTTTGAAATAAATTAGTAATTTCCTCCCCAATCTCAGCCCTAAATACAGTATCAAGCAACGCCTCGGGCATGAGTCTCCAGATTCTAGGAGAAGACAGCGAGTTGGGCGGGCTATTGTTAAAAGCACCAGGGAGTGATCTGAGTAAGTTCTGGCGAGGTGAGTTGTCTGTTTGAGCCAGGAGACTGCCCCCCGGGAGACCACCCAGTAATCCAGACGAGCCCAGGAAGCGTGTAAGGCAGTGTAATGTGTTCCCTCCCTTCCTCCCGGATAGACGTGGTGCCATGCGTCTGTGAGCCCGTGGGCCGTGAAGATTCCCTGCAGAACCTCTCGTGTTTTTGTGTAATGCAAGGAGGATGGGTTGGATCTGTCTATTGTTGGATTAAAAGCGGTATTAAAGTCTCCCCCCCAAATAATACGAGTAGAGCCCATTTGTAGTATGCGCCCCCAAAGTGTGGTGTAAAAATCAGGGTCGTCGGTATTTGGCCCGTAACAGCATACTATCGTGACTGACTGGGTACCTAGTGTGCCCCATAACATACAGCTGCGTCCCAGAGAGTCCTGTTGTGTGCCTCCCAAAATAAAAGGCGTATTCCGTTTTACAAGGATCACTACGCCCCTGGAGTACGTAGAATAAGAGGAGAATACTCGTGCTGCGGCCCATTTACTGGCGAATGTTGGGGAACGGGCTGGGTCCAGATGGGTCTCCTGCAACACCGCAATGTGTATTTGATGCCTGTCTAGGTATGCGAGGACCTGCCTGCATTTTTGGGGGTCGCGAAGGCCCCTGACGTTCCAAGTGATTAAATTAATTTGTAAAGTCTCAGTGTGGGATGACATGCCAGTTCATGCTAAGAGGAATGCAATATGCTCTGCACAAATCATAAGAAAATGAGCCTTGTGATACATAGCCTGCTTCTGCCGGATGAGAAGAAAAACAATACAAAACAATTGAATCATCCCCTCCCACCACCCCCACCCACAACAGCACCCCAAACGTGCCGGCATTGCTATCCTTACCCAAAACCACAAACACATTGCAACAGTGCAATAGGGAATGAGTCATTGTTCGAAAATTGAGGGGAACTCCCGTGTGCGGAGCGCTAGTGGGCAACGATGACCTCCCCCGCTTGAGATGCAAGAACCATCTCCCGCTGTCAAGAGGAGACGGAATGGCGGAAGGGGGGAGGGATTGCTTGGCATAGTGTGAGTCATAGGTTAAAAAACACGCCTATGAAAAAGAAATAGAGATCAAAAGGGACAAGGAGAAATAGTCGTACCATAAACGGACAAAATGAATAATGGCAATGTTCACCAGTATTAATACAAAATTGAAAGGCATTAATTCTTGGCACTTATCTGCAATTGGAGAACAGATCAATAATTGCTAAACCATCCAAGATGGGATAGGACGGAGTGACGTGTAATGCCGCTAAGTGGCAAAGCCCTTATCGAAATGGAGTCCAAGTCTCAGCCAGTCATGGCAGCTCCGAGATGATAGAGAGAACACCAATATCATCGATTGTCCCGGGCGGAGTCAACAAGGGCGGGTAACATGAACCAGAGTCTTTTGTTCAGTCAGCACTCAGCGAAGGAGATTGAGAGAGGCGGTCTGGGGAATCTCTGGAAGGAGTGTTCTTCCTGATGGCACAAAGGAAATCATCCACTTGCTGACCGTTGGTGAAGAAGTGGTGTTTATCATGGTAAGTGACTCGCAGGCGTGCAGGATATAATAGGGCATATTCGATCTGCAGTTTTCGGAGCTTCTGCTTGGCAGGTAGGAACGTACGGCGCTCTTCTTGCACTGCTAATGTAAAGTCAGGGTATATGGAGAAATTGGCGCCTTCAAATTGTAGATTTTTTTGGTCTCTGGCCAGTTTCAGTGCAACATCGCGGTCTCTGTAATTAAGGAGTCGAGCGACTATCAGGCGCGGGTTTGCCCCTGGGGATGGGCGGGGGCCCAGGGAACGATGAGCTCGTTCCACGATGAATTGGGTGGAAAAGGCGTCCGCTCCAAAGGTGGTACGTAAGAGGTGTTCGATAAAATCTTCCATATGGCCTGTGTTTGCACTTTCGGGGATTCCAGTGACGCGAATATTATTGCGCCGACTGCGGGCCTCCAAATCCTTGTTTTTTGCCGCGATTACCTTGAGGAGTTTATCCATTTGAGCCACTTGTTTTGTCACCCGGGTAGTAGCATCTTCAGTGTCAGAAATCCGTCTTTCCGCCTCCTTAAGTTGTTCGTCATGTTTCTCCACTTTTAGGACTATGTAGTCCATTCGCGTGTTCATGGAGTCCATTTTGTTCGAGAGATCTGTAAGGCTATGTTGCATAGCCAAAAGGAGAGTTTTTACCTCATCCGCTGGGGTTGGTGGAGGATTGGATGACGACGCGTCAGCTGGCAGCTCTGATTCTTCGGCATTGGAGCGGGTGACGGCTCTCTTTGTATCAAAAAGGAGCTTGGTTTGCCGGCCATCCGGTTTCCCCATGGCGAGAAGCGTTCTGGGAAGAGCGTGTGCTAATGAGGGGAAAAACAAAGATACTCGATGTCTTCACCGGAGGATAGTCACTGAAAGAGGTTTCCACAACCCCACTATTATGGAATAAGCAGAGAATTGTGTGTAGAGATTAAGTGCAGCCGAACGATGGTGAGCGTGTATGGGCTCCACTCTCCAAGGCGAAGCAAGTATTGGTGGGCACAATTGCAGTGGCTGCGAGGCGCATAAAGGAGTCTAAGTCACCAGGGGAGGGCAGCTGAGGGTATAGGAGTCAGCAAGCTGCGAGGTGCTATAGGCGCATCGCTTTCAAGCAGACCAATACAGGTACCAGGCTTCGTCGCCAATATGAGAGATCATACACCCCTAACAAAGCTGCCCTCACCATCTAAGAGACAGCGGAATGGAATTGGAGCTGGTGGTGCAGCCAGGTATTGTTGCAGGAGTTATGGCGGAGAGTGTTGCTCTGAGAGTATGACTAGTCACAGCAGGAGCCATCCAGGGGAAGTAGAGACGTGCCTTGGGAGACCCTGTAGAGTACCGCCGTGGATATGGGCCAAGATAGTCACGCCTGGTCTCACCACGCGTGAGTAGAGGTACGGGCCTTGTGCGGAGATTTGCGTGAGTGTTTAGGCAGCAGCAAGCAGGACGCGGGAGGGCCAGCTCCCGGTGCAATGCGCAGGTATTCCCCGTTTACCTCACGGGGGAACGGCGATCGCGGACGTGTCAGACGGGCCGAGGGGCAGCAGGGTGAACCGGAGCTTGCATTACAAAGATTGTGTCAGGCCCCCGAGTGGAATCCTCAGCCTTCCTTCGCCGGGTGGAGCACTAGTCTATCCCCGTCCCGCCATCACACAAACAGCTCAGGCACAGAAGCAGAACTCCCGTCCAGAGGGGGGAAGCGCTGCAGGACAGGATGGGCGCCGAGGAGACCATCAGCAAATGCCGCGTTGAGGAGGTGAGCAGACTCAGCGCTGTAGCGGAGTAGGACACTCCAAGGTTATAAATTAATAGGAGTGCTTGCGGCCTCACCGTACTCGTGATTCCCAGCAGTTATCGGAAGTCAGCTCTGGCACAGAAGATCAAGGTCCGGCTGGTCCGCCTCACAGTCTAGGGTGCCGGCAAGTCTTGTGTGCAGCTCCGATCATGAGCCCGCAACGCGGCGTCACAGTCGGCGTACAAGTTTAGATGCGCACCACCAGTGTAAGCCGCGCGGCCCAGGCACCACATGGGATCCCCGGCCCTCGGCTGGACAGCACAGCCACCGCCGGGACGCCACTGAGCTCCGCCTCCGCACCGGGCAGATTGTTCCGGTGCCTCTCAGCGGCTGGCAGGGGTCTCTGGAGCTAAATCCGGCATCGGTGTGTAGCGGCCGATGTCGGGAGTCGCCACGGGTACTTAAGACAGTTACAGCTGTAGTTTAACCCAGGATAAATGTTGAAGTATATAGCCAAGCGCCCGGAGCCTCACAGGCGTGCGGCCATCTTGGTCGTGCGCCACCTAGCGCCCCCAATGCTTTCATGAGTTGTAGGCTAATAGTTTGTTCCAAGAAATGGACGGCCACTAGATCTGGTGCCAAAGAATTGCACCAGCCTGCCAAATTCCCAGGTGTTTTCTGCAATAGTCACTAGCAAATATGTTGGGCCACATGTACAAACCATTTTGCCAGTCGCAAAGGTCCGCTTCCGAACGCAAAAAGGCTGTTTGAGATATAGAAAACCCTATTTGCAATTCAGTAACCTGTTACCAAATCGGAATTTGTGTTTGCGATTGATATTAGGAAGGGGTATGTTTAGGGTGTCCTTTCCCAATACCAAATCGCAGTGGTATGTGTGAATGTTTTGCGATCAAAATGTGGTTGCAGAAGATTTGCAATATACCTCCAAATTCTAATTGGTGGTAACCCATTCGCAAATGGGAAGGGACCCCGAAGGGACCCCTTTCCCTTTGTGAACATTTGTAAAAGCATTTTTTAAGCACAGACAGTGGTCCCACTGACCACTGCCTACTATTTAAAAATGAAAAGAAAACTTCATTTTTTGTTTTGAAACGCATCTCATTTTCCTTTAAGGAAAACGGGCTGCATTTTAAAAAAAAAAGATTGTTTTATTTAAAATCAATGACAGACATGGTGGTTTGCAGACCTTAGCAGGCTACAAACCCTGTGATTTTAGTGATTCGCAATAGGTCGCAAACCAAGACCTACCTCATTAATATTCATGAGGTAGGTCTATTTGCGACCTACTGGGAATCGCAAATGAAACTCAAAGGAGTTTCATGCATCTGAAATAGTGATTTCCTAATTGCGATTCGCAGGAAATCGCATTTAGGAACTCACTATTTCAAAGTTTCGCACATGCGGCCCATGTGTGTTCTCTTGAATTCTGGTAACACGCTCGGATACAAGAGGTGGGAGATGTGTGTAAATAAACAATATTGGACAGTCCATGTTGTACCCTATAGCTATGGGGTAAGCTGCTTCAAGAAGTGAATGTGCATTTTAGAAATATGCATTTTATGATCAACAATTGCACTTTATTGTAAATATTTTTTCATGAGTGCTCATTTCTTATCTGAAAAGACTATTACCAGAAAAAAACATGCTAAATGGGGGAAAATACACTTGAAAACTCTTTGACAACTGAAAGTAGTTAATACGTTGTTTTTTTCTTTAATCGCTTCTTCCGTTCATGTGGTCTCAATAAGCAATTTGTTGCCCCGTAAGAACTCCGAAAAATCATTCCTTGCAAACAAAAGATGGACAAACCGATGGGATCACATGTGAAAAGCCCATCACTTCAATCATTGATCTCTTTCTACAGGCACTCCTATTCTGCCATTTTCAAAAAGCTGAATTTGGCTCCCTCTCTTTGAAAAGATTCAAAAGTAGACCTGCACGAAATTTTAAAAACAGGGACATGATTTGAGAATTTCCCATTTCATGAAATTCTTAATTTCCTAAAATTTCACATTAAGGGCGTAATTAGGATGTCGGTGGGAGCGAAGTGCAGCCATCAGGAGCAGGAAGGAACTTGCAAGGCAGTGGCGGCTAGGACAGACTGGCGGCCGGGTTGCACCACCGTGGATAGCTGGCGCCACCATTACCAACCCACCTAGTGAAGGAGGAGGCTCAGGTAAGGTCAGGACTGGAGGCCTTACTATGGGGGGGGGGGGATGATGCATCCCAAATGCAAAAATACTGGTCGCAAAGGTGCAGATTCTGCGAATCTGCCCGTTTGTGGCGGGTTTTTTCGTTGATGCATGTGGCCCTAGATCTCTTACAGCTCAAAACTCAGGTTAAGTCACAAAGGATCTGGTGTGCAAAAACAATTGATGCTTTTTGACCCAAGTTATGTACAGCAGACCTAAAGTTATTCAGTGCAAATGCACTTATGCATTACATTCACACTTGCTAGATTTCTAAATGCATATATGTGTTTTGTTTTGTGGTTTATCATAAATTGGAAATTTGCTCCAAACATAGGAAAGCAAGTTTCTAAATTTTTGTTAATTGGTCACTTTGAGCCAATGCCCCATAGTGAAAATGTTCTGCGTTAATAGGCATTTAATTAACTAATCAGTAATATAGCAGTAAAAATGAGAAACGTTGCACAAAATGGACTTTAAAAGAAAAATCTTTCAATACCAAATACATCTCCTCAAATGAACATATTCAAGGGAAAATTCAGTATGGGGAAATTAAAAAAACAATTCTCATCTGCGAATCTTGCATATCTCACGATCACCAACAAAAAGTATACTAGAATGTTGTTTTGTTCGATGATGTCAGACGGGGTTCTGAGACTTATTATAACATTATTCACCAAATGGGCCCTTTCAGTAAAATATTTAATGCTGATGGGGAAGATATGATCCAGATTCAATCACTTAAAATTTAGCTAAAAATCACCTGACATTGTTTGCAAACCTTCTGCAAGAAACATGCCCCTTCTTTCTTGCTCCAAATCCCTTTTAAACCATTATTGACAGATGACAAGCATACAGTAGTTCGGAGTGAATATATAAAAGAAAACCTCATACAACAAAATGTTCATTAAAACTAGCAGCATATTGTTCTGCCCGCACCTTTATAGAAAGAAACACTTACAACTCCATCCTTCAAAAAAATGTGATAAGAAGATGACAAAGAATTATTAGCCGCTGGCTGGACATCTGTACTAGGCAAGGTCATGGAATCGATAGCAGAGCCCGGGTTAGTGAAACACCTAAATAAGCAAAGCCTGATAAATGATAGCCAGTAGAGTTTTGTCATGAAAAGGTCATGTCAAACAATGTAATAGCCTTTCTTAAGAAATGACAAAAGAAAATATGAAGCGGAAAGGCAGTAGATATATAACATTTGGACTCTGAAGGATCCTCTAACATTATATTTAAACAACCAGTAACCCTTTAAATCTTGTTAGCAATCAAGAAACCCCCTTTCCTTTGATTACTGACACATTTTTTTCTTTGTAGTGAGCCTGGCAAAGCAAATTTCTAGGAGTTGTACTTGTATATATTGACTTAACCATGATATATTTTTCATGGAGTCTCACTTTGAAACGGAAATAACAAGTATTCTCACACGGGCCAGTTCACAGATATTTTATGATGCACAAGTCAGGCATACTCTTTGAAAAGTATTGATCCAACCGTGGCTGCTTTACCGGTGATTCACAAAGTCTAAAACACCATGAAGTATGCACGAGACTTACATTTATGTATAGTACTCATGCATATCCTTTGAATTGGATTTTGAGCTTAACTCAGGACAGTGAAAATTCCCACGTGAGATTTAGGGGTGTTTAAGTACATGCAATGCTAATGATGTGCCAATCCACCAGTGGCTTAGCAAGGTTTTCCAGTGCCGCACTGCACGAAGGCAAAGCAGGCCTCCATCCTCTGTTTGGAGTTAAGAAAAACCGGCTATAACTAGGATGCAGTAGGCTCCTCACATTCCTGGGCTCCTGTGCCACAGCTGTGCTCGTCCCGGCAACTCTTGTAGCGTTGTTTCTCTCCTCTCCCCTCACATGACTGTGTGTTTTGACGTGTTCCCGGTTAACCTGCCTCCCGCCAATGGTGTACCATGAGTGCCATGTGCCATAATGCAAGCATTTACAATTGGGCTCTATGTCGCCTTAACAGCCCTCATTAGGAGGGGCCCAGGAAAATAGTCTGATTTTCTCTATACACAGGGTTACTGTGTAAGTAAACCAAGGATACAAAAATAGTATTTTTATTGTTCTTACCTACCTAGTTGTCTACAAGGCCTACCGAGGGGTGACTCATTCAATATTCAAAAGTAGGGTTCTCTCTGGGTTGTTTTGACAGGTATGCCAGCGCGTTTTAAAGTTGCAGCCGTCAGAGTACACACTATGCCTGAAGCTATATTTTCATTGTCAGCCTAGTGCACAGCACAATATTTACTGCAGTCCAGAGGTATTTAACGTACCTGCCATTGGTGTATTTTCTGCCTGTACTAGGGCCTTACAGGGAAGGTAAATGTGCCAATTTGGGATTAGCCAATTTTATCATGTTTTAGGGGTCCTCCCATATGCTAAAGGGACAGGAAGGCAGTCCCCATTTCAACGATTTAAAAAATCAACATCTGTCTGTAAAACAAAACAAAAAAAATGGGGGTGACCACCCAAAAGGGGCATTTATTTTTTTACACAAAAGACATCAATTTTGTTTTATGTGTGTTCATGCAACAAATGCCAACTTATGTTTCAATTGCTTGGGCAGACAGTCTGCCGCTCTAGCCATCATTAGGTAGAACATTGTTATGACAATTTTATAATACATGCTTAGGATGATGTGTGCAATCATTTATACGGAAATCTCCCAGTTGCATTTTTGTATTTAATCCTGCAACTTAAATGTATAGTATTATACGGATGTGCAGGTGGTGGTGTGTATTTAAAACCAGTGCTTAACATAGTTTGGCTCCTACTTTATCATACCAAGCGGCTTTGCCTCCTTTACCTGAACACAGTACCTCTCCCTAAATTAGATCCCTCACTGTCTTTTGTTAGAACCTGACATCCTTGGGGTGATACTAACCCGAACATTTTGCCTTTATCCCTCTTGTTTTGCTGAATTTGTTTTTGTTGGCTTTGGGACTCTCTGCACTTTACCACTGTGAACCAGTGCCAAAGTGCTTGTGCGCTCTCCTTCAAATAATGGAAAATTTGGCCTACAACTAATTGGCACATTTAATTTACTTGCAAGTCCTTAGTGAATGGTACTACATGCACCAAGGGCCTGTAAATTAAATGCTACTAGTGGGCCTGCAGCACTCGTGGCACCAACAAAAGTAGCACTTTAAAAACATGTCCCAGGCATATGACTGCAGCCTGTAGTGCATTTTTAAACTCTTATTTTGACCTTGCAAAATAAACCTTCTGCCAGGCCTAAACCTTTTTTATTAATACTTATAACTCACATCCAAGATAGGACCTGAAGGCTCATAGGGCAGGGTGCACGGGATTTAAAAAAGTAGGGCATGTGCATTTATGTTTTATATGTCTGGGCAGTGAAAATCTCCGAAAGTTGTTTCAGCAGTTATAAGGCCCTTCATTTCCATTGACTAACACTGGGTTACCGTATTACATTTAATAAGTGATAACATTGGATTGGTAGCGGATAGGAATATACTGTTTATACTCAAATGAATTGTAATTTGAAATCCTCTAATTGTGAAGTTAGATTTTAGGTTTCAGTTCTGAAAATCTCACTTGTAGCAAGTTGGCATTGTCTTGTCCCAACAATTTGTGCCTTCTGCCAGTGTCCTGGGTCACATGACTGTGAAAGGCTCTGCTGTTGAGGTTTGTGTATTCCTTCAAGACATTACACAAAGGGGTCTTAGGTGTGGACAGGATGGTTGTCCTAGCAGGATGACTGGGAAGGGGGTGTACCCAGCATCAATCATACTTCAAAGTACTTTGCCTCCTGCACACAAAAAAGGATCTGATACCAGGCCTGCCCTGCCTTTTGTCACCCCAGACAGTTTGGAGCCTTGACAGGGGAAAAACTTTCCAGAACCAGATGTGGAGATAAGACAGGGAGCCCCCCCACACAAAGGCTGGCACCATGTATAAATAGTGGCATTGTTCGGAACAATCTTTGACCTGTGGAAGTTACAGAAAAAGGATTTCCCTGCTCCCAGAGGACTACCTTGCTGTCTCAGAAGGAAGACTGTACCTGCTTGCCTTCATCCCAAGCTAACCAGAGTGACTCCAAGAGTCATTTGACTTACCTCCTGTGTGAGCTACAAGGATACAATAAGCTTCAGAGGCTTCCATGCCACTTCCTGGGTGACCTGCTGCTACTGAACCTGGCTGGACCTGCATGAGCCCTGCTGGCCTCTGCTGGAGTGTGTCCCTGATCCCAAAGAAGTGCCTTGCCAGTTCCTGGATCCTTGGCTGGCATAAAAGTGTACTCCTCCTGAAGTTTGGGCTCCTCATGACTGTGAACAGGCAAATATGTGCCAAGACTCTGCTGCCCGTGATGACCACTTACGTGAAGTTCAGTTGAGACCTGCTCTTCATTCTGACAGTGACCGCCAGCAACGACCATCAACACAAAGCCTGCATTCGCGCTACAACAATGACAGCCTGCGATGACTGCCAATGCAAAGAAAGCTACAGCAATGACCATCCGTGATGCTTGATCGGCTCTTCGTGCTACGACGACCCTCCATGACCCCCAACCTGCTCTTCACATTACAGCGATGATTGTCTGTGACTGTTAGACATGTCAGCCTTAGGGTGGTCTTCCCACAAACGTTTTACCTTACTTCTCCATATTTTTCTGATCTTGTTTTTGTTGGCCATAGGACTCTGTACACTTTACCAATGCTAACCAGTGCTAAAGTGCATGTGCCCACTCCTTAAAACATTGTAACTTTGGTTTCTCTCCATTTGGCATATTTAATTTACTGGTAAGACCCTGGTAAAGTGGTGCTACACATGCGCAGAGCCTGTAAATTAAATGCTCCTAGAGGGCCTGCAGCACAGATTGTGCCACCCACTTAAGTAGCCCTTTATACATGTCTCAGGCCTTTCATTGCATGCAGCCTGTGTGTGCAGTTTTCAACTGCGATTTTGGACTGGCAAAATCAACCTTCTGCCAGGCCCAAACCTTCCTTTTTAATACATATAAGTCACCCCTAGGGTTGGCCCTAAAGAGCCCACAGGGCAGGGTGCAATGTATTTAAGAAGTGGGACATAGACCTATATGCTTTTCAAGTCCTGATGGTGAAAAACTCTCCCATAGAATAACAATGGTGTTACCTTATTACACTTAATAAGGATAACTTACAAAAGGGAACAGGTAAGCAGTTCATGTTTGGTGTGTTTGGAATTTTAATGATAAATCAATTTTTATGGTAAAGTCGGATTTCAAATTACAATTTTGAAAATGCCACTTTTAGAAAGTTAAAGACAGACAGATGATGGACGGAATGCAGAGCAAATCAAACATTCACCCCCAGTCAAGAGATCTGGGTTAAATACATCATTATTTTGCTCACACTGCCACCGCAGTTTAGATCCAGCCATCCACCAATCAGTCTTGTCCCTGTTCCTCATAGGAACAGTCCAGCCCGAACTGCCAAGCCAGGTCCTCTCTCGACCGGAAACAAGCATCCTGGGACCAGTTTCGAAAGTTGGCATTTTCCTGCCTTAGCCATTTAGGGCCTGCAGCCTGTCTGTGGGTCACATGAATAATTGTAGTTGGCAGTTGGTCTTTGTGCATTCCTTCCAGACAGTTACATACAAAAGAGAGCTTGGCGGTGACTGGATGGGCCATCACTGGCAAAATGGAGGAGCAGAGCTGGGCCAAGCCCCATGTATACCTGAATAAATTGTGTTCTGCCTTCACACAAATGGCTGCATACCCCTGGGGCCAGAGCAGAGGAGGCAGGAAGCATGTGCACTTCAAAATGAATCCTCTAGAAGCTTCTCCTCTAGAAGCTTCTCTCACGTCAAAGAAGGCACCAGGTATAAACATTGGACCTCAGACATCAACTCTTCAGTAATCTTCTGGACCTGTGGAAGACTCTGCCAGGAAGAAAGACTGCTGTACTGCTAAAAGGACTGCCACTCTGCCGCACTGCTCCCCTAAAGGAGTCTGCCCTGCTGCCCTATTGCCTGGGTGAGAAGGACTGGACCTGCAAACTGTACCCAGGACCACCAGAGTGACTCCAAGGACTAGTCGCCTGTAACCAGCACCTGGACTCTGCAACTGTGAGTCCTACCTGTCAAGTAGTGCCACCCCAGTCCTGGACCCTTGGAAGTGAGCCTGAAGGTGCTCTGCTAGCCCATCTGTAGACCCAGCAGAACCAACGCATCTCCTTTGCTACACAGTGTAACCCCCAACAGAACCAACGCATTGCCTCTGCTGCGTGGACTTTACCGGTGACAGGACTTTGCATCACCCTCGTAGCCACTAGCCTCATCAGAACCACCACTATGCAATGAATCCTCAATGCAGTCCCTTGCATCACAAGCCCCTTGTCGATGGCATCCTCGACGATGACCCAGGACTTCGCAGTGCAAGCCTTGTAGCTTCTTCGAAACCAGCCAGTGTGCGACACATCCTTGACATAGGACATCGTATTGCAAGCCCCCTTGCCGATGGACTCCTGGATGATGACGCAGGACCTCGCATCATAGCTCCCCAGAACCGAATCTGTACATAGCATCTCTGACCCAGACCTCGCATTGCCTCAGCTGTGCAACGCCTCCAAGTTAAGCCTGACTGCTCAGTGCCAAGCTACCAGAGGGTGGAGCACAAGTCAATTTATGGTTTCCTTGTAACTTCACCCTCACAAGGATTGTGGTTGCTGCTTGAGTAGGCTTTCACCCCCATCAACCAGTAACCCAATTTCTTACACTGATGTTCTGCTTCCTTCTCACAGCCTCCTCCAACACAAATTGAACTCTTTGTGCCGAACTTTGAAGGTAACTCTTCAGCCGGACTAATCTGGTCCCTGTATCCTACCCGTGCTCCATCGCGGTTGCCCTGAACTTGTGACTTTACCCCAGTGTAGTGCAACCAGATTACTGCAAATGGGTCTTTTTGCTTTTAGGCTCTATTTTCACTTACAAACTGAAAACTGGACATCTCCCGTTTTACTGATTGGATTGTCATCGTTCTGGTATCATTTTATTTATTATAATGTATTCTATTTCTCTAAATTGGTGTGGGATTTTTCTTGTGTTGTGTCTTCACTTTATTACTGTTTGTCTGCTGTATAAATACTTTACACATTGCCTCTAAAATCTAATTTAAGCCTGACTGCTTTTGAGACAAAATACCACAGGGCTAATCATAGATAATTTAGTGAGTTTTGTGGTACACCCTGACAAGGATTGTGATTGTTTATTGAGTAGGGCTCTCACTCCCTCCAACCAATAACCCCATTTTTACATTTTTAAGTCATTTCCTTTGATACATTAGTGTAATCAACAAGCATGCTTCTCTATTTTTGTTGTTTTTGTGACCCTACCAGCACACATAGGTGAAATTTGAATGCAATCATCTCTTGGTGAAATAGTCATTGGACCCATTTGATAAACTGTCCTCATGGTTTGTTATCATTTACACTGGTTACCACCAGCAAATTGCTTTTTATGGGCATAATACATTATTAAAAAAACATTTTGGAAGTGGGTGGAGAACCATCTAAAAAACAATCACAAATAGGAAAGCAAATTTACCGTCCAGATGTAACTAGGAGGTACAAAATAAAGCTATAACAAAATAGTTATTAAATAAGCTGCTCTCACGTGTATCCAAGATTACTCTAATACTATGATGTTACCAACAAGGATTTTCTTCTATTATCCAGTTCTACATGAGTTACATTTTCCAATACATATGTGAACAATCATTGACTCAGACTGAGCAGACATTATGTATTGAGTTGTAAAAAACGCAACTTGCCAACTATTGCAAGTCATTACCAACATCTGTAAGTAGAACCAGAGATTGTTGTGTAAATGGTTTGTCTGCCTCGCTGCCACAAAATACCCTAGTGCAGTAGCTACTTGAAAGGGAACAAAAAACATCTGAAATTGGGACTCCACAGGTATAATGCCTAACATTTTATCATAAACACGAAAGATAACATATTTACATAAATGTATGCATACACTGTCATAAACATACTTATGTACTCAAGTCAATTAGGATCTAGGCAAATATCACATCTACCAAGCATTGCCAGGCAGTCCACTTAAATTGTACTATTAAGATCCAATATCATTAATACTGTTGCGGACAAATTCACTGAAACATGTATTATGTTATTCCAAACTCAGAACTGCTCGAGTTCTGAAACTTCTCAGTGCTCTCCCAATAAATCACATAGACCCAGAGCTAGGTTCTTAGCTAAATGAATTGCATCTGCTGCATACACACCAAGCAGAGAGCTGATGTGTAATGTATATTTTTTCCATGATGGTAACTGAAGGATGTTCATAATCCATCATCTCCTTCAGTCTTGACCAGAGAGGTCATAGTCTGACTCGTTCAACTATAGTTCCGTCTGACTCAGTCAGTCTATGCTCTACTTATGCTGCTGTGCCTTGTGGCTCCTTCAATCCAGCTATCATTCACTTTATGACCATCTCTATATAACCTTCAGAATGAGGTGGAACCTATTGCCCGCCAACTACATTATTACCTAATTCTCCATCTTAATTTTCGTATGTATCTGAAGCCTCCCACTTGCACACCATAAAAACACTTAGGGCCTCATTATGATGTCGGTCGGAAAGCATTCCGACGACTCCTTGTCGGAATCGGTTCCGACTGACTCGGGTTCGGCGAGTCCTACCGACCGATTACGATGTTTCCGAACACCGTTCGTTCGGACTCCCATTGACTTTGATGGGAGCCTGTGTTCCGAACGACAACACAGGCTCCCATTGAAAAAAGGGGTGGTTGCGGAAAACCTTACACCCTGTCACAAGCACCTCATGGTGCCTGCCACACTGTGCATGGTTGGAAAGAGGGGTCCCTTGGGTACCCCCACGGGCCCCAACCGAAGGCCTCTGGGTAAAAGGGGACCTGCTACGGGCCCCCAAAGTCAGTTTCTGACAGCCGTTTTTTGCGGACAGACCGATTCGGAAAGGCTGTCCGAATCCGACATCGTAATACACCGGTCGGAAACTCGGTCCATAGACGTGTACGATTCGGCTCCGACCAACTTGGAGTCTCCAAATGCTGGTCGGAACCGTGTCAGAAAGACCGAATGATTACCTTCTATCGTAAACACAAGGAGATGATGGACGGAGCGCTGAAACTTTTCAGACACTCACCCCAGGGAGGACCTGGCCTGGCAGTTCGGGCTGGACTGTTCCCATTGGGCGCAGGGTCAAGACTGATTTGCATATGGCTGGGTCCAAACTGGAATGGCATGGTGAGCAAAAAAACGATGGATTTACGCCCAGATCTTTGTACTGGGGTGAATGTATGACATTGTTCTGCATTCTGTCCATCAATTGTTGTTTTTGCATTTGTCACCCCGAGTGGGACGGGTATGCCCAGACGTGGGTCCCGCGCTCTCCATGCCACTGGAGTCAAGCTATCTTGGCTGATGAGGGCTAAAAGCCCGAAACCGGTCCTAGGATGCTTGTTTCCAGTCCAGGGAGGACCTGGCCTGGCAGTTCGGGCTGGACTGTTCCCATTGGGCGCAGGGTCAAGACTGATTTGCATATGGCTGGGTCCAAACTGGAATGGCATGGTGAGCAAAAAAACGATGGATTTAGGCCCAGATCTTTGTACTGGGGTGAATGCATGACATTGTTCTGCATTCTGTCCATCAATTGTTGTTTTTGCATCATGGGAACAGTCCAGCCCGAACTGCCAAGCCAGGTCTTCCGTGAACCGGAAACAAGCATCCTGGAACCGGTTTCTGGGTAACACCCTTCATCAGCCAGGCTAGCTTGAATCCTGTAGCAAAGTGAGCAAGGGACCCACGTCTGGTCATACCCTGCCAACTTAGGGCGAACATAGCAAACACAAGGAGATGATGGACGGAGCGCTGAAACTTTTCAGACACTCACCCCCAGTCACAGATCTGGGTTGAATCCATCATTATTCTTTAGCTCACTTCGCCACCTCAGTTCAGACCCAGCTATATGCAAATCAGTCTTGACCCTGTGCCTCATGGGAACAGTCCAGCCCGAACTGACAAGCCAGGTCATCTCTGAACCGGAAACAAGCATCCTGGGACCGGTTTCTGGGTAATGCCCTTCATCAGCCAGGCTAGCTTGAATCCAGTGGCAAAGTGAGCAAGGGACCCACGTCTGGGCATACCCTGCCAACTTAGGGCGAACAAAGCAAACACAAGGAGATGATGGACGGAGCGCTGAAACTTTTCAGACACTCACCCCCAGTCACAGATCTGGGTTGAATCCATCATTATTCTTTAGTTCACTTCGCCACCTCAGTTCAGACCCAGCTATATGCAAATCAGTCTTGACCCTGTGCATCATGGGAACAGTCCAGCCCGAACTGCCACGCCAGGTCTTCCCTGAACCGGAAACAAGCATCCTGGGACCGGTTTCTGGGTAACACCCTTCATCAGCCAGGCTAGCTTGAATCCAGTGGCAAAGTGAGCAAAGGACCCACGTCTGGCCATACCCTGCCAACTTAGGGCAAACTTGAAGTTGGTGGTAATTTGCGATTCCTTAAGGCCAAATCGCACTTTTTTGTGCTTCTTACATTGCATTTAAGGAATCGCAATTTGCGATTCCTTAAATGCATTCGTAAAATAGGGAATCGCAAATTTTGCAATTCCTTATTTTGCGAGTGGGTTTTTGTGTGATACATTGCACACTGCTAAATTGCGATCGCAAACTACGATCGCTATTTAGCTTGATACATATGGCCCCAAATTCCTCAGCTAAGGGCAATACAAGTCTTTCGTTACAGACCCGAGCCACCAGTGAGGGCCCACAATGAAGGCATTTAACAACCATCATAGCCAAAGGAAGAAGGGACATAATTCTCGAGTACCATTATGGAAGAATGCTCTAAATTAAACAGTGAGTGAGGGATCGAAAGAGAAACATTCACCTTCAGCCACTTAATTGTTTCCAATGAAGCTCCCAGCGTTCCAGTTTTGTAACTGAGGGCTCATCACTAAAGGTCGTATGTGTGAGTTTCAGGCTTGAAATAAAGGTGATGGCCTATGACGAGGGAGAGGGACTTTAAAAAACACAAAGTATAGCTTGAAGCAGAAGAGCGATAATGCAATAAGAAAATTCCACCTACTGAGAGTAAAATGTTCTTCATAGGACTGTGGATTATATGAGCCATAAACGCCCATCGAGCACACCGTTATCTTTAATTAAACGTCCGAGATTGCAGTGATCTAATATATAGCTTTACAGCCTGCTGCCGAGAGCCATTGTTGCTGGAGAATTCCATATACACAAGTTATTGCCCTGAACCACAGGCATCAAGGACCATTAAAGATCTGTGTAACCCAAGCAGAAGGCCTAAAATACTATCAGAATGTCATTCTCACTCAAGGTAAAATGTCCTGTTTTAAAAAGTGAGAAACTGAAAACATTGCAGAGTTGGAGCAAAAGGTCGATACCAGTCATTATTTGTCCTCTACCACTCTGTTGTCTTTAATGGCACTCCAAACATTCCAATGTCCTAGCCCGGTTAAAATACTTAGCTCAATACAGTTTAATGAGCTGTCCTTTCTGGTGTGCAATGTAGGTTCACTACCTATATTTTAAAGTTTTTGTGCTCTCGTTTTACATCATAATGATTATTTTCGTTATATTTATCTAGTACCCTGTTAAATACAAGTATGACCATTGCCAGTGGCAGCTGGCAGAGAACGAGGGTGGCGGGGAAGAGGGGGTGGGGGGAATATATATAGAAAAAAACACTTACCTCTTCGCAGCGCCTCCGTCTCTCCTCTATCCTTGCTTCCTGAGGAGTCCTAGAAGCACACAGGCTCCCGTAAGCGAATCACAGCGCTGCAATGCAGGGTTGTGATTGGTCTGAGAACCATGGTTCGCCGAGCAGACAGGGACAGGGTGCCTGTGCATGTTCCCCACCAGGCTGTGCATTACAGCCTGGTGGGTAACATGCAAAGTGCACATGAATGTTTGTCCGTCTCAAGACGGCCAGTCAAACCACCATATGCACTTAGGGGCATGAACAACTCCTCCCCCTGTGGCATCAACCCCGCACCTCCCTAGCCCAGCCCCGTAGCTCTGAAAAATAAAATGATAATAACAAGGCTATTTTCACTTTCTTTTTCTTTTTTCATGCTCTGAGAGCAGTGGGGCGGCGCTCCTCCGCCTTAGCGGAAGAGTCACCCCTGACCATTGGTGAGCTAAACTTGATTATGTATGTTCTGTATTTTTCCCTACTTTCTGTATTTTCTTATTTTTTTGTGAGCAATTTATGAAAGGGCACTAGTGATGTAAATGTGCGTGTATTTTATTAACGTAGACCTTTTTGACATACAATATGGTGAAAACTTTATGTTCGTTAAGCATTAATTGCTAGAGAAGGAAGATCAAAAACGGAACAAGTTAAAGGATGCATACCTTACTCGTCGGTGAAACTTTTCTTCTTAGTACGGTGCCCCTTGAGTCCGCGCACCACTGTTGCAGTATTTTAGGGTTTTTCACTGGAAGATGCCTAAAATTAAATGGAGGTGTTAGGCATGTAAACAGGAGAAGGCAGCAAAACATACAGTTCGAGTGTTCTCTGTCCATATCAGTATAGAATCAGAGAAGCAGAGTAAAACTGTATAGCCAGCATCAATGATTTATCTAGCTCTAGAGGTGGGGCAGCCAGCCAACATCAAGCATGTCCAGGTCCATGTCAGGGCTTCTGTATGTAAGAAAAATTCAAAACAGTCACACACAAAAATATAGTTGGGGCTCATTTACAAAGTCTTGAGAAATAGGTAGGAATCAGGCATCCCTAAACCTACATATGAAAGCTTATTTAACTTACTCTGATCATGGAGTTTTGTTTCCATGAAGCTAGCGGCTTGTAGGCTGTCTGGGATTTCCCAGGTGGTTACAACTAGTGTAATTCCTCAAGTGGCTATGCCAACCTAAGACATGAATTTCCAACTTGAATGGTGAAGAATACTGAATTTTTGTGTTACTATGCCTACAGTACCAACTTTAGAATTACCCGTACTCCATTTCACAAGGGTTTTTTACTTGTCTTAATGCCATTGTCTGATCCTTTAATGGGTGTAAGCTCTTCATCGGATATACATTTCCAATTGCTGTAAGTTTCCATTCAATGGGGGGGATCGGGCAGCGGAAGTCTTGTTATTTTACCATCAATCACTGGCTTAGCGACTCGAAAGCAGACCCTCGTCTTTGCCACTGAAAAGTGAATAATGTTTATTAGAACATTGGAATGTGGAGCACTCTATTGAAGACAATGGCGTGCTCAGTGCTTCTACAGGCCGGTAAAGGCCCGCAAAGCAACATTCCAATGTTGTTTTCACAAAGGCCTCTCAGAGCCCGAGGAGATTTAAACCCCCTCGAACTCCGAGAGGCCTTTGTTTTATTTGTTAGAACATTCTGCCCTCTAGTGGCAGAATGTTCTAATAGCCTTATAGCCCTTCGTAGCTGGGCTATACCGGCTATTAAAGTCCCGCTCCCTTGTTAAAGTCCCTCGCCTTCGGCTCGGGCCTTTAACGCTGGAGCGGCCTTTAATAGCCGGTATAGCCCGCTACGTCGGGCTATAAGGCTATAGTAAGCACTCACTGCACTTCTTAAGTAGGAGCTTGGGGGAGGGGAGATGGACCAGCTTCTTCCACCTGCCCCCTAAACTGTTATTTCGCTGTGGGGGGGAAACTTTGAAGAGCATTGGGTGGTAAAGGCGACTTAGAAAGGGGAGGGAAGTTTTCAGCACAAGTTAGCATGCTTGAGGGATTCCATGGTTGGGCAATACAGGCATATCTAAGTTGGGTGATGTCATGATGGACACATGCATTTACTCCTTTGCTGACCTGCAAATAAATTATGATGTTTATAACTCAGGCAATTAATACACTCATATATTAGAAATATGATGGAGCTTCCTGACTGAAAGCCCACCTATCAAGGGGAACTAGCAAAGTCTCAAACCTTTACCATTTCCCTATACATCACACCCCTGATACATTTGATGACCTCTGAGAAGTGTGGAGGGGATGTGGGGAAGCTCTCAGACAAAGAATGACAGGCTGCATAAATGATCCATTGGGAAGTTGCCATAGCTGACTAGTATTGACTGATTCAGCTGAATTATCTCCAACAAACATATATCACAATGGATAATTTAAGGAGGTTTAGAAAGATTGATTCTTTCATGCTTGCAATGTGGTGACTTTTGTAGAGACATTTTTTACACTACATTGCTGTACTCCAAGACCAGAGGGACATAGTGAGGCATACACTGCATAAATTTGTGTCTAGAAGTATTGCTCAGGTTTAGAAAAGTGTAGAACTGCCAAACTTTGAGAGTAGAGCATGTGCAATAGACTCTTCCATGACATTAGAGATGCCGATTTATAAATCCAGAGGATGTCCCCATATTCATGCCAATGTGTGGGGAGAAAGGATGAAATACATGGGCATCATCGAACTGTTTGCCTTCCTCCTCCTTTTTGCTGGCTTTAGAATTCTGTGCACTTTACCACAGCTAACCAGTGCTAGAGGGCTTGTGCTCTCTCCTCTAAACATGGTGATATTGGCTTATACCCAATTGGCATATTAAATTTACTTATAAGTTCCTACATGTACCCAGGACCTGTAAATTAAATGCTACTAGTGGGCCTGCAGCGCTGATTGTGCTACCCACTTAAGTAGCCTTTTGAACATGTCTCAGGCCTACCACTGCTGCAGAGCCTGTGTGTGCAGTTTTAAACCACCATTTCGACCTGCCAACATAATCCTTGTGCCAGGCCCAAACTTTCCTTTTTAATACATATAAACCACCCTTAGGGTAGGCCCTGGACAGCCCAGAGGGCAGAGTGCAATGTATTTAAAAAGTAGGACATAAACCTTTATGTTTTACATGCCCTATACCCTGGTCCTGGTCGCTGCTCCCTGCAGGTGCCGTCCTGGCACTCCAACCTCGAGGTCCTAGTTCAAGCCCCCACTCTGCCTCAGTAAGCCTGGCCCTCTGTCGTTGTTATTGTTGTTTTACTGTGTAACTGTGCCCGATTTTATTATTGCTTTACTGTGTAACTGTGCCCGCTTTCAATTCTTTTTCTCACCACTGCCCGCCTTTTCTATATATTATTTTCTGTCCTGTGCACTGTGTCCGCACCCTAATCAAGAGCCTCTCCACCTCGTAAACAACCGGTCCAACCTGCGCTTATCCCCCCCAGCCCCTTCCATCTTCCAGGGCTACTTAATGGAGGCTGCAGCACAGCTCCAGTGAACAGCCCTATACCCTGGTCCTGGTCATCGCTCGCCGCTGCCGGCCACTTCAGCCTGGAGGTGCTGCCCTGGCACTCTAACCTCGAGGCCCCAGTTTGAGTCCCTGCTCCGCCTCATGGAGCCTGGTCCTCTATCACTGTTATTGTTTTTTTACTGTGCAACTGTGCCAGCTTTTATTGTTGTTTTATCGTGTAACTTTGCATGCTTTCAATTCTTTTTCTCACCGCTGCCCAGATTTTCTATATATTATTTTCTGTCCTGTGCATTGTGTCCATGCCCTAATCAAGCGCCTCCCCACCACGCATACTTTCCCAGCAGGTTAAGATCAGCCCCACCTGCGCTGAACCCCCACAGCCCCTCCCACCTCTACTTAATGGAGGCCGCAGCATGGTCACGCAGCGGACATGTGCAGTGGGCACGCTGCCGTCGTGCCGAAGGCGCACCAAAGGCAAGCCTGTCTGCGCCAATCCCTGCCTGGACCACACCCAGCGCCAGGCACCCTGGATCTCGTAAAGCACACAGATACTCCGCCCAAGAGCCCCAGGCCCTGGACCCCACATGCAACAACTGCTGCCTCTCATCACCACGCACAACATCGGAACCATTCACATGCAACCACTGCTGCTTCAGCGTGACCACCACCATGCCAAACAACACCACGCCAACAACTGAGGACTAACCCCTCCGGTACTACCTAAACTGCCCCCTGAGCAAAACCAGATCTCTTTGCAAGCATGCCACTGAGATCTGGGACACCATCTCCACCCTCACCCTGGACGTAACCTTCATCACCGAGACCTGTCTCACCCCTGCATTGGTCCCCGACATCGCCACTGCAAACCCCACTGGATACAAGATGAAACACTGAGACCGAGCCAACTGACACAGAGGAGGCATAGCCATTGTACACAAGAAAGTGATCACCTGCACCATCACCTGCACCATCACCAGCAACGACACCATGCCAACCATGGAACACATGAACTTTCAGCTCCACACGGACACCAAAACCACCATCAAAGGCACCCTCGCATACAGACTGCCAGGACCACTAACGGGAGTCAGCGACGCCATAGCCGAATTTATCACCCCCCTCACCATCGAATCTGAACACTACATCTTCCTAGGTGACCTCAACTTCCACCTGAATGACCTCTCCGACACCAACACCACCGACCTCCTCAAAAGACTAGACAACATGGGCCCCAAGCAGATCGTCACCGACCGCACACACAGAGCAGGACACATGCTGGACCCGGTCTTCACGTCCAGCAACATAATTAGATATCACCACACTACAGAACTCACCTGGACAGATCATGCCAACATGCACTTTACCCTCCCTGGACTACTGCACAATACCCCCATCCGAAACAACGCACCCTACCTCAGCTGGAACAGAGTAACTCTGCAACAATGGATGGACGCCCTCAGTACCTCCGAGCCTAACACCTCTGTCAACCTGGACCAAACAGTAGAGAACTTCAACGCCTGGATCAAAAACCCAACCAACCAAGTCACCCCACCAAACCACCCAAGAAGCACAAACCCAACAAACAAGCCACCTGGTACACACCAGAACTCCGCACATCAAACACGAATGCAAACAACTAGAAAGAAGATGGTGAACCAGCAAGAGCAACAGCGACCGAGCCACCTACAAAGAAACCCTCAAGAACTACCACTGCCAGATCAAAGTTGCAAAGAAGGAAGCCCTCACATGCCGCATCGAAGCCAGCCACTAAACAAAAGAACTCTTCGCCATTGTCAGAGAATTCTCCAGCCCCTCAGCCACAGAAAACACGATCACAAGAACTCTGCGAGTCACTCGTCGACCACTTCCACAACAAAATCACAACCATCTACAAAAACTTCGAACCCCAACACTCAGACATCCTCAGCAAACCAGCGAATACAAGCAACAACCACCCACTCACCACCTGGGAACAACTCAGCACACCCACAACCACCACCCTGATGAAATCCATCCACTCAGGAGCACCCACAGACCCCTGCCCACATCGGCTCTTCAACCTCGAAGCAACAAGATCAGTCACCAACTCACCACCATCATCAATGCCTCTATCCTCACCAACATCTTCCACGACCCATGGAAGCACACGGTCAGACACCTCCTCTAGGAAACCGTCAGCAGACCCCAGAGACCTCCAGAACTATCGCCCAAACCCCCTATTGCTATTGCCCGCCAAAGTCCTGTAAAAGGCCATCAGCACCCAACTCACCAATTATCTGGAAAGAAACAAACTTTTGGATCCATCCCAGTCCGATTTTAGAGCTAACCACAGCACCGAGACAGTCCTGATAGCAGCAACAGATGACATCTGAGCCCTACTCGACAAAGGACAAATGTGCACCCTCATCCTCCTGGACCTCTCTGCAGTGTTTATCACAGTCTCCCACTACATACTTAACCAATGACTCCACCAGACCGAATCACAGACGATGCACTCAGATGGCTGGCATTCTTCCTCACAGGACGCACTCAGAAAGTCAGCCTCCCCCTTCACCTTGCACCCCAAACACACCGTCTGCATAAGGTTCATCGTTCAGCCCTACCCTCTTCAACATCTACATGACCCCTCTCGCAGGCATTGTCAGATCACACAATACTAACATCATCTCATAGGCCTACGACACTCAACTCGTCCTTTCTCTATCTATAAACCCCACCCACACCAAGACCAACTTCCACAATTGCATGAAGAACGTCGCAACATGGATGAGAGACAGCTGCCTCAAACTTAACATGGACAAGACCTGAACAGGTTTTGTCCTGCCTCCACAAAAAGAGCTGCATACCACCTCTAGTTAGTCTGGAGCAGGACAGTTCAGGCAGGATGCCTCGGGACTTCAAAGGGGAACCTCCAGAAGCTTCTTCCCCACTTCAAAGTCACAACTGGGTATAAAAACTGGACCTCAGATGCCAATTCTTCAGTATGCTTCTGGACCTGTGGATACTCCAGGAAGAAAGACTGATATGCTGCTACAAGGACTGCCACTCTGCTGGACTGCTACTCTAAAGGAACTGCTGCCCTGCTGTGCTAAACTGCTGCCTGCCTCTGGAAGAAGAACTAGACTTGCAACTTCATCTTGAAACCAGGACCCCAAAGTGACTCCAAGGGCTAGTTTGCTGGCCTCCTGATCTGAGCCTCAGGGACATAAAAGACTCCCGAACAAGCTCCTGGACCCAGCTTCAGTGAGTTCCTGACCCCCAAGGAGTGCCTCTCAGGTCCTGAACCCTTGGTGTGGCTCACAGGCTTTTAAATCAAGCTTTTGGGCTCTTCGTGACTGCGAATAGGCCTGTTCGCACAGAGACAATGCCGCTTGCACTGAAAATCAGTGCGAGCCGCCACAGGTACATCTCTTCATGCAGCAGAGCTCCAGCCTGCCCATCCGCAATGCTGACCTGTTTTTGTGCCATGCTGTCAACCGCCCACAACACTCTCCTTGCTCCTGTCGGCCCTCTCAACGTGAACGGGACTCTTAGCACAAAGCTTGGGATGGTACACCTTCAGCAGACTTATCTGGGACTGTATCCAACCGTCCCTCCAGCACGGTCAGCCGGAACTTTTGAATTTGACCCGGTCTAGCATGCAAGTGGATGGTCCCCCACAGTTCCCCTCTAATAGTTTGGCTGGAATAGCAATACAATCCTCGTGAGAGAATGCAGGTCGAGTTATCTGTAACAAAACATAGAACTAGGCAAAGTAATACAGATTTGTGTGGCAACAGCCTTCTGTCGATGCTGGAGATTTGGTTAAAAAAGTTCAGAGCAGGACGAAGTGCTAAGGAAAGACCCAAGACAGCAAACATTCACTCTGGAGTCAAACGTTTTACAGTTGGATGTTAACTTTTATGAAATTCAAAATGCTCTAGTGGGACCAAAGTCAAAGTGTGTATCTGGTGAGCACTGCTCCAAGTCTAAGATGCCTTGCCAAAGACAAAGGTAAACACTTATGGCAGAAATTGAAATGCTAGGAGTTGAACAGGCTGTGTGACTATCCAGAGAGGTCATGCTTTTTTGTCAGATGGAAGCTCCTTATTCACCCTGATCAACAAAAACGGACACAAATGAAGCATGTGACCCTTAAAAACAAAGAGAGACCTACAAAGGAAACCTTTACGGCAAAATTAATATTCCAAGATGGTTTCTTTTCACAAACCATAAATAAATGTTGGAGTGACCTCCATTGTATTGGAAAAAGTTGCTGGAGAGTAGTGTGTAACTGAAAGGTAAGCCACAAAGTGATTACACTACGCCAGTTAGTCAGAATTCCTCAACCTGAGCCACAGGCTACTTCTCTTAGAGGTACTTTGTAGGTTATAAGCACCTTAGAATGGCGTTTCAGATGCAAGCATGGACATCAATTCACCAAAATTTCAGGAGCAGTAGAAGCAGTATCATGCACACCATGACCCTTAAAGACATCAGAATGTTGATAATTTGACCCAACCTCAGTTCTGCAATGAACTTCTATTTGATGCTGAATTTCTATGGGAAGGGCAGGAAGTGGACACTATTTATTACTGCTGCTAGTGTCATGACCTTTGTAATCAGGGGCAGCAAGGACAATGCCAGGGGTGCCAAAGTGTAAGCCATGGGTAGTAATTGCCACCTCATACACTTCTAAATTACTCCATGAGACACACAGTCCAAAGCAGATCGAGAGTTCCCACAATAGCTTGAACTCCCAAATTCTTCCAAGTAAAACAATAGCTATTTGAACATCCAAACAGTGCAAAGAACATCTTTTTGGACAATACATTCTCCCCCAGGCACACAGGCTTCCAGAAAGCAAGTTCCACAGCAGATATACAGCTGCCACAGCAGACTTTGAAACTAACATCCCTGGCCATCAAAGATTAGACTGTCTTCTACAATTAAGGAACAAGAAGATGCAACACAGATTCAAGCAGGAAGTTAAAACAATAGTGATTAGTGAAGGAATCTGGAGGCTTGGAGTACATGGAGGACATGGAGTATCCATGAAGTTAGAGTTCCTTTAATTGCTTTTTGAGAGCTTTGAACCAATAAATATTGAGACTTTTTAGTCACTGGAATTGCTGACAGTTTCCTTACAGAATCTGCGTCGGTGGATCATCATGTGCCAAGTAGTTAAGTTAAATTGTTCATCAAAATTCCTTTGGAGTTTTTTTGTTCCCTTTGGATGGATGTTTTTGAAAAGCTAGGACAATCAGATTGGTTGTTTGGCCACAGGTCACAGATTATTATATTCTCTATCTGTAATCAGTATTTCATAGTTTGAGGTTCGGAGTACTAAGCTTTGCTTTAAATACAGGTGTCTGTTATATCAGGTGACAGACTTTGGAAAACAGTCCACTTCTCTCCAAACTCTCCATAACTTGACAAAATAGAATGAAGCAAACCTTCAGTAAAGATCAAACTTGCCATTAAAACATTTCTAGGCTCAGATTCTTACTAGTTGTGAGTTGAGAATTTTTACATATGTAAAATGTACTCACCCAGTTTATAGTGAGCCACTTTCCATGAGTAGCAGTTAAAGCTACATGGGAACATAAGTGACCTAAGAAATATGCCTGCCTTTATCAGCGTTTAAAATTATAGCATTATGTAGTTGAGTTTTTATACAGTAACATTTTCCAATCTTGCTGATATTAAAGTATGCTGATGTCCACAAACTACTAGGTCTTTTGTACCAAAAGCTTGGAAGCAGAGCAATATGTTTAAAAATCGCATCGCTATTTTAGAATTTATTTCAAATTAATGTGTACTGCTAGCAAAATTGAAATATTTTAATGTTATATCTGGATTTAGTTATATTTTTGGGAATGCTTTGTATTCTTGCAAATCAATTATCGCTAAAGGTGGTTGTAAGTCTGAATTTTTCTCCTTGCCAAACATGGCTAGTTGTCACAAACATTCTGCATATTACACAAAATATTTTTCATTGGCCATCTGCATGAAAATTGTACACGAGCTTCTCTCACATACTAAAGACCCACAAGATACCAGCTGGAGACTGGTTCAGCCAGAAAATCTCTCAGGCATGGCACAGATCATTTTTTCTGTTTCCACAAGTAAATTTCTGTAATTCTGCAGGTGAAAATTCTGTAAAAAAGCATAACTGGGAGACAGAGAAAAATCTTCCAATTAACACTGTGAAAAGCTTTGGAGTGAAAATAGATGCACAACTGAAAGAGAGTCTCAAGCAAACCACCAGTTTTTTCTTCCGGTTTCCTTCAGGTGTGGAAAATTACGCCCATCATCCTATCCCTTACTGACGAAGGCAGAAGAACACCTATTACAGCTCTCACCAGTTCCAACTGCAGTGCCCTTTATGTTGCCATCATGAAGTCCCTACTGCAACAACTTCAATTCAGCTGCTCGTCTTATTATCTCAGCTCCTTGCTTTTTTTAAGGCCCAAACCCCTATTGAAACAATTAAACTCGCACCTATAAACTCTAGAGTGGGATTTAAAGTGCTGTGCATTGTACTCAAGTGCACTTGTGGTGCAGTGCTAGCTTTCCTTACTTCTAAAATTAGCAGTTCCTACCCTCTACAGGATCTCCGCTCCCTTCCACTGAATCTGTTCAAAATGTCCTCTCTATTACAAGGGTTGACTTGATCCAAAATCTGAAAATCGACATCGCTAAGCAAGATCACGCATGCTTGAACTCAATTAGATTCTTGTCAGTGCACAGGCCACTCTGGAAACCGAACAAAGGGCACTCCCTAAATCTTCTTGAATGAAACGAATGCGAGAAATGTGGAGAAGTCAAGGGAGGTTTAGAACACATCCTTTTTCCTATGCAAATTCTTAAGAACACTATGGAACAAGATACAAACATTAATAGGACATACCATTAACATACAGCAAGCCCTAAACTTTATGATGGCCACACTATGCATCTTTGGTATCGACCACTCAACCTAAACAGATTTACTATTTATAGACCTATTCTTATCTCCATGCATCAAAACAATTATCAGAATAGGAAAAAAACAAGCTACCTCTCTTACCACACATGGTGGCTTGGTTATACTTTACCAGAAGAAAAGACAACATCATTTATTCTAAGGCACAAACAGTGAGCTCACCAAGGTGACTATGGAGCAAACTAGAGCTACTCTTACAGACGAGGAAACCTCTGTGATCAATTAAAGCTGATTTAGCCTGTTGGTTGATTGTCTTCTCAACTCCAATAGCCACAATCACTCAAAACCCTCAGAATGGGATACCATAATCATTCAACCATACCTAAATAGTATACAGCAGAGAGATTGCCTTCACAACCTTTCTTCCTCTTTCCTATCTCCTCAACTTCCCTCTTGTTCATCTTCAGCAGACATGCATATTCACAAACCTTAATATCTATATGTCAATTAAAGACAACAAAAGAGATATTCGCTAGAATATCAGCCAGAGAACCACCACTCAAATAGACTACTAGAAAAAATAAAATCGAACTTGCTAGATATCAACTGTTCTGTAGCTATACAGTGACAATCACACACCAAGCCAAAGTAGGAAAGGGTAGTTTATTCATGGAATTATATAGATCCAGTAATGCATCATAGAAGCCGTCGATCTAGCCTGCAATTAAGGATTGCTCTCCACAAATGGTCACCCTCATAATGCAGAACTGATCACATTGGATTGTACAGATGGATGGCTGTGCATTTCAAGGACATAGTTAAGATGTTGCTTCTGCACAAATTCTTCCTGTTTTAACTGTTTGTGGGCTCCCATTAAGGATCTCGAATGGTTGGCCATCACATCACTCTAAGGAACTGATGAACAAGTCAGCCATGCACTGCTGTCATGCAATTCCAGAGCTTGACTTGCAGCACTATATGTCAGCGTGTGAAGTCTGCGTTGATGGAAATACTAGTGTGCCCTTCAAACACCAGCAAAGAGTGTGCCCGTACAGTGTTCAGTGTCATACGTCTGCACACATGTTTAAACCAATAAACACTACTGACACGTGTAGAGTGGAAGGCTGAGTGCAAAGCTCACAAGGCATAAGATCTGACTTTGTTGAGCTCAGCGCTTATGAGAGTTACAGCATGCACCTTACTGGGGATGATTTCGTTCTTTTTTTTAAAGAGGATTTCACTTTGAAGATTTAAAGAAGCCAGATTAATTGCACAAATTGAAATATGACTGACTTATGCTTGTTTTGCTTTCATTCTGATTTCTTTACTGCTCTAAGAGCATAAAACTTTACCCTGGAAATCTGTAATGATTATGGCACAACCAACTTAGATTATTTCTACAAAATCCCTCTTTAATACAGAAAGGGTACAGATT
The DNA here is from genome assembly GCA_963921515.1 of Calotriton arnoldi. NCBI lineage: Eukaryota > Metazoa > Chordata > Amphibia > Caudata > Salamandridae > Calotriton > Calotriton arnoldi. The sequence goes on along the minus strand of CAWUFW010011010.1, from coordinate 524,748 downwards.
GTTGAGTGTGTAGTAAAGTACCGAACAGAAAGTCTTAATGGCTGGGTTCCTTGGTGATATCAGCCAGGAAGTATTGAACAATTTATGTGAGGTGGAGCTCCACGAGGTCAATTTGTACCCTGCGATGAGTCCAAGGAGGAAATAGGCGAATGGAGAAACAATTCAGCATAGAGCCCAGAATTCTGCTCGTTGGGCAGTTTCGTTAAAGGCAAACAGGCAAGTGAGTCTGTGTAGGAATATAGAGCTGCTTTTGCTGTTTTAGCAGCACCATGAGAATTGGGTGAATATATTCATAGTTATGTTTGTGAAAAGCTTGCCTTCAATTGTTATTTAAAAATAGAATAAGAAAGCCTAATAGCATACTGTAACCCTACTTTGCTTGAAGGTTTAGAGCTTGCCAGAGGTACTGAGCACTCTGAAGTATCAGCAATAGCGTTTGTGATCTCGAGGCATATGACATGTATATCTATCTGTGCTGTAAATGTTAAAGACAAGAATAATAAGATGGCACAAAATAAATCTAAAACTTATTTAAAGTGTGGATACAGAATGCATAAAAGTAACCATGCATCATGCCCAGCGATTGGAAAGCGTTATAACAAATGCAAAAACCTTGGTCATTTCCAAAGTGTTTTTAAGAGTGGTAGAGAACTCCATAAATTAATGTTAGTAGTTTTGACGAAGTGGTACAGGAAATTAACAACACATTGTTGAGGATGATCCAAGCACCAGTGCTATAAAGAGACCTTTATGTAACATACTTATTGTTGCAAATGTAGTGAATATTATATCTGATCCAGGCTCACCAATAACTATGGGCCTCATTGCGATGGCAGTCGAACGATTTACAAGGTCAGACCAGTTCCTTTAATGTAACCTTGATGTTTTGTGCAAGGGTGGCATAATTGAATCAACGAATTCAGCAGAATGTGTTTTGGTGGAGGGAAATTGCATGAAAAAAAAATGGAGGACATCTCTTTATGTGCTCACCACATATCTCTAAATAAAAATATTATTGACTGCCACCTTTTACCAAAATGCATAAGACATTGGCCATCTTGAACAATGCTCAGTTTTTCACCATAATTGATTTAATGCTGGCCTACCATCAAGTCAGTCTGTCTGAACATTCTTGTAACTTAATTCCATTTTCAACATCATGTGTTGCATATAGATATCGGTGGTTACAATTCGTTCTCACATCTGCCGCAAGCATTTTTTATTAAATTGATGGATGATTTGGTCAAGGACATGCCTGGGGACAAAGCTTACCAAGACAATATTCTGATATATACTACAGTGAAAGAACATAATTTATTGCTAGACAAAGAATTTCCAATTCTTAAGGACATTAGCATGATTTTCGGCCCTAAAAAGTGTACCTTTTTTGACATCTTGGGTAGGCTTCTTGGGATACACAATTGCACCTGACAATATCTTACAGAAGAGTGATATGTTAGATGCCATCAAAAAAGCAACCACCATTATTGATAAAGATTCATTAAGGTTCATTTTTGGTGTTATGCCCAAAAAGTGGAACCCATTAGGAAAGTTTTAAAAACAGACTGCAGCATTGCCTTCAGTCAAGTATTTGCTTGTATCACCCTGGCCTTGATACCCGTTGATTTATTTGAAAAGCCACTATCACTGTTAATGGCAGGTTAAATCGATTTGAAGCAGTATTGGATGAGTTTTGACTCAGTGGGCAGGAACAATTTCCAGACCATATTTCATGGGCTCTTGAGGGGAGGGGGAGGGGCGCATAGTGCCAGTGCAGCACTCTAGAAAAGGTAGGTAAACAAATGTGTTAGAGTCACAGAAAACTTGAAGCTTTTGTTTGGGTTGCTAAATTTGATCTTATTTAGATTATAAAACATTTTTTTTGATGGTCGGCATTCAGCCAAAGCATTATCAAGATTGGTGAGGCTGCTTGCCTATTTACAAGAATTCTAATTTTAAGTTGAATCATATGGAAAAATGTGAGCGAAAATTGTGCAGGTTGCCACAGTTTGAAGTGGTTGATATTGCGGAGGATTCTGTACACATTGTCTCTGCTTGAGGTAGTGTGATATCCCAGGTGGAGTGGATGAGAAAATGTCTGAGAATGTCTGTTCAGTTGACAAAGGTTAATCAAAACAGTTCAAAGTGGGCATCCAGGCATGATGGCTACAAAAAATTATTTGGAAATAATACTGGTGGCCAGGGATGGATTAAAAAGTGGAAAGGTTTGTTAACAACAGTAAAGAATGTGTGTGCTAATATAAAAATCGGAAAGTTTCTAAAGAACCCTTTAACTCAATGCCATTTCCTGAGAAGTAATGAGAGCATGTAGCCATTCATTTTTCACGACCCTATTGAACAATACTGCAGGACAGGAGGTATTTGTTATTGCTCCATGATAACTTTGCATAATTGATTCATTATTTCTTTAATGCCAACACCACAACAGATGAGAGAGTGATTTCTTGGAGTGAATTTTTGCCTTAAAAGGTGTACCTAAGGTCTTCGTATCAGACAATGGTACAAAATATTTGTGTCTGAAAAAAAGGGCAACTAGGTTTATGAGAGAGGGCATAAAATCTGCTTTAGCTTCAAGTTTATACATTAAGAAGCACATCAGAGAAAAGGTGTACAGTTATGTCAACTCTCACCATACTGTTATTGGCCTGATACCTTTCTCATGTATGAGAGGAAGAGAAGGAAAGATCAGATAAACCCTCACCATGAATGTTAGAGATCCTGTCCTCAACTATTTCTTTAACACTTTGGACCCCAGAAGCCACACTTCGTGATCTTTACCAAAGTGTTAAAGACAACTTTAGAGAGTTGAGGTGAAAGGTCACATGCCATGTTGCTGTTGACAATGAAGTTTCTGGCTGATCTTTCTAAGCTGATGATTGGGCTTTGATTAAAAAACATTTACGGTACAGAAGGGTAGTTCAAATTTTCCAGGCCCATAGGGTGCTGTTTGTCACCTATATTTTACTTTAGTTGGCAGACAATGGATGGTGAAGCAAAAGTGCTTCTATCAAATTGAAGGCAAGACAGGAAAGGTTGAGATAAGAACTTTTGATGGTGGTTACTCTATGGATGTAGTTGGAAGCGATGGTGAAAGGCAAGATGTGTCCCAGTGCCTGGTCACTGGTAGTTTGTCTCCTTGAATTTCTGTGCCTGGAGAGCACATTGATTGCGACAAAGGAGCACGCTTCTTAATGATACTGAGGGTTTCAGTGGGTCTAAGTAAAAGTAGGGTTAAGAGCCAAAACTAGCCCGGAGCCCGAGGTGCGGGCTCACCAGCTGAGGCGCCGTCAGCGGGAGTCTACCCCGCATTGTTTGTGCCAGGGGAAGGTGCAGTGAGCGCGCACCTAAAGCGTGTGGTGGGCACTCCACAAATTGACTTCTGAGCCGAGAAGTGGGCTCTGACTGGAAGACGCAGCGAGAGGAGCCGCATTAGGACCCGGAAGCCAGGCGTGCTTCCCGAGCCTGGTTGTGGGCAGGGCCGGCCAGAGGAGAAGCCAGTCGCGGACGTGACCGCCGGAAGTCAGGCGAGCTTGTGCCTGGAAGAGGGCAGGGCTCCCGTGTGCCGGTGAGAGCCCCGCGTGTTGTGCAAAGAGGGAGACGGGGTCGGCGGAGACTTCGCTCCGTGCTGGGACGACCTCCACGTAGCCAAGGAGGAAGCGGAGCCTCGCAGGCTCCCTGTTGGAGTCCTCGATTTCCCCGAAGATAAGCCCCAGTGAGTGGGGCTTCCAAAGAGCACTGTTGGTGCCTGCAGGTGCCTTTTCCTCGCAGCAACAAGAAGAAGCCCCGGTGAGTGGGGCTGGGAGGGCACACAGTTGGTGCCTGTGGTGATTCATACAGCTGTACCGCCAGATCTCGGGCAGCTGCAACGTGGGGGGCATTTTTGTATCAGAGGAGAAGACACGGTTAGTTGCACCCTTGCCCCCATTTCGGTACCAGCCCATCAGGGCCCATACTCTGCTGCATCGGCAGCCTGGTGGCTCAGACAAAGCCACGTGCTCATAGAGCCCTGACTTTGGGGACAGATGGCATTACGCCACAGCCGAACACGGGCCCCCTAGGAAGGCCAGTTGGCCTGAAGGTCACCTTGTGTTCTGGTGGGGTGTAAGGCCCTAAGATGATTTGTGCACCTCATGAGGGTTACTGTGGTGCACGGGTAATTTAGGATGTATGCCTAAGATGTGATGCATAATGTCTTTATGCTACATGCAATGGTACCAGTAGTTACTGGTTGTGATTTTTCACTACTTGTGTGTTCTAATGGTGATGACAGTGGCCCGATTGGCCCTGTAAGGTATATAATCCCCTGTAAAGTAATACCTAGTGCCAGGTGGCACAGTGTACATATGTGATTATGCTCTGAGGTGTTTTATGGATAATACAAAGGCTATTTTTATATAACCTTGTGTGGAGTTTCTATTGTGGTGTGCCTAGTGTGTCGCTGCTGTGTGAGTGTGTTGCGCAAATGCTTTACACATTGCCTCTGGGATGAGCCTGACTGCTCTGCCAAGCTACCAAGGGGGTGAGCAGGGGTTATCCACAGCATGTAACTCCCTTGCCCTAACTAGAGTGGTGGTTTCTGCCTGGCTTAGGCGCATGCCCTAGCCGGGAAACATCCATTACAATGCAGTCATTACAACGCACTACCTTTAAGGCGCGGCTGTTACAATGCAACTGCCTTTACATCGCATGCCATTACAACGCAGCCATTACAACGCATGCCACTAAAACGCATGCCATTACAACGCATGTCACTACAACGCATGCCATTACAACGCAGACCATTACAATGCATGCCATTACAACGGATTATAAGGTAAGTAATGGGGATTTTTTAAGTTATAGGGTGGGTATGGGTTTTGGGGTACATGGGAATAGTAATTTTTACCCCTACACCATCCAACACATTCCCCACTGTTGCGCTCACTGGAGTGGGAATAGTAATTTTTACCCCTACACTATCCACCAATTACCCTACTGTTGCACTCACTGGAGTGGGAATAGTAATTTTTACCCCTACACTATCCAACACTTACCCTACTGTTGCCCTAAAAGTTTATGCATTGTAATGGTATGCGTTGTAATGGTATGCATTGTAATGGCATGCGTTGTAAATGTAGTTTCTAAAAATGCGTTGTGATGGCATGCGTCGTAAAATCATGCGTTGTAATGGATGCTGCGATGTAAAAACCACGTTGTAAAAGCATGCGTTGTAAATGTTTGCGTTGTAATGTCATACATTCGCCCTAGCCAACCAGAAATCCCATTTCTAACATTGGTTGTCAGCGGTGAGATTAGGTCTTGCGTTTGCGCAGTACCACAGTGACGCATGGTTGCACTACAAACTCTGCATTTAGATAATCACATGTTTGGGGATTTGTTGTCCTGATTGTTCTATTCTCCTCAAAAGTGTCATTTTTTGAATTGTGTACTCCTGTTGCACTGTGGGTTGTGTATCTTGCCAAAATGGGGTTAATCTATAATGAGGATGACCTAATGGAGTACACTAGGGAGGAGCTAGAGGATTTCTGCAGAGAAAGGGGGATACCCATAGTAGGCAACATCTTCAGAAAACTGTTCCTCTATGAAGCCCTCCGCAGGGGAGTAGCCTTACAGCCCTGGGGGGACCTTTCAGATTACCCCTCCGCATACCGAAGTGGTGGTTTTGAGTGAGGCCCTGAAGAGTCTGCGCAGGAGGAAGAAAATGACCGGGCAGGGACGCCAGTAGAAAGTGAGGACCCCGTAGAAAGAGAGTCCCTTGCTGGGTCCAGTGCCGGGGGCAGTGCCCCATACCTTTCCCTGTCCCCAGAGGAGTGGGTGGATAGGAGGGAAGAAAGGGAGCATCAGCTGGCATTGTTGGCTCAGGAGTTGAGTCTCAAGGAGTTGGTCCTTGAAGAGAAAAAGCTAGAGACTGAAAGGGTCTTAGCACAGGAGAGGATGGTGGAGGCAGAGATGGCCTCCGCCAGAGAAAAGCTGGCTCTTGAGGATGTGTCCCCTGAGTGTAGTTTTAGTGGTCTGGATTCACCAGTGAGGGTGGGGTCCAGTGGTGGCAGCAATATGGAGTCCAGTGTAGGAAGTCCCACTCCCAGATCCCAGAGCATGGGGCCTAGTTCCCAGGAAGAGGGTGTCACACCTGAAGGGTATAGGTTGAGGTTCAGGGGCAGTAGGAAACTGTCTCACCAATCTTGAGGAGAGTTTGTGGATAAGTGTTGTGATGCACTGGAAGGTTGGGTGATGGGTAGCATGGCAAAAAGTTTTGAAGGGCTGTTCAATCTGATTGTCAGAGAGCACATGTTCCGCTGTTGTTTTCCAAGGTTACGCCAACACCTGTTGGAGTTTGAGTTCTCTGATCCCAGGGAGATTGCACGGGAGGCAGACCTCTGGGTGAGTACCAGAGGGTCTGAGAAGGCATTGGGGGGTGACCCTAAGAGGAGTGGCTCAGGTATACCAGACTGGTGCTTTGATTACCTGTTTGTGTTTCTGTAATTGCACATAAAATCACTGATGTATTATACACATTTGCAAAGATTGTATATATATGTGTTAAATGTTCGTGTATTTCATATGTTTGTGTTGCCCGTAATGTTTGACATGAATTGAATGTCATTGAATATATGGAATAATCAAAAAAATTGTGCAATAAATCACATGAGCCTATGAATTGATTCCACTGGCTCTGCTTTTGAATAAGTTCTAACAGTAGCTACTGGATACTTTTGAGTATATAACTTTTAGAAGTGGGCATTTCTGTGTGCTATGTGTCTTTGTGCCTGCCTGTTGTGTATTGCATGTCTGGCTCTGGAGTGACAGGGGCTGGGGAGGTGCAGTGGCTCCAGAGGGGCTGGGTGAGTCAGCGCTAGGCTGAATAGGCCGATCTGCATTTGCAGTGGTGGGAGGCGTAGCACCTGGGCCTGAATAGGACTGTGCCCGCCTTCCACAATGCTGGCTCCACCCCCCTGTGGTGTGTCTGGGGCCAGAGCCTACACTAACAACGAGGGTGTTTTGTGCACTGAAAGGATGTTCCTAAGTGCCCCCCAGAACTGGTTTGGACAGGGCACAGAGCCCTGTGCCAGGGGGAGAACAAAGACTGACATGGGTATAAGTATAGGGGCTGTGACCCCAAGTAGGTGTGTGCTGCTTGGTTCTTACTTGGGGCCGGCAGGCTGCCGGACTGCCAGGAGGAACCGCCACCAGGGGACTGACCTGCTGCCCAGCTTGGCAGCTGAGGGATCTGCTACTTTGCCTGGGAGACCCAGTGTGCTGGCCTGCCTGTGCCCCTTCGTGAAGAAAAGCGCCGCCTGCTCCTTGCTGGTGTCTGCAGGTGAGAGACAGGTGGAGCACTGCTCGTTTCCCCTGCTTTTCTGGCCCTGCTGAGGAGAGCGTGTTGCTGGCTCCCCTCGTGGAGAAGACGCAGGGTTAAGGGCTGAAACTAGCCCGGAGCCCTAGGTGCGCGCTTACCAGCTAATGCGCCGTCAGCGGGAGTCTACCCCGCATTGTTTGTGCCAGGGGAAGGTGCGGTTACCGCGCACCTGAAGCGTGTGGTGGGCGCTCCACAAATTGACTTCTGAGCCGAGAAGTGGGCTCTGACTGGAAGACGCGGCGAGAGGAGCCACATTGCGAACTGAAAGCCAGGCGTGCTTCCCGAGTCTGGTTGTGGGCAGGGCCGGCCAAAGGAGAAGCCAGTCGCGGACGTGACCACCGGAAGTCAGGCAAGCTTGTGCGTGGAAGAGGGCAGGGCTCCCGTGTGCCGGTGAGAGCCCCACATGTTGTGCAAAGAGGGAGACGGGGCCGGCGGAGACTTTGCTCCGTGCTGGGATGACCTCCGCGTTGCCAAGGAGGAAGCGGAGCCTTGCAGGTTCCCTGTTGGAGTCCTCGATTTCCCCGAAGATGAGCCCCAGTGAGTGGGGCTTCCAAAGAGCACTGTTGGTGCCTGCAGGTGCCTTTTCCTCGCAGCAACAAGAAGAAGCCCCGGTGAGTGGGGCTGTGAGGGCACACGGTTGGTGCCTATGGTGATTCATACAGCTGTACCGCCAGATCGCGGGCAGCTGCAACGTGCGGGGCATTTTTGTGTCAGAGGAGAAGACACGGGTGAGTTGCACCCTTGCCCCCATTTCGATACCGGCCCATCGGGGCCCGTACTCTGCTGCATCGGCAGCCTGGTGGCTCAGACAAAGCCATGTGCTCGTAGAGCCCTGACTTTGGGGACAGAGGGCATTACGGGCCAGCCCAAGACGGGCCCCCGAGGAAGGCCAGTTGGCCTGAAGGTCACCTTGTGTTCTGGTGGGGTGTAAGGCCCTAAGGTGATCTGTGCACCTCATGAGGGTTACTGTGGTGCACGGGTAATTTAGGATGTATGCCTAAGATGTGATGCATAATGTGTTTATGCTACATGCAATGTTACCAGTAGTTAGTGGTTATGATTTTTCACTACTTGTGTGTTCTAATGGTGATGACAGTGGCCCGATTGGCCCTGTAAGGTATATAATCCCCTGTAAAGTAATACCTAGTGCCAGGTGGCACAGTATACATATGTGATTATGCTCTGATGTGCTTTATGGAAATACAAAGGCTATTTTTATATAACCTTGTGTGGAGTTTCTTTTGTGGTGTGCCTAGTGTGTCGCTGCTGTGTGAGTGTGTTGCACAAACGCTTTACACATTGCCTCTGGGATAAGCCTGACTGCTCTGCCAAGCTATTAAAGGGTGAGCAGGGGTTATCTTCAGCGTGTAACTCCCTTGCCCTGACTAGAGTGGTGGTTTCTGCCTGGCTTAGGCGCATGCCCTAGCCAACCAGAAATCCCATTTTTAACATACATGTATGTAAGTCCCCAATTTGAAAATCCTTCTTTGGGGCAATGCTGACTCAGTGCTCATCACTAAACTTTGGAATTCTTTGCTATTAAACATGGTTAGACCTGTTAGCCTTTGGGTGATCTTCTCGCAAACATTTTACTTTCACCCTCCTGTTTTTTGGAATTCATTTCTGCTGGCTGTGCACTTCACCACTGCTAACCAGTGCTAAAGTGCTTGTGCTCACTCCCTAAAACATGTTATATGAACAGTAGACCCTCACAGGAAGGATAAGGGAGAAGCAATAAATCAAGAAATACGATGAGATCTATATTGCATTGTCCAGCCGGACAAGAATACTTTTAATATTTTGTGTATTTAAACAAGAACAATAAAGTGGAAACACAAACTCTCCGACAAGAAAAAGAACAAAGGCTCAGGCATTTCTTAGTGCTTGGAAAAAGAATCATTAAATTGCCAAGCATAAATAAAGGCAAACACCATAGCACAATTCAATAATACATATGATAGTGTCAAGGTGTCAAGGAGTCGCCAACATTTCGATCCCAAACGTGGAATACCGGGATCATCATTAGGACATAGAGTTACATGCCATAGATTATTGCCACCTGCTGGGAAAGCAATAGTCCCGCAGTGGACTCGGAGAAACTAGGAGGCACGCATCTGCTTACCACAAAAACCACAAACGCGGTCCAATTACTAAATATGAAGTGTGAGTAATTATCAAGGATGAGAAAAATCGATATTTGAGATACCAGGCGAAAGAAATCGCACCTCGGTACAGAACACTTTGGAGTCGATGTGAAAGTCCCGCTGCCTGTGTTCGGGTGAAATGCGGCCTAAAACATGGTAAAATTGATTTACACCCGATTGGCATATTAAGTTTACTTATAAATCCCTAATAAAGTGGTTTACAATATACCCAGGACCTGTGGACCTGTAGCACTTATTGTGCACCCACTTAAGTAGCCCTTTAAAACATGTCCCATGTCTGTCATTGTAGCTTGAATGTGGTTTTAAACTGCCAAATCGACTTGGCAATAATAACCCCTTGCCAAGCCTGAACCTCCCTGTTAGAAATGGGGGTCTCCAGTTGGCAGAGGTAGGTACCTTTGTCCAAGTAGGGACCCTTCTTCCTAGTCAGGGTAAGGGAGTAACACCTAAAATAACCCCTGCTCACCCCCTTGGTAGCTTGGCACGAACAGTCAGGCATATCTCAAAGGCAGTGTGTAAAGCATTTGCACATAACCAACAGTAATTCAGTGAAAACACTACAAAAGGACACCACACCAGTTTAGAAAAATATCCAATACATTATATATTTTAAAACAAGACCAGAATGATAAAAATCCAACATGCAGTTACTTAAAAATATAGACTCTGCAAGAATACTTTAAAAATGCTGTTCCTTGAAGTCGGTAGTTCCATCCGGTGCTACTGAGGTACTGAAAACAACAGAATCCAACAGTTCCGTCTGACCGCGCAGGTCGGGGGTGTCAGCAGACCTCTTGTGTTGCGGCCGACACGTTGATGTGGGCCGGTTGTGGCAAACGTCATGGATGCGGTGCGAAAAGTAGCGGTGCGGTGTGCGGTGCCTTCAAGTCACAGTGCAGGCAGCGGCTCGGTGACTGTCGTCCCGCGGTGTCGGTGAGACCAAGGCTGCAGTGGGGAGTGAAGGCGGTGCTCGTTGCGGTGCTGACAGATCGCAATGCAGGCGACACAGCCGGTTGCGGGGAGCTAGCGTCGGTCTGTCCAGACTGTGGTGTGGGACGGGGTGGTGCGTCGTGAGGTCAGCGTGCAGCGACGGCATCGGTGAGACCAGAGTGGCGAATTAAAGCGAGGCAGTGCGGAGTGCGGTATCCACAGGTCACGGTGCAAGCAGCGGCTCGGTGGTGTCAGTCGTCTTCGTCGGTGAGACCAGGGTTGCGGTTCGTGATTCGGACGGGGTCCTCTTTGGTGCCAGCTGTGGACTCAGTGACGGAGTCGGAGTCGGAGTTGGCAGCTTTCCCCCCTCTGTGGCAACTGAAACCACGGTTCCAGAGGTGGTACTCAGAGGACTGTGAAGTCTTTGCTGTCCCTGAGTCTTCTGAACAGGAGGCAAGCTCTACTTCAAGCCCTTGGAGAAAACTCTAACAGCAGGATGATGAAAGTACAATCCAGTCCTTTCCCTGCCCACACAGAAGCAGCAAGCAGCAGGCCAACACAGCAGAGCACGCAGCAAAGTGTCAGTTCCTCCTGACAGCTTTTCCAGCTCTTCTTCCTGGCAGGTTTCTTAGTTCGGCAAGGACGCTCAACATCCTGTGATTCTGGGCAAATCACTTAATCTCCCCGTGCCTAACAAAAATGAATGTGTCCATCTGTAACGAAACTGGTGCTCATGTAAAGCGCTTTGATACCCGATGTCTCGGGTCTAGTTCCCGCTATATAAAACGCAAAAAAAAAAACTAAGGTTCTGGGGTCTGGGCCCCAATATTTATACTCAGTTTCTCTTTGTTCTTTTGAACAGAGAGTGTCTGTGCTCAGCCCAAACGAGTTCTGTCCTCTCTGGTCCAGCTTCCTGGCAGGAGGAGGAGACAGCATTGTCCAAGGCACACAGGGCCTATTCAGGTGCAAGGGAAATCTCATCCCAGCACTCTTAAACGCAGACCAGGCCTATTCAGGTGCTAGTGAAAACTCCTCCCACTACTCTGAATGCAGCCCAGGTCTATTCAGCCCAGCCCTGACTCATTCAGGAAAGGTAGGACACACATCAACCCCCCCAGTGTCTGTCTCATAGAGTGCACATCCCCAGCCCCTGTCACTCCAAAGCCAGACAGTCAATTCACAAATCAGCAGAGGCACACAGGATGGCTAAGCAAGAAAATACCCCCTTTCTAAAAGTGGTATTTTCAAACACAGAACATAAAAATCATCTTTACTAAAAGATGCATTTTTACATTCTTAGTCCAGGCATACTAAATTTCCCTATCTTGTCCCAATGGGAAGTTATGCTTATAAGATGTTATACGCAAACTCCCATTCTATCCTATGGGACAGATAGCCTTTCCATAGTGAAAAACGAAATACACTGTAATTCACTACCAGGACATGTCACACACACCAGTGCATGTCCTACCTTTATCATACACAGCACCCCACCCACAGGGGTACCTTGGGCCTACCTTAGGGGTGACTTAGACGTAAGAAAAGGGAAGATTAGGGCCTGGCAAGTGGGTGCACTTGCCAGGTTGACCTGGTAGTTACCAACTGCGCGCAGACACTGCAGTGACAGGTCTGAGAACCCTTTTCAGGGCTGCTTGTGTGGGTGGCACAACCAGTGCTGCAGGCCCACCAGCAGCATTTGATTTACAGGCCATAGGCACACATAGTACACTATACTAAGGACTTCAAGGTAAATCAAATAAGCCAAACAGGGAAATACCAATCCATAAACACAATTTACCTGGAGAGCATATGCACTTTAGCACTGATTAGCAGTGGTAAAGTGCCCAGAGTCCTAAAACCAACAAAAACAGGGTCCCAAACAGGAGGCCAAAAAGCAAAAAGTCTTGGGGTAAACCCACTGAAAAAGCCAAGTCCAACACTCCCCTTTTAGTATATGTAGGTTACCCCTAAGGTAAGCCCTCGTGGCCCATATGGCAGGGTGCATTGTAATCAAAAGGTTGCACATCCTGGTAGTGGAAGGCTCACAATTTCATTTTTTACTACTGTGAGGCCTACCTCTCTGATAGGTTAACATTGGGTTGCCTTATTATATCTAATAAGTGCTAACATTTGATAGGGAACAGGTAGGGATTTCATGCTTGGTGTCTGAGAAATTGCAATTTGAAATTATCTTTAATGGTGAAGCCAGATTTTAAGTTATGATTTTGAAAATGACACTTTTGGAAAGTTGGCACTTTCCTGCCCCAGCTATTTGGTGCCTGCAGCCTGTTCCTGGGTCACATGACTGGGCATAATTGGCAGTTAGAATTTGTATATTCCTCCCAGACAGACATACAATAGATGAAGTGTGCCTGAATGGGCCATCACTGGCAGGATGGTGGGGCAGAGCTGGGCACAGCACCACTTGCAAATCAATAGTCTGTACCCTGCCTTCACAGAAAGAATTTGACAATAGTCCATTGTGCCTACAGCCAGGCTTGAGTGAGGACAGGGGAGGCAGGAAATTCCAAGCACTTCACAGAGGATCTGCTGAAATATCTCTCTATTTCAAAGGCGGCACCAGGTATAAAAACAGGACCCCAGATCCACTCTTCGGTTCACTTTCTAGACCCATGGACTCTCAGAGGACTGCCTGCTTTTATGGCCTGCTGTGTACTTCAGAAGACTGCCTTGCTATACCTGGAATAACTACTTTGCTGCCTGAAGTCTGCCTTGAACCCTCACAGGCCTACCCTACTGATCCAGCCGTGTTCCACTGCTTGATCCCACGACTACCAGAGTGACTCCAAGGGCTAGTTGGCTGGGCACCTGATCAGAGTCTCAAGGACAGAAGAGGGTCCAACCATCTTAAACCTGCACCTATACCCGGTCTGAGGGAGTCCTGATCCTCCAAGTAGTGCCCCTCTATTCCTGGACCCTTGGAAGTGGTGGTAACGGTGCCCATATATCCAAAATCCAAAATCCAAAACTTGTGACATAAAAAAGTTTTGGCTAAAAAGTGTTTGGAGAACTGAGAGGAGTCTGGGACCGACCTGCTCGTTCATCCGCCTAAGGTGCATCGCCAGTTGGCCTGACTTCATGGCAGCTCTGTAGGAAAGTAGGATCTGCTTTCATGGTTACCCCCACTTTTGTGCTTGGTGTCAGTGTGTTTTTGACCTAGTCTGACTGGGATCCTGCTAAACAGGACCCCCAGTCACTGTGCTTTCTCCCCTAAATTGACATGGTAAGTACTTTGGTACCTCCACAATTGGCTACTGGCGTACCATTGTAAGTCCCAAGATTATGGTACTAAGGTACCCGGGGCATAGGTACACCAGGGGTCTCCCATGGGATGCAGCATGTGTTATGCCACCCATGGGAGTCCACTTAAACTGTGCCATTGCAGGCTTTGTGAGTTGGTGCTTGCAGCTCTCACAACAGATATAAGTTTACTTATATCTGAGGTCACTGCACTTTAAACCTATAAGTCACCCCTATGGCAGGCTCTTCAGTCCTGATGGCAGGGTGCTTGGTTATAAGTGTGAGGGTGCCCTGCATGAGCAGGACACCCCTACAAACCCCGGAGTCCATTCTCCAGGCTTTGTAAGTGTGGTCAGCCATTTTAATACATATAGTGGACATCAGTCATTGTGAGATGCTAACTATATAGTGGCTGCACCAAACCCGGTCATGTTTGGTATCGAACATGTTGGAATCATACCCCAACACCAACTCCAGTGTTGGAAGTATGATCCCATATACTAGTGGGCTCCCTTGGGGTACCCTCCTGTACTCCCGTAACAGCCGTTCAGGGTCTGCCAGCAAGCTAGTGCTATTTCCGACCACAGACACGATTCTGCCCTCGTGCTGCTGAGGCAAGCTCAAGGAGGGGAAGGTAGAACAATAGGCTTCCTGTCACTGGGAGGTGTGATCACCTCCCAGGCAGGACTTGGTGTATTGGGCTGGGATGGGGGGACTTGCCATTGCCATCAGACTGCTGTGATGGGCACATTTGGTGCCCTCCTTGCATACTCCAGTTTGAGCCAGTTCAGGGAGCCCTTGGATTCCACTTTGGTGCAAAACTGGACTAAGGACATGGGAGCATCCTCCCCTCCGTCCAGCCCTTCCTCTGGTAGGGACCCCTGAGATGTTCCAACCCTTTCCTTAGAATATTTAAGGGGTTACCTGTGGGTGGGTCCTCAGATTTGTTGTGGTATAAGACTCAAGCCTTAAACTACGTCGCTCTTTGACCGTCTGAACACTTGGACTTCGTTGGACTTCGACTGGAACCGGGACTGCACCAAGGAAGACTCCTGCTGCTCCTGGTCTCGCTGATCTGCAAGTCTTCTTCATCGTCTGTGTCTGTGCTTCTTCCAGGTTCTTCAACAGACCTGTTGGCATCAAGGACACCTGAAGAATCTCCCTTGGAGTGAAAGAGCCACTCCCTTGCATCTGAAGGCACCGCAATGAAGCTGACCGGTCTGCTGCTTCTGTTGTCCTACAGACTTCCAGAGGCTCAGTAACACAGGTGGTTGTTCTGCAACTCCCATAAGGCCCGACCTGTCCTCTGCAATTTTGAGGCCTCGTCGGAACCGCTGGGACTGAACCCTTGTGCTCTGCATTGACTTGCAGTTGCCAAGGCTTGTTGGCACTGCACTCCAGAGATCTTCGGGCTACAAAAAGGTCCAGCCTCCAGCATCTCCTCCCTCCAAGATCAGCATCCTCACCGCATCCTCTGCACCGTGGGCCTTCATCCTTGGTGTGCTGCTTGAGGTCCTCTTGTGACTCGTGTGCCATTGGCCTGTGGGTCCTCCTGAGGGTCTTCAACTGCTTCAGTGGGCTCCCCTGCTTGCTTGGGACCTGCTTCAACTCTCCTGCTGTTGGTGAGTCTCTTGAACTTTGCTAGTCCCAACTTTGCTCCTTCTTCATTTCCCCCGCCAGTTACAGCTACCAAAGCTTGTTGGTGCTCCTGTTGGACACCGACCACCTACTCTCTGACAACCGATATGGGACAACTTGTGCATGGCTCCTAGTCTTCCTCAGAGTCGCCTGGTCCTCACAGCTGCAGTGACAAGTTCTCCGTCGACTCCCCAGAACCTGCCAACATCGGTGGGCATTGCGTCTTTGTGCCTCCTGGTAACTTACGAGTGGCATAGACTCTGTCCCCTCTGCTTGCAGGTTCTTCACTTCCAGAATCCACACTTGGATTCTACTGGACTCCGTCCTGAACTTCCCCAGAGGCACTTTCTTCTAAGTCTTCCATTGTCATCTATGGAGGGTTCTGACGTCTCTTCACCACTATGCACCTGGCTTCCTTGGTGTAGGTAACCTGGTTCCCAGGGCATCCACTGGTGGGGTGGCTCTCAAACCTTCTGTCCCCCAAGGGAATTCTTCAGGGTCCTCTGGGAAGGGTCCTTCTTCTGCAAAACTGGAAGTGCAACACCTTCATTGACTTCCATTGGGCACGCACATGTGTTTCCACACTTCACACAGCCTCCGTGGGGTTCCTGGGTACTTACCTTTGGTGGTTCCTTGTATCCCCGGCTCCTCTGGATCTTCTGGTCCAAGTCCTGTCCTCCTTTGCAGTTTGCATTCTACTTTCTTAGTATATGGTTTGGTCTCCCCCGGAGACCACTGTATTTTGTGCTACTTACCTCATCGCATTTGAAGTATTCTTTTGTATAGTGTTGATATTTCAATGGAGATATACCAATGTGTTAGTGAGTGTTGTGTAAAAAAATGGAAGTGTTTTTATATAAACACTGTGTGGTTCTTTTTTATTTAACTTACACTATAGATATAATGGTAAAACAAGCTGCTTAACACCCCTTCAAGATAAGCCTGAAGGCTTCTCTCCACAACTACCACTTTGAGAGCTTTCTATGGTTATCAAAGACCACTAAAAGCACCATAAGGGTTGCCTGGATTAGTGGTAGGTGCATCACTTAAATAAGTTTGCACCATATACTAAGCCAGCCTCCTACAAGCTCCCACTATGTTCTTCTCTGCAGCAGCGAATCTTGTTCAACGGTCCTTTGCAAAAGGGGTATCTGGCATTGTGGAGCTCCTGGTGGCAACAGCTTGCAGCTTTGTCCTGCAGGAAATTTTTGACTTCCAAAAAAGAGACTAAGTCTGAAGTTTACCATCCAGCGGTCCCCAGACAATCACACCTTCTTGGACACCACCTGCAGGCTTTCCCCGCTGACCTTTACCTTTTCAGATATTTTTCCACAAAATTTCTTTTAAGTCCGAAGGCAAGCACCACAGGACCAAACCCTCATCTTGTATCCAACCTATTCTTAATCGCAGTTGGGTATGTTTTTGACTTTTACCTGGTTTCACCCTACTAGAAGTCTGCGGTTGGCACTTTGATCTTGGAGGCGCTAGCTTTTACCTTAAAATTAAACAATTCATAACTCCGCCTCAACTGATTGGATTTTTGTCCCCTTGGTGTCAAATAATTTATTAAATGTTACTCTATTTTTCTAAATTGGTGTGAGATTTTTCTTTTGTTTTGTTTTCACTTTATCATAGTGTGTGGGCTGCATAAATACTTTACACATTGCCTCTAAGGTAAGCCTGTCTGCCTTTGTGAAAAGCTACCAGAGGGTTAAGCACAGGTTAATTTAGTGACTTTAGTGGTTCATCCGGACAGGGATTGAGACTGTTGCTTTCGTAAGGTTACCATCCCACTCAACCAACACCTCAATATCGCACAAACATTAAAACATCAATTTCAACATATTATTCACTCTTTTTGTTATAAATAAGAACTCTTCAGTTTCAACTTCATTGTTCCTTTTGTGCCAAGACACCTCCTGTGATTGAACTATATTTCATTTTGCACTTAAAACACATACCATCTCCTACAACCTTCTGGTCCCAAGAGACCTTTACCTGAATGAGCGTTTTTGCAAATGCCACATACCATGACAGAAGAAAAAAAAAAAAGTATATAAGAATAAAAGCACAAGCCACTGAGCAAAACAGGGGCTCCATATATCTAAACAAAGCTGATTATAGCAAATATCATAACAGAGCAGCATTTTTTTTACCCGATCCAATTGGTTATTGGTGCCCACAACTTCTTACCCATGTCCTGTCTTTTACGGCCTTTCAGCCTATATAGAGCTGACTCCATGTTATATATGGCGAGTAACCTAGATCTCCAATTTATAAACGTGGGAGAATCCGGGTTTATCCATTGCGATGTTATATTAGCTCATAAGACAGCCATTGCGAGGAACACTAAACCTGTTTCCGATCTAGTCCATCCCACCATGTCCTGAGTCTGATCTATCCCCAGGATCGCTAAACCAGGGGTTATCACAACCATCTTGCCGAGGATCTGGCCCAGGAAAAGTTTGATGTCTTGCAGATATCTAGCAAGTTTAGGGCAGAAAAAAAACATGTGAGTCGTATCGGCAGCTAATGTCCCACACCTGCTGCAAGAATTCCCACGTGCCCCGGACCATTGAGCAATTTTACCCGGGGTGTAATATAGGTCGAAAACAGACATATAGTGCTGTGCTCTCAGTCTACCAGTTATCAGAATCTGGTTTGCCAGTTCTAGAGAAGCCTCCAGATCTGTACCCTCCTGAGCAAGTTTCCTGTCCCACCTAGCATTCTGAATTGACAAATCATCCGGAAAATTAGACAGGCGATTTTGATAAATTATACCTATCCTAGACCTTGAAGCTGTACTACCCACCAGTGATATCTTAGCAAAATTGGCCCTTCCTTGGGCTATTGCCTTGCTCAAGTAGCTTCTGATCTGTAAAAACTTAAAAAAATGTCTAGTAGGCAAACCAAATTTGGTTTGTAATTCTGAGAACGACATAATTTGGCCATCATCAAAAAAATCCCCCAAAACCTTAATTCCAAGAACCCCCAATTTATAGTTATCTGGTCCTGAAATATTGACGGAAGCAGACCAACTGACATTAGCGGGGTGTAAGCGTTAATATTAGAGATCCCAAGCAAGCGCCTCATTTGTTTCCAAATAGAGAATGCAGATTGAGCAACTTTAAACTTAGTTTTCTTGCAATAACTTGGTTCAATTACTCTTGTTAGACAATATTGTGCATCCTCCCCTAATATAGCTTCGTAAATAGTAGGTCTGACTGGTTCTGGGACGTGTGCCTTGTTTCCCACCAGCAGTATCCCCATTTGCTGTAATAGTGTTACCCAGTGATACAGCCTTAAAGAAGGCAACCCCCAGCCACCCCTTAATCTCGGGAGAATTAACCATTTTGCTGCCCGTCTGGCTTTATGATAGCCCCATAAGAATCTATTACAAACCCCTTCTGCTCTTAAGATACAAGAAGATGGAAATTCTAAGGGAATCGTCCTAAATAAGTATAAAAATGTTGGAAAAATAAGCATTTTGATGACATTGCAGCATCCGTACAAAGAAAGATGAAAATGATTTAATCTAGCCAACGTCTGATCCACTCTTTTAATAATTGGCTGTATGTTCAATTCTGGTATTTGCTCTACTGCTGCAGTAATTTTTATGCCCAAATAAATTGCAGATGTTACAGTCAATATTTCCTGCGGTCTAGAAGTATCTGTATGAATAATCTGAGTTTTATCAGGATTTAATTTATAACCTGCAACCAGCCCAAATTGTTTTGCAAGATCATAGACAGCCGGTAGTGCAGATCCTATGTTAGTTGTGAAGATAGCAACGTCGTCTGCATAGGCTAGTGTTTTATACGAGATGCCATTGACCATTGCCGCCACTATTCGTGGATCGGCATCTAGCTTATAAAGTAAAGGGTCTATGTAAAGAGAAAATAATAGCGGCGAACATGGGCACCCTTGTCGTGTACCTCTGCTAATAGACAATGGACTAGATTCTTGCCCTGATATACGAACCCTAGCCTCTGGTGAGTTATACAAGGTCCGTAAGGCAATGATGAAATCCTGCGGAAACCCTTTAGTCTGTAGCATCAGCCAAAGAAACCCCCAGGAGACCCTGTCGAATGCTTTCTCTGCATCCAACAGGATCATCCCTAGGGGCGATTTGGATGCCTGAGCCCAGTCGAACAAGGTAATTGCCCGTCTGACATGGTCAGATGTATCACGTCCCGGAATGAATCTGTGCTGCCGGATAGATACCAGAGGTGCAATAACCCTTCCTAATCTCATAGCTGCTATCTTTGAGTATATCTTACTATCTGCACAGATCAAAGATATGGGTCGGTAAGAAGAAGGATTAAGTTCTGGCTTATCCTTTTTTTTAAAAACTACAATAGTTGTTTTATGCCATGAGTCAGGAGTCTGGCCCTTCTGTGCTCTTAAAAATAGAGATTCAAGCTCTCCGAGGATACTCTGCCTGAATGTTCGAAAAAATTCCAGAGGTATTGCATCCGGGCCAGCAGCCTTGCCTGTCGCTAACGATGATATAGCTAGTTCAATTTCCTCACGCGAGATCGGGGCAGATAGCATGTCTCTCTGCTCCTGGGTAATCTGGGAAGTTACATAATCACTGAGAAAGTCCACTCCTGAAGTAGTTGGACCATCTTTCTCGATAGAGTAAAGCCCTTGATAAAATTCAAGACTTTAGCAGGGAGATCCTGGACCTGACCCCTTTGATCTTTTATGCGGCAGATTCTATTTGAAACAGCTTTTTGCTGTATCCGTTTGGCTAATAATCTGCCGGTATTCTCGCCAAATTCATAGAGATCAGTTCGGTGTTGCTGATATTTAATAGCTAACTCCTGCCCGTAATGTTGATGAATCTTGGTTCTCACGACTGCTATCTTTCTCTGACATTCTTCTCCTTTCTGTTGGTCCCCGATTACCCTAATAAGTTCTTCCTCTGCCTCCCGTAACTGGCCGACCCACCCGTTAATTTTCTCTTTTATCTTCCTCTGTTGGTAAAGGGAAAAGCTAAGAGTCTCCCCCCTCACTGCGGCCTTGAAGGCATCCCACACTATTAGCTCGGATGCAGTACCCTTGTTTCTCTCAAAGAATTCCACAATCCATTTCGCCATATATGCTACGTATTCTGAGTCGAGTAACAGTTTCCTGTCGAAAGTCCAAGTTACCCCTTTATGAGGCAGGTTCCCTACTGGGAGTTGAATCACTAATGGATTATGATCCGATATCAATCTGGGAAGAAGCTCACATCTAGATGTTCCTAATATTAAGTTAGACAAGAAAAAATAATCCAGGCGAACAAATTTTTTATGAGGGGCAGAGAAATACGTATACCCTAACCCCACTTGGCTTTGACTTTGCCAGATGTCTACTAACCCATGCTCTTGGCACAATCCCTGTAAGGCCTTAAAAGACTTAACCTTCCTACCAGAATAAGGCATATTACTGTGAAGATTAAAGTCGACATCTATACGGATGTTCAAGTCCCCACAGAGCACTATCGAGGGAGGCCATAAAGCCAGTTCAATGTTTAGAAAGTCAAAACACGTAGGGTCATCTGAATTAGGTCCATAAAGGGAACAAAGAGTGTAAATGGTTCCACTAATATTTACTTCTACTATTACCCATCTTCCTAGTTTATCTTCTTTGATCCGATTACAGGTTACCATGCCATGCCTTGCCAGTATTGCTACCCCTCGAGTATTGGTTGCTTGCCGAGTACATGCCAGGAGATCAAGGCCCAAATCTTTTAGCCAGCTACGATTATTCCAACAAATGTGTGTTTCCTGAAGACATAATATTTCAATCCGCATGTGTCTAATAAGTTTTGCAAATATCCCCCTTTTTTTCCTGTCATTCAGGCCACAACAGTTTACTGAACACACTCTAATAGATTTAGTCCTATCCGCCATTTCTGCCAGTGCCTTCTGATGTGTCCTGATAATATACCATTTTTAATATCTTCTTTACTACCAAACCTGCAGGAACAAAAAATCTAATTGAAAACCACATTTTGTCTAACACTGCCAAGATAACTGTGAAAATCAGTGAATGCTTACGTGCTCCCCATCCTCTCCCCCCTTGACCACCCCCCCCTCGAGGCCACCCTCCATGGGTGTCCCTCCCCCACCCCAAATGCCTCCCCCTCCCCACTACCATATGAGGCATGGGACTGACTGTCCCTGGTGATGATGAGCCAACACACCCACCCCTCCATGAACCTAGACCTATATACCTTAACTGTGTATATTAATAAATACGAGGGAAAAAAAAGTAAAAAGGCAATTATGAGCTCTCCCAAATGAGAAATAAAGAAAGTAGAATAGACATTGGAAAGCTAAATACAGCTCTAAAGATGACCAATCAGTTCAAGTTCAATGACATTAAAAGTTCTTTAGCCTGAATTTCCGATTGAAAATATTGGGTACGGCCTAGGGAGATCACCTTCAGTTTTGCAGGATTTAGGAGAAAAGCCTGAGCTCCTTTGGCTTGAAATTCAGGAATCAACTGACGAGGAGCCAGCGCTTTTCAACTGTTTTTTGACAAAAATCGGGTCGGACAAAAAAATCACAACCCTTTCCAGCCCTCTTCCGATCTGGTCTAGCTAGATCATATAGAGATTCCCTGGCCAAAAAATTGTTCAGGGAAATTAAGACTGCGCGTGGACGATTTTCAGATTGCCCTCCTGTTCTCCTCTGATTAAACGGAAAGCGATGGGCACGTTGGATCTGAGTCTTCCAGTCCCATTGAGGCAAATCTGGAAAGGCCTCGCTGAGCAGATCAATCACAAACTGACAGATGTTGGAGCCTTCCTTTCCTTCTGGGATTCCCAAAATTCGCAAATTATTGCGCCTTGCGCGATTTTCAAGGTCGGTCAGTTTCAGTAAAGTATCATCTCTAAGGGACTGCATTTGATCCGTCTTCCTCTTCTGCGAACTTAGCTCATCTTCCAGTTGGGATATCCTTGTTTCCGCTTCTCCAATTCTGGTGGCAAAATCAGCACAGGTCTTAGCAATTCTGCGAATAGAATTTTGCAATTTCCTACAGGCACCTGTGTCCGGGAACTCTCTGCCCTTGTTTTCTCTCTATGAGCCATGATTACTTGATAGATAGTTGTGAGCGTGATCTCCTCATTACAGGCAGGCGCAGTACTTGGATCAGCCAGAGACTCTGCCTCTCTCCCATTGATTGCCTCACTCAGGTTTGGCGAATATGTGTAGTCCCAAATCATACTGCCAGTGGCTCCTTCAGCCCTGTTACCTAGTGCGGGTAAGGAGGGAAGTTTCTTAGCAGTGCCAGGATTAAACAAAGATCTGTCACTACCTTCCTCCCGGTGTAGGCTGCTTGTATCACTCCCATCCTCTGCCCAATCTTTATCCTGGCAGTCTTCTTCAGAAGAATTTGAGTGATCTGATAAAGAAAAAAACTTATCAGTAGCATCCTCTTCTCTGCTGATAAGTTAGTTGCCTTCTCCAGGCCCCAGCCCTGTTAGATTGGTGAGTGGGGCGGAGTTCTCTACATGATTTTCCATTCCTAGGGTTGAACGGACTCCATTTCCCAACATGCATTTGAATTGCTGTGTTTGAATTGCAGAGACTATTTCCAATGACAAAGAGGGCCTCTCCCTACGATCGCCCTCTTCGCAGCCGTCAACAAGATTGCCACTGACAGCAACAGGTTCCCCGATCCCAGCAATCTAAGGAGCAGAAACAGGGAGGTCTGAAATCGCCAGCTCCTCTCTCCCCTCTCCCCTGGTCAGATCTCCAGCAGCCTCTTCCACACTAGGCTCCACAGTCGAGGGAGACTGATCGCTTGTTCCCCCTTGTGTTGAGGGACCAGCCAAATTGGTTTTCCCCTTAGGGGATGCCACCATACCACCAGGGGGGTTCACAGTTGCTTTGTTCCTCTCCGTCCGACGTCCAAACATCGCCGGCAACGTTTGTTTGGCGCGCGTTACTGCTCCGTCCTTCCCCGTTCTCTGAGGCTCGCCCGGACCCTGTGATTCCATTCCGGATCGGCTGCCCGTAGTCCCAGAGCCTCCTCCATCCACGGAAGGAGCAGGAGCAGTCCTCCCCGCGGCATCGGATCCTGATCCTGTCTGCATTCTGCGCCCCCTGATACTTTTGCCGCTTGTCTTCGGCGGCATATCTGCAGCTCCAAGGTCCAGCAGATAAGACAGGGAGGCTGCTAGGCGATAGTGGACTCGCGGCACCAACCGACAAGGGAGCGGGACGCCCCACAGCCAATACCTCAGCCTCCAGAGCATGCAGGACGTCCAGATGCAGAGCCCCCGGTGATTTTCAAAAGGTGAACAGAAATAGATAAATGTCTATTTGGTAAGTTCCATTCTTTTCAATGTATTCAGCGCATTCAAATCGCCTTTTTAGATATAGGTCTAGGCTGGAGAGAGTAGGAGCAGCTCACTCGACCGACTGACCGGTCGCCATCTTGCCTCCCTCTTTTTTGTGTCTCTAATCACTTTAACGTGCTGATGCTCGCATGCTAGTGTTCCAAATGATTTTATGAAATACAATTTCCACATCAACAAGGTATTCATAGCCTGAGGAACAATGAGATAATGGTGACTCACCATCAACCCCACTATTACATCAGACATAGTTCACAGTTGTCTCAACCTCACATACTGCTTTACACCTATATATAAATCAAGGTACAAGGATATAAAACGATTTGTCCACAAAGACATAATTTTTGGTCACGTGCCGAAGCTGGTGTTAAATCTAACCCTCATGGGCACGCCCCTGCCGCCCATGTAGCCTATTGGGGGTCCCAAGCCTTCAGCCTCGCACCCTAAATCTTTATGGGGGTCACATTCAGCCCAAAGCCAATGAACAACTGCGAGATATGGGAGACTTAAGTGCCCCTCTTCACATTCTGCAGGGGCGGGCATCGTTTTGGGTTATGCCACTGCTCAGAGGTAGACGTTATGCTACTAAACCACTAAAAAAATCAAGAATTTATCAAAAGGGTCTCATCAGATGTCCTGCAGTAAAATTGATGTGATAATATTACAAAGGGATGTACCAATATTGTACGGTGTGGTATTTTACAAGCACAGGATTAATGACTCATTATGAGGTTGGGAGGTCGAAATGGACCAATGTATGTTGTTTTGGAGTTTACCCAAACGATTACCACGTGTCATCTTTCTGATCTCGTTTCACAAAATGTCATCTGTTGGCTCCTGGTGAAATCCCAATTCGGATAGTAAATAATATGTATTGCAGACCTACTAATACAACAAGACTCAGAATGAGGCTGAAAGTGTATTGTAGGTAACATGGTAGAACAATCTATACTGTTCTCCAAGGTCACAAGGCAGCCAGTGATGGCTCAACTTTCTTTATAAAGACTCAATTCATCTTCCATTAATCAACATGATTACCCCATCTTCATTGAGCAGCACCTTGTCATTCTCTCTGCTCTTCCTTTTTCCAACCGGTGAAATATCCTAAAAACCAAGGGACCTATTCACAAAGGCAAATTTGGTGAAAATCTAAGTTTATGACAAAATTGAACTCACTTAAGCCTGTTGGGAATTCACACATTGATTTCTCACAGGTATAAGTCATAAATCATTTTCTAGAGCGCAAAGGGTAACTGTTCACTCCCCAAACTTAGAACGGATGTAGGGGTAAGGGATTTCCCCATGGGAAACTTATTTTCCCAGCAGAGAAAACACATTTAAACTTGTATCTTCACAGGGTATTCAAATCCCCCGTGCTAATTTCTCTGCCACAATAACTCCATACAGAGGAAATGGTATCCAGGCTGCGGAAAAAAATCACTCGATTTTTCATGCAAACCTATATGGGAACCTCGGGCAGACGCAGCTTTCAAGCAGATTCAAATCAAATTTTGCGAATTCTACAAAATAGTAAAACTACACTTGTACATAGATTTAAATACCCGACTGTAGTATTGCTACTTTGTGAATCAGGACCTTAAATTAATGTATTGTAGTTTTATTTATGGTTCCAATTAAGCCGTGCTTTAAAAAACACACAGCACAGACAGAAGTTAAGTGAGTAAATACAACATGGGCGTAACATGCGCGTAACAAAAGCCCCTGCAGCCCCCTAAAGCCACTGGCAGGCCTCCGGACGGAGAGCTTCGGACTGGGGCCAAAGCGTGGGTGGCCCCCCCTGCATGTACTATGCAGGGGGGGCCTCAAGTTTCCTTATGCCACTGAAATACAATGAAAGTGAGCCAGAGAACCAATCAACTCTGAGCACAGCCACATTATAGCCCAATCACTCAGACATATTGGGTCTCTGAACACTTCTTTTTCAGTAGAACAGAACATCTCACGATGTTGGATATATAAGGAAAAAGGCAAATGTATATCAACAACAATGAATTCATGTATTTTGCAGCTGTATATAAAACAGACTCAATTTCATTGTAGATATTTACATGCAGTCAGCAGTTCATCTCCAGAAAGGATGTGTGAATAATCTCAAATAATACATGTGAATATTTCTATGCTCCCACCGAAAATAAGCAAAAATACCTTCTATATCTCTCAGAATAGACAGAAAAGAAAGTTCATTGAATGTGTTTTTGTAAAAACAGCTAGAGCCACTCAAAAGATTTTCTATGGAGAAAATTGCCTAATCTGTAGCAAAGGAATTGTATGAGACTGAAATTTCTCAAAAATAATTCAGTACGTTCTTGTATTAGCGACCCTTTTTGTGCATTTTGTTTGGAGTCCATTACAACCAAAACGGGATATCTATTAAATCGTCAAAAGGACCATATTGGTCCAAATAGTTCCCTAACTGATGAGCCAACATGTGTCACTAAAAACCTGACAAGTAAGACATTAAAAATTCAGGCCACTGCAGCCTGTATTTCAGTTTTAGACTGCCATTTCGACCTGACAACATAAACCTTTTGCCAGGCCTAAATCTACCATTTTACATGTCCTAGGTGAGGTATGTCTCTCCCATTGGCTAACACTCTTCTATCTTATTACGTTTAATAAGTGGCAGCTTTGGATTGAGAGCAGACAGGAATATACTGTTCACACTCAAATGAGTTGTAATTCAATAACCTTTTTAATGGTAAAGTAGTGTTTTAAGTTAGAAGTCTGAAAATACCACTTTTAGCAAGATGGTATTTTCTTGTCTTAACTAGTTGTGTACCTTCTGTCAGTGTCCTGAGTCACATGACTGTGAACGGCTCTGCTGTTGGGGTTTGTGTATTTCTTCCAAACAGTAACACAAAGGGAAGTAGGTGTGAACAGATGGGCCATCCTGGCAGGATGACTGGGATGGGCTGTACCCTTCCCCACTTACGTTTCAAAGGGCATTTCCTACTACACAAAAGAACCTAACCCCGGGCCTGCCCTGCCTTTTGTCACCCTCAGAAAGTTTGAAGCCCTTTCAGAGGAAGAACTTTCCAGAACCAGTTGTGAGAGTAGGACAGGGAGTCCCCTCACACAAAGGCTGGCAACAGGTATAAATATTGGACCTCCAGAGCCACTCTTCAGAACCCCCGTGAACCTGTGGATGTTACGGAAGGACTGTCTTCCTGCCAGAAGCCTGCCTTGCTGTCTGAGAAGGAAGAATGGACCTGCTTGCCTTCATCCCAGGTTAACCAGAGTGATTCCAAGGATCAGTTGGCTGACCTCCTGTGTGTGCTACAGGGACACAACATGCCTCAGAGGCCTCCCTGCAACTGCCCAGCTGACCTGCTGCAACTGGACCTGTCTGGACCTGGAACTGTACCTGCCTGGGCCCTGCTGGCCTCTGTTGGAGTGAGTCCCCAAGTGGTGCCTCCCCAGGTCCTGAACCCTTGGCTGGTATCAGAGACTCCTCTTCCTAAAGCCAAAATGAAAACCCTGAAGCTTGGGATCCTTGCGATCAAGCCTATTTGTGCCAAGACTCTCCGACACGTGCTGACCACCAAAGCAAAGTTCCGGTGAGATCTGCTCTGCATGCCTCCAACTGCCTCCAGAAGCCCCTAGCAACTACCAGCAACACGAGACATGCACTATGAAGCTATAGCAATGACCGCTCACGACCCTCTTTGTGCTACAGCAGCAACCATCCACAATGCCTGACCTGCTCTTTGCTCTAAAGTAATGACAGTCTGCGAAGTTCAGCCTCCTCCACCACTAACAGAACTCTTTGCACGACTCTTGAGAAGGTAATTTTTCAGCGGAACTAACCAGGTCTCTGTATCCGACCTGCGCTTCATCGCAGTTGGCCTGAACTTTTTTCTTTCTCTCTGTCTAGAGTGACAAGATGACCGCGAGTGGCACTTTGTGCTTTTAGGGGCTATTTTGAAATCGCAAATCTTCGGTTCAACTGATTGGACTTTTGTCATTCTGGTATAATTATTTATTAAAATTTACTCTATGTTCCTAAATTGGTTTGGGATTTTTTTCATCTTATGTGTTTTCACTTTATTAAGGTGTGTGCACTGCATAAATACTTTACACATTGCCTCTAAGTTAAACCTAACTGCTTTCATGCCAGGCAACCAGAGGGTTAAGCACATGTTAATTTACTAACTTTTGTGGTTTACCCTGACAAGGATTGTGGTTGTTGCCTGAGTGGGGCTCCCATCCCCCTCAAAGAGTAATCTAATTTCTTACATATTTCTTTAAATGTTTATCTTTAATGGCAAGAGGATATATCCAACCATGCTAAATCCTAGTGGAATGAATTCAGCGGCACAGTCATATTCCCTATTACCTTATGTAGCGGTCTAGTTGCTGCATAGCCTAAAACCCTTGGCCCGGAAGGGCCCGCACACATTGCATCACTCTCTGGCCAGGCATGGCCAGAGAGCTTAAATAAACGGGCAGAGGTCGCTCGGGGCTTCCGGCCCACCACTTCAGCCTTGTGTGTCCGTGTGACTTCTTGCCCCCCCCAACTCTATACGTCATGGCCCGTGGCCACATTACACTGGCGACGAAGGGTGGGCGAATCCTGCAGTGTGCGCCCCGCCCGAAAGTGACTCCTTACCTCCACCCAGTGTCCCGGTGCCCGACGGAGCGACGGAGGTACCGTCTTAGCAGGCTGGCCTGCCGAGTGCCCCTGCGGTCCCCAGGACTCGTGCTGCAGCGCCGGTATGACGCGTGTACCAGGCGCGTCCATTGATGCATCAGTGAAGAAGCATCGTGACCCCACCAACAGCCTGTTTGTCCCCTGCAGGACCTGGCCCGCTGCATGCCGCGTCTCGGAGCCCGGGGTGAGTCAAGCCTCGTGCGCGCTTCAGGAGACGCGAGCATGCGCACACCTGCCTGCTGATCATCAGTGTAGGCGCGACTCGCACCAGTGCTCACCGTCACCCAGAGCATCGTCGACACGCACGTGGTGGTGCGCGCCTTCCTCCTGCCTCAAAGCGCCTGCCTGATAAGTGGGATTGGAGAAGTTACCCCATGAGGCTGCACAGCGGGTGTCTTTGTGAATAGTGGGAGGAAACCTCTGGCACACTGAAGACTGGCACCTGGGAAAACTAATCAAGCCAGCACCTAACCTGCTAATTAGAAGAAAGAGGAAAGAAAAAAAAAAACGAAGAAAAGGAAGAGAGAGGCGATCTGTGACACGGGACATAGAACAGACAACAGTCAGAGCACACAAGGCACCAACCAAGAGAGGCGACAATAGACATGTCAGACCCAGCACACAGGCGGCCCCGCAAAACGCACCACCGGTGCAACAAGCAGCGCAGCCTGTGCCACAACACTCACAAATCACTGCGCTGGCCCCATTCAGTGAGCTGATAGACCCAGCCACCGCATCCTCCAGATGGACTGTCTGGATTGGGAGGCTCAACAACTACTTTACAGCCACACTGGAAACAGACGGCGCAGTCAAGAGGTCGCTGCTGCTACACTTCGCGGGGTAAGAAATATACAAGCTGTTTGCTCACCTCCCAAACACCGGGGCACCCACCGATTACGAGGCAGCAGTCAGGGTGCTGAACGCGCATTTTGATCCTCAACTGAACCCCGATTACGAATGTTTCAAGCTCCGACAAGCACGTCAGAGAGAGGGGGAGTGGATGGATGCATTTCACGCGCGTTTAAGAGAACTGGCCAGTACATGCACGGACGACGACCAAAACAAGGAAGTAAGAGCCCAAGTCATCCAAGGTTGCCGCAATAAAAACCTTCGGACCCTCATTCTGCGACAGCCAGGGATCACCCTGGAAGAAATCTTCATCTTGGCACGGTCGCATGACTTATCAGATGCCAGGGCAACAGCGATGGACGTCGCACTCGCCCAACAAGCGGATAAACCTGTAGCAATCAAGACTGAAAGAGCAGACGCAGTACGGACACAGAACAGAGGTGGCCGAACAGAAGCTCACGAGGGTCACGTTGTGGATACTGCGAAACAAAGAGCACCCCCAGGAAGAATGCCCTACGCAAGGCCAGACGGGATATCTATTAAATCGTCAAAAGGACCATATTGGTCCAAATAGTTCCCTAACTGATGAGCCAACATGTGTCACTAAAAACCTGACAAGTAAGACATTAAAAATTCAGGCCACTGCGGCACCCCCAACCACTTCGCGAGTGTGTGTAGAGGAGGACCTCGGAGCAGAGGGGCTCGCGGAAGAAGGCCACCGTCCAAGGCAGTGAGGTACTTTCGCTGGAGGAGTCGGACAGTCTGAAAGCGCCCAAAACATCGACGCAGCACAGACAGTACCTAGAAGATTCCTCCACGGAAGACGAGGGGGAGTGCTACCTCATCTCATTTGCCAGTGATCTCAAACGAAGGCGGCGCCCTCAACCCACGTGCGCCATCGAGATTGCAGGATCACCAGTCAGGAAGTTTTATTTTAGATTTTTAGACATGGTGCTGAGCGACACAGGAGCATCCGTGAATGTGATGGGGTGTCAGCAGTACAAGCGGTTGAATCCAAGACCCATACTGACCCCGTCGCATGTGAAAATCCTGATGTATGGCAGCCAGACGCCGTTACCCCTCAAGGGCAAGATGACGGTACAGGTCAAATCGGAAGATCACGAGATCACCACAACATTCCACGTGGTAGACAGAGAGGCAGACATATTGGTGGGAAGTCACACGGCTGAAAACCTTGGTCTGGTCACATTCGCCAATGCGGTCAAGACACTGCAGACCGACGATATACTAGAGTTGTTCCCACAACTGTTCAAAGGCCTCGGGAGCATGAAGAGGCCACTGGTGAAACTACACATTGATAAGGCAGTAAAACCAGTCGCCTTGCGACACCGGCGCATATCGTTTCATCTTCGACCGCTCGTGGAGCAAGAGTTGCAGAATCTTGAACAGCAAGGAGTCATAGAGAAAGTCACGGGCCAACGCCATGGGTGTCGCCCATGTTGATAGCTGAAAAACCTAAGCAGCCAGGAAAGATCAGACTCTGCATTGACATGCGCATGCCCAACCAGGCGATAAAGCGGGAGAGACACCTAACGGCAACGGTCGACGACATTCTGGCTGATCTCAACGGGTCCCGATGGTTCTCCAAGCTAGACCTCAACGCCGGATACCACCAGTTGAGGCTAGCGGAGGAGAGCCGGTACATTACGACGTTCTCAACTCACTTGGGATTACGCCGCTACAAAAGGCTGAATTTTGGGATCTCGTCGGAGGCGGAGATCTTCCAAAACGCAGTCAGAGAAATGCTGTCAGGGCTTCAAGGAGTGCTGAACGTCAGTGACAATATACTGATACACTCTGCAACCATAGAGGACCACCATCGTCACCTCTGTGCCACCCTCCAACGCCTTGCCGATCATGGAGTATCCCTTCACCGGGACAAGTGTCAGTTCTTCCAAAAATCCATCGAGTTCTTTGGCTATGTGTTCAGCCAAGAAGGAGTGAAGGTGGATCCCAGGAAGTCGCAGGCCATACAGCGACCCCCCGTGCCAACCACAGCATCTGAAACCCGGAGCTTCCTACGCATGGCCACATACTGTGGGCGGTTCATACCGAACTTGGCTACCATAGGTGAACCCCTGCGGGCTCTGACTAAGAAAGATTCCGTCTGGAAATGGGGAAAAGAGAAGGGAGAAGCCTTTCAAAATGTGAAGTCAGCGCTCTTGGGGAAGACCACCATGGCCTATTTCGACACCACCCGGCCGACAGAGTTAGTAGTGGATGCGAGCCCCGTGGGGCTGGGCTCTCCTTGCCCAAGAGACTGAACCAGGAAGATGGGCTCCGCTGGCGTTAGCGAGTAAGGCCCTCACTCGGACAGAAGCCCGGTACTCCCAAATCGAACGGGAAGCACTGGCAATCAAGTGGGCCTGCAACCACTTCCACCTGTATGTCAGCGGACATCCCTTCAGGGTCGTGACAGACCACCAGCCGCTGCTTCTATTGTTCAGGGGCACTGCACCACACCCACCACCAAGAATCGAGCGGTGGGCGATACAACTGCAACACTACCAGATGGAGCTCGTGTACAGACCCGGAGCCAAGAATCCTGCTGACTTCTTGTCACGACACCCCCCATACCTAACAGAGGAAAATTCCGAACAAGAACAGCGGACGGAGGAGTATGTTAACATGTTGTCTCAATGGGCCTGTCCACGAGCCCTTACCATGGAGGAAATCAAGGCAGAGACCAGCACCGATGTGGTGCTCCAGAGGGTGATGGAAGCCCTGCAGAAGGGGTCGTGGGAAGACTTCCTGCACGGCGTCAACGGATGGAACGAGCCAGACCGGGCCCGGCTAGGAAAAGTCTGGAGAGTTCGAGATGAGCTGTGTGCCGCCGCAAATGGTGTAGTGCTGAGGGGAGCACGGATCGTCATCCCAGTGAGCCTGCAGGAGCGAGCGACTGTTCTAGCACACGAAGGCCATCAGGGAACAGTGAGGATGAAGTCGCGAATGAGAGAGAAGGTGTGATTCCCGGCCTGGAAGCAGCCGTGGACACAGTAGTCAGAAACTGCCGAGCCTTCCAGCTCACCAGCAGTCCAGAGGCCCCAGTGCCCGTGGTAACGGAAGATCCCGCACCATCTCCATGGTCGTGGGTGAGCCTGGATTTTGGGAGTTTCCCAGATGGGCGAGTGACCGCTGTCCTGGTCGACAGTTACACGAAGTACCCGATAGTTGAAGTCTTACCGTCCACATCGTTCAACCACTTGCAGCCAGTGCTGGAGAAGACATTCGCTCTTTTCGGACTACCACACATCGTCAAAACGGACAACGGGCTCCCATTCCAAGGAGGAGAGTTTAAAGACCTGTTAACTCGGCTGGGAGTGAAACACCATTGCATCACCCCACAATGGCCGCAGGCCAATGGCGAAGCTGAACGCTTCATGCGAACTCTAAACAAAGTTCTTCGAATAGCGGTGGCCGAGCAGTCTGATCCAGAGGTAGCGCTCCAAAGATTCCTACGGGAGTACCGCAGCACTCCACACTGCACGACCCAGAGGTCGCCCTGGTCGCTGATGCTGGCTGGGCCCCGGCGGGATACCATCCCGGCAGCCGACAACTGGATGCCTGAACCGTACGACCCGGCCCCCACACAAACTCGGCGGACGGTGACCAATGAAAAGGCTAGCCGCCGGAGAAGATCGGAGACCCGCGTCATAGCACCAGGGTGCACTGTCCTGGTACGAAATCGCTGCAGCGGGGGAAAGTTCCGCACAGCGTATGAGCCTGGGCTGTGGACCGTGCTGAAACTTAATGGAACTGCACTCACGGCAAGGAAAGGAGAAGAGGCCATTACCAGGAACATATCATGGTTCAAAAAAGTCCAAGCGTCAGACGCTGAGGTGTCGGATCCCGAAAGGATGGAAGATGGAGAGACCGTGAGCAGGAGTCTCGCCCCGTGCCAAGAAGAAGAAGATCAAGCCGGAAGCCACATGACTCCAACCCAACCTACGGAGGCTGACCAGCACGCTATCTCAAAGACCCCGGTGTCTGTCAGTCCGATGAGACGTCAAGGCGATCACCATCGCAGATATAATTTGAGAGCAAATCCCAGACCGAGCCAAAGACTTGCAGACTTTGTGTGTTAATTTGCTGCTTAGTTTATTTTGAACACTGACTTGGGATGGGATGTAGCGGTCTAGTTGCTGCATAACCTAAAACCCTTGGCCCGGAAGGGCCCGCACACATTGTATCACTCTCTGGCCAGGAGTGGCCAGAGAGCTTAAATAAATGGGCGGAGGTCGCTCGGGGCTTCCGGCCCACCACTTCAGCCTTGTGTGTCCGTGTGCCTTCTTGCCCCCCCCCCCCTACTCTATATGCTGTGGCCCGTGGCCACATTACACCTATGAGGAGATAATAAATCAGCACCCTTCTCACTGAACATATCTTGAAACTCTGCATAGGCTTCAGAAATGTAGTTTTAATTTTTGATTGTGTTCTAAATGGACCTTTTGATAAGGGATGTAAAGCTGAACTCCAGTCATTGAGGAAACAATGTCCTTTGCAAGAATCTGAAGTGAACTGTCCTTTTAAAGATTTCGAGTTTACTGTCGGGATTTGTTGTTTTAACTAAGAAGTACCCAAAATAATATAAAATTGGGGGGTATGTATTAGTTTGAAGCAAATCTTCACAGTGTCCTAGATCAATAGCCATTACAAGTTTCAAAGTCTCTACACACACTTCTCCTTAAGTCAATTGTATGTTATCTATGGCTAAAATGGTTCTGGCATTTTTCTTCTTCTTAAAGGAATATCATGCAGAGAAGTAACTATAAAACAGCCTGCCACTCCCAAATCCAGTAACTTCCAACAATCCATTGGACTGGAATGAGCAACTAAAGTAACCTTGAGCGAAAAAATGCAGTCGACTTTCAGCAGACCCTTGAAAGTTGAAAATGCTCAATATTGGTCTCCTCATTAAAGTCGTGCATTCCCATTAACAGTGAACCAGCTGAAGCGATAGCAAAGAACCCAATACAACACGAAAAGCTTCTGGGCCCGTGCTAAGGGAAGTGGACTGATTACAAAGCCCTGTTACCACTCATGACCTGGAAATCCCTTCCTTTCAAATGCACCAGTAATATTCCTGACGCCCCAACCGAGATATATTGGTCCTCCATAACCTTTCATGTTTTCTAATGCAGATTCTATAGGGACTAGTCCATGAGGTGAATCCCTGAATTTAAGTAAAACTCCTATTCCTGACATTACCGAATATCTCTCTACCTCACATTTCTCACTATTTCATCCTCTCTGCCCCAACTTTTTCTCTTACTATTTCACCTCTTATTTTATCCCATTATTTATTTGCTACCACAACTCGCCAACTCCCATTTCTTCCATCTATCTATCCCCATCCTTCACATCTCTCATTACCCTGGTCCATTCTCACCACCTCTCTATATACATCCGCCTCTCTTTTTCTGTGTTTCATTGCCTCCACTCTTTCTCACTCATTTCTCTCTACACCTCATTCTCTATTTCAACTCACCATCTCTACTTCACGTCTTTGTCTCTTTATTTATGTCTGCCTCTACCTATCTCTTACTACTCACTCTGCTTCACTACATCACTACCATTAATCAACCTTACCCGTTTCTCTGCCTCGCCTATCTATTTAAAATCCTTTCTCTCTACACTTCATCTCTTTCTACCTTTCATCCCTATTTCTCTCTTGCACTCCACTTCCTCTCTACCTCACTACTCTTTACTTAACCTTTTTCTCTGTACCACACTTCTCATTTTACCCCTCTCACTCTCTATGTCATATCTCTCTATATTTATCCCACTACTTCACCTCTCTATCTGCCTACCTTTACCATTTCTGCCTCTACCCCAACTCTCTTTTCCACCTTAACTCTCTCCATACCTTACCCAGTGCTTTCGCAGTGAGGAGTGAAGCTGTGAACGGGAATATATTACTGATCATGAGTATCAGGTAATTAAAGCTACAATTTAAAGCACTATGCTTCTATAGAATATCTTAAAAGTATTTACTGGTCCACCGAACATTAATCAAAAAGCCCTTACCTTGTGTTTACTATAATGGAATTAACAGGCCGGTTAGACAATCAATTCCAGGTCAATTTGTTTTTTGTAAGGCAAAACAAATCGAGATAGAAGCACAGAAAGAAATGGCTTTAATACTGGTTGTTCAAGATATCTTAGGTGCTGTTTCAGTGCCTAATTTGTAACATAATGAATGTCGGTGCTGGAAACTCTGCTCAGAAGCCTGCGGCCGGTGCAATTAAACGTAGACTCAGGAAAACCGAGGCTGATAGTTTTAAAATCACCTCATATCGCTTTAATACTCTACATGACACTCTCTCTCTCTCCCTTTACCTCACAACTGTAGGTTCCAGACTTCTCCTTTTGTAAGAGTTTTGTCGCCTTCCTCTTCCTTTGTTTTTCCGATCTTTGTTATTTCCCTCTCTTGCGCTCCCTAATAAATGATGCGGAAAAATAAGGGCTGGTCCCTCCACCGGCAACCACTGGCTCAAATTAAGCACTGTGCTGTTTAGAATTCTAAAGTGCAATTCCATATTGACACCATAAAGGCTTGATTTAGCTGTTAAAGAACAACACATTTCAAGATGTTACAAACAGGATCACAAAAATCTGTCCCTCACGGTGCCTCTAAAAATCATTGCGCTGTCTGTAGAGGGGAATAGCTGAACATATCGCAGACCTCAGCAACACTGGTCAATTCTGTGCAATCATTTTGACCTCTTACACTCTCCACAGCTTTTAATAATTTACAGATTTCTTGCTGAATTACAAGTTACCTACCATTTGCTGTCATAGCAGATATTACTGTTAGAGCATAATGAAAGAATGGATGTTGTGAAAATGTCAGACTTACAGTCGTGCAGAGAAATGTTGTAGATCCATCATGCTCTTTATTTAAAATCAACAGAATTAGACTTTGCAAAGATGATTTGAAATGGTTTGTATGACATGGTGTACACAGGACGAGAACAGACATCAAATGCTTGCATTTTATTATTTTGGAAACCAACTGTGCAAATCCAATTATCTCACCCATACAGTATTCATTGCCATCATGATCAATGAACTGTGCAGTGGTATTGGTGCCTACAGAAGAAACTGCCTAATTGGCTGGCATTTCTGTTGTAGGCATTTGAATAAATTAACCACCTTCATATTGCTCAAACGGTACAAACTCCGACCGCAGCAGAAATGAGGCACTCTAAAGAATACTCCATGCTGTAGCAGTCTGTACAGCAGGTGCTATGATGCAAACTAGGGCGGGCAAACGTCAGTGGCTAAAAGCAAATCACCTGGATTTTTAGGTTATTTGGGGCTTCGTGGCTCACCAAGCCAGGATTTATTTATTTTATTTAATATATCTATATAAAGCCTTAGTTTTCCAAATTATATACCTTGATTGGGACGGTAATCCTCTGTGGGGCTATCGATGGGCCTACCTTCTGTCACACTGACCTACTCCTGCACACAGCCGGCCGCATGCATCAGTCCTCCCACATAACAGGCAAATCTTTAGAATTGCAAGATATAGTCTTTACATTATTTCGATAGTGTACATGTATAAAAGGACTATCATTACCACTGCAGAAGAAGACCTTCCATTGTGTATATGGCACTACAAACATAATGGAAACATTATTGAAAATGCCATGGTATTGCCATCATGTCAGGGGCAGCCATATTGGCAGTTACAAGGGCCACATACATTTCCACATGTTTTACTTCCTCTTCTGTATTGTTTCCATGACTTATAAATAATAACAATGGTAAAAAAAAAAGAATAATAATTAGAACGAATCACTTCATAAATTGGCTTGGGCACACAGAGATGTGGGCACAAGTCCACTGAATCCCTGCCTCATTCACCTTGAGCTTGGCAACATGGGTGATAGATGATAAGGTAGAGGACCTTTGTGCATCCACAGCGATGCATGACTGACTAGCAAGGGTCAGGATATAAATCTGTACAGCCACATCCATCATCCTTTGGACTGTTTTATCCCTCTGTCTAATCTAGGCTATCTGGGTTTGTGAGAGATGCTGGTTTAAACTGTTGCGACACAATCTATGTTACTGTTCCTTTGTAAGCTTCTTGTATGAAATAGTAACGGCTCTTATGTAAGTATTAATATTACTTTTGGGACTTCTTGGTTTTCCATGGCAGAAACTATTTTAGGACGTTGCTTCCCGTAGGTACCTTATCTGGCAACACTTGCTGTTGTGCAGCTTTTTCCACTTGAAGTTGTGGTAGTTTAATCGACATTGTGCATTTTTACCACTTTAGATGTTTTCTCAGTTTTCTTCAGTCTCTCAAGTTCACGGTCATAGAGATTATCACACTGTGTCCCCAATCTCAGTCCACCTTAAAAACGAAGAGTGCCACTTCTGGCTTGCTGTCATCTGCCCAATTCAATTAAGGTGTCATCATGATGTCCTCTCTCTCAACTTGACCACTTTAGTACATCCACAGCAATTCTGCCCTCTGAAGCCAGAGAGTCTATCACAAAATTCTCTACTCTGTCTTTACAAGTTTACTCTGTCTCACACAACTCAAAATATACTGAATGCAGTGGTACACTCTCTCACCTACCTTTCCTCCTGTGCAAAGCTGACTCAGACAGTCACTTCATAAGACCTTCCCTTTGAGACAGGAGTCAGACGATTCCAGCTTCTTTGTATCTATTCTCTTACCTCCTTCTGCCTGGATAACTGTTCAGCATTGTCTGTTCTATTATTCTAGAATATAGTGAGCAGACTTCAGGGACTGGAGTAGATAGGTTCCACCTTCAAAATGTCTTGTGATGATCCTAAAGTAAGATAAGCCTTGTGCCCCAAACATACGCTCTAAATTGCTCAATAGCCCACACACACACAAGCATTTCAGGCTCAATAACGCAATATTGCGCTCCTGAGGTCTGAAAGTGTGAGATGCAAATCCAATGGTGCACTCACCTTCTTCCCTTCCCTAGGATAAACAGCCCCAAGACCCACACCATCTGCATCCACAGTTATCATAAAACATTCTCCAGGTACATAGCAATTAAGCAATGGTGCACTTGAAAGTCCAGTCTTAATTTCTCAGAAAGCCAATTCATGTGCCATTCTTCCTCATCAAAGCAAGCCATGGCTCAGCTTTAGTGGCAAAATCCTGAATAAACTAGGCATAAAACTCACACTTCCCCTAAAAAAGCTTTAAGCTGCTCTTTGTCAGATATTATTGGTACTTCTTACACTGCTCTCAGTAGCCCTGGACGTGGACCAATCCCCCTACCAAAATCATATGACCAAGATATTCCACTTCTGGTACCCCAAACACACACCTATCTTTCCTGATTCTTAAACCTTTCTCATTGAAACCCTTCAAAACATCATTCAACCTTCCAAAATGCTCCTCATGATCCTTTTCATAAACCAAAATGCTATCTTGGAACACAAGCACGCCACTCAGTCCTTTAAACAGTCCAGTCATCACTCTTTGAAACACAGTAGCCACTGAAGCAAGACCAAAAGCAAACCTACAGAACTGAAAAACACCACTAGGTGTAACAAAAGCTGTAAGATGTGTCAACGTTTCAGTTAATACCACTTGATGATAAGCAGTTCTCATATCAAGTTTGTAAAATATGTTTGCACCCGCTAAGGTACACACCATCTCTCCAGTTTTTGGCAACGGGTGACCATCTACCCAAATGGCTTAATTGAAACTCCCAAGATCAATGCACATTCTTAGCTCATTATTCTTTTTGTGAGCAACAACTGCAGATGACAACCAAAGTGACTATTCCACAGGCTCTATCACACCCTCCTTGCACAACTAGTTCAACAATTCATAAAGGCTTCCTCTCACACTTAGCGGAACACTCCGTAACATATGCTTTACAGGAATGCTTCCTTCCTTCAGCTTGATAACATACTCAAAATCATTTAGGGCCAGATGTATGACCATTTGCTTTTGGGACTCGCAAATTGCGAAAAATTGCGAGTCGCAAAAGCAAATGTACAACAGAGTCAGAGACACAGTTAGCGATTCCCAATGGGGTCGCAAAATGCGAGGATCATGAATATTAATGAGCCACTCGCAATTTGCGACCCCATTGGGAATGACAGGCCCTCCCAGGGATGGTGGCCTGCTGGGCTCAGCAGACCTCCATGTCTGGGACTGCTTTTAAATAAAGCAGGTTTTTTTTTAAAATGCAGCCCGTTTTCCTTATAGGAAAACGGGATGCATTTAAAAAAAAAAAATGAAACGTTTTCGTTCATTTTTTAAGGGCAGGCAGTGGTCCCTGAGACCACTGCCTGCCCCTAAAAAATATTTTCACATGCATTCCGAAAGGGGATGGGGTCCCCTGGGGACCCCTTCCCATTTGCGAATGCTTTACCACCTACTTGAAGTAGGTGGTAAATTGCAACTGTTTTGCGACCGCAATTGCGGTCGCAAAACAGTCATACATAGGGCTCAGACTCGCTATTAGGAAGGGACTCCCTTGAAACGCCCCTTCCTAATAGCGAGTCGCAAATCCTAATTAGCGAGTCGCAAATAAATTGCGACTCGCTAATTAGGGTTTGTACATGGCCCTTTGGTATTTTTGCATGCGCAAACAGGTCGTAAAGCCGTTTGTGCATGCAAAAATACTTCGTACATCTGGCCCTTAATCTCTCCAATTCCTCCTTGAAAACTTTGTCCTGCTTTTTCAAAACAGTTTGTACATCAACCAATTCATTCATTTGACATTCAATAATGGATAAAATTCTCTGCACACACCCTGGCTTGAGGACAATTCCCAAACACCCCAGGTGATGTCAGCCTAGTATATCTGGTCCGCAATGCGAAACATAAAACTTGCCTTGCACCTCTCTGTCCTAAAAATGTATCATCAATTCAAAATATCTCACAAAATCAATTTTCATGCCATCATATCCTTGCGGATTGACATCAGGTGGAGACAAAACTTCGTTTAAACCCTTGTTGACAATAGTCTCCTTAGAAATTATAGTTATTTATGACCGAGAGTCAGTTAACAAAGGAATTATTAAATTTTCCACCTTGAATTCTTCCACTGGATCTTTTGGCATGGGTACATCATTCTTATGTACCCTAACACGTAACAAAATGTTCTTAATATCACTACACATTATCTGGTCCACATCTTCACTCACTAGATTCACACTACTTTTCTTTACATTCATGCAACAAACTCTTGCAAAATTACCAGCAACCCTATACTTGCTACACCCCTTAGCTATAGCAGTAAATTTCTTGAATGACACTACATGAAATTTGGATCCACACCTGTAGCAAACACTGCCAGTATATAGATTCTTCTTCTTGTCAACACACTAGTCAACATTAGCTCTATTACCCCTGACAAGCAAAACTCAATCATTATTTTGTTAAGTTCCTTAGCAGACTTCTTAGAGTCTTGAATACTATTAGCTATGTCTACAGTTTCCTCCAAAGGCGGATTTTTGAAAGTAAGTAATCTTTCTTGTATCTTCTTGTTATATCACCACGTCACCAGGTGATCTTTGATTAGCTGATCTGTA
This sequence comes from Calotriton arnoldi, assembly GCA_963921515.1. Classification (NCBI taxonomy): domain Eukaryota; kingdom Metazoa; phylum Chordata; class Amphibia; order Caudata; family Salamandridae; genus Calotriton; species Calotriton arnoldi. The sequence continues at coordinate 483,928 of CAWUFW010011010.1, read as the reverse complement.
AAATTTCCTAACTCACACTTGGCAGCCAAAACACGTTGAGATGCAACATAGATGTCCACTGATTCAGTCACAGTTTGTTTTCTAGAGAAAAATGCATGCCTTCTTACAACCAAATTGGGTGGTTTACAAAAATGTCTCTCCAATCTCTTAAACGCTTCCTCATATTCTTCTAATTCCTCCTCTCCATCTACTAGTGTAAAATGAGGACGGTGAGCAAAAATTCCCTGACATTGTAGGCCCAATGAATGTTCCAGTAACCACTTCTTTCTTTCTGACCTAAATTTAAGACCACCAATTGCACCAAGGAAAGCATTCAATGTTCTGAATCACTCCTTCCATGCCTCAGGTGGTTCAACAGGTGTTTGTAGAAAAGGTGGTGGAGGGTTAATTGCCTACTTGTTCTTAGAATGAGAATATATGTGTAGCTTGCGGAGTAAATATCAAATTCTACCAGCAAGTTACCAGTGCAGGGTTAAAAGGGAAGTACAAAATTTATGCTGCAAGAAGTCAATGTATTGTCACCATATATTATCTTGGAAATCACATATCACCAAGAATGATGTTAGAAAATGATGAGAAAAAGAAAACCTGATATTCAGGAACAAGATGGCCACTAAACCTCCAAAGTTATCATGTACCAGTATCCCGACTTGAAAAGTGGACCCTCCAGGCAAAAGAAAAATAGCCGCAGGACATGCTCAATGTTATTCAATCTTCAACCCCTTTAAGGAAAAAACGAAAATGGCTCAGTGGAATGTTGCAGTCGGAGAAATCAGCATCCAATAAATCGGAACAGCTGCTTGCACTGCGGTGAAATCCCTGATGAAACAATCTGTAAAGCTCCGCACAACCAGAGTACAGATGATCAAAGTGCACTCACCCACAATGGGATACGGGGTGAGGCTACAGTTCACCAGCTCATCACCAGTGTTAAATCAATGGAAGACGGGTCGCAAAGTATCCGTACTAAAGTGCTTTTGTTGTAGAGTAAATCAGGGTAAAATACAGACAGCTGTCACAGCACAACCATCCTCCCCAACCTTCGTCTTCTCCTCGTTCTTCTCGCTGTATCATCGAATGTCCCCACAACATTCTATATTCCAAAGGATAGCCAAAAGCACGAGCCAGGACGACCTCTACCTGAGACGCAACACATTCCCTCTTCTATATCAATATAGGATTTTTCTAACACAATGTGGCACTCGGACTGAAATAAAATTGCCATTACCCTAGTTTCGACTGGGATGTAGAAAGGAAATAAGTAGGATTTAACTCTCATTGCAGTCTGACGGTATCCCAAGCTAATAGGTCCGGCTTCCTGTATTATCACTCTGTCCATTTCTATGGTACATAACCATTTCAATATTGCCTACCTCCTAATAGGTGAACTCTGATCCTGTCTATTTAGTGTCATAAATGTAATTACTGGTGTATATTTTGGACACCATCTTGCTGATTTTAATTAAAAAAGCTGAAAATTTAAATTAATCAACTAAGCTGAAATTTACCTTAGAAATTAACGTGAAAAAACATTGTAAAATGAGACGTAGCAAAATGGGCAAAATGCATTAGACAGCCATATTCACTGGTAGGCTACTGTTATATTTCCCTTTTAACAAATAGAAGCTTTAGAAATTGCTGAACTATGCACAAATGTATTTGAGAGCTCAACATGAATGTGACTTGCTTAGAATCTTAGCCATAACTGCCAAATGTTCCGGTTTTATAAATGTATTATATTCCTTAAGGGCAACACTTAGATAGATAACTGATAGATATCCGAGATATGCAAAATACTGCAGCGATGAATTGGAGAGGAAGCAGAGAATGATAAAAGAGAAATTTATGTTGGCACAGACTAGTTTAGCTCAGAAAGGTTTTCAGAATCCTTCTTTTACAGGGAATCATGGAGGTATGTAAGGTGTTGCTGTTCCACAAGTTGGGTTCCAGGGTAACCAAGGAGGGCTTAAAAAGCCTCAGGGTAGATGTAGAGGTGTTCCTGTTAATACAGGTTTAGGAACAGATGTTGCTGCTATGAAAAAGATTACTCCTTGTCACATCTGTCACAGAGTCGGGCATTGGAACATGCCCACACAGCAGATGCAGGTGCCTATGCAAGGAAAATTCCTAATGATGTCAGTCCCACCAGCTCAAATGATTCCACAAAACATGGGATATCCCAGATTCAATTTAAATCGGATGCCATAAAGTAATATTAGCCTGTTTCAAAATTCAATGCAGCAATTTCCTTACCCAAATCAAAACGCAGTACAACAGTATCCCTTTTTCAAAAATGATGGTTCAGGTTCTGATGTTTCTCAATGAAGGTGCCTGAGGGGGGAGAAAGATTGCATACTTGACGCAGTCTTACAGGTAGACCAGAGTGGCCCATATGTAAATGCAGAAGTATATGGCCACCCGTATCATTTCTTATTGATACCGGTGCTAACTGATCTACTGTTAGAACAGTGGAAGTCCCAGACCTACCTTTCTCGCGAAAAAAAAATTCAAGTTGTAGAAGTAACAAATATACAGATTTCAAATCCAATTGTAACATGTAGCTTAAGGAAGATAATATATTTTTAATGCTACAAAGCTACAAGTGGTGTACGTTCTTTTGCCTATCTATCAGCTAAACTTTGGAAGTCTCTCCCTTCATCTTTAAGACTGACCAACGAAGAAACCAAATTTAAGAAGCTTCTCAAAACTCTTTGGATGATTTACCTATTGTACTTGTTATAGGAAGGACATGACTTCAGCGCTGGGAAGCCTGTTGGGTAGCCATGCGCTTTATTAATGCCTAGCATAGCGTGGCGTAGCATAGCATGTTCTTGTTTGCACCAAGCTTGAACTTCCTATCTATCCTGTGCTCATAAAATACTGAATAGAGAATTGTATATTTTAACAATAACTCCTGCTTACATGAAATACGAAAAGCATTACTTAACTAGAAATCTGCAAGTAAATATTTCTGCGTTTAGTATAGTTCATTGTCATGCAGTGAAAGAGTGAATACATGATAGAATAGACTCTGCATTAAGCTTCCCTGGGAACTAAGGTTAATGCTTCCAGAAACACAAATGTTTAGTGATGTCTGTTACATATTTGCTAGTAAACTGGTGACTTCATGTATTTTCCATAGGAAAGAAAGAATGAAGCCTGCTCACCATTAAAAGATGTCTTTTAATTGGACAGAAGTGATCTAATCTGCAACAATGTTGTTTATATGTGCTCTTGCCTTTTATATGAGTGCGTGTTTCTAAAGAGCGAGAGAGAACACTTTTCGAGACAACACTTTTGAGCAGCTCTTTTTGAGAAGCCACTTCTTGAGGAGATTTTCTACCATCCTTTTGCTATCCTGATGGGTGTGGCTGCTGCATCTATTGCCCCATATTTCTCGTCTTAGGCTTTACTTGTACAGATTGCTACTGCGACTGTATGTTGATGCTCTTTGGATAATGAGATTTGGCTGAGTTTCATGAACTTCTCTTTATGCAGAGTTTGACTCCTTAATTTGATTTTGAACTTTATGCTCCTTTGATCTCAGCCTTTTCTCGAACTCTTTGTGGGTTCTATTAGTTTTAATTCAGGACCTATTTAGAATAGGGATTAATTCCTTTATGGAACACGCTTGTCAATATTGCAGTATTAATGATTCTAACCTAATTTTCTCTTGATGAATTTTTGTAAACTGATTTTATCTGACATACTAATTGAATAAAAAGGAGACTTTTACTAATCTCTTTATGAGAATAAAGGTTTTCAAAATCAATCCACAAACTCTCATTATTGACTGAACTTAAGAACTGATTGATTTTGATGTCGATTAATATGATTTGATTTAGCATCCATTCAAAAATGGTGGCAAAGATCTGTCGCCTAGAAGAAAGAACTTGGCACAGAGTTGGAGCTAATTTTTGTAAGTCACAGGTTGAACTGGTACTGGAAATTACATTTTGGACTCTTTCTGCGCTATCAGTTTTCTGGTAGCAGAGTATGGTTCACACCTTGAATGGAGCTATAAAATAATTTCCCAAGCTAGAATAAATTACCCGAATCCCAAAATTCAATGCCCAGAACCTGAAGATATTACAATGCAGTATTTGAAGCCGGTTGCTGTTTTGGATGTATGGGTATTAATAGGGTGATGCGTCGTCTATTGTAATTAAATTTTTGGTTGTTCATATGGTGATGAATTGTGATCTGGAGTTGAAGGAATAGATGTATGGAGATGTGTTTTGTTTTTTATGTAAAGAAGTTGAAGAGTTTCAGACTCGCTGTAGTCTACGATACCGGGATAGATTGATACAAGTGTAGAAGGCATTCGGAAGAGCCATTGTCATATGCTATTTCTTATTTGCAGGTTTGAGGTGTAGAGTGTGCAGTATCATCATCTATTCAATTAGAATAGAGATACTAAAATATTGTTGTAATCGTTTAACATTGATTGATGTTAGCAACATCTAATTGTGCAAAAGGGTGACACGGCATTGATTAGAGTGATTACACGTTGATCGAGATTTCACTTGCGATTATGGGGTTTCTTGGATGATTGTAATACTGTTATTTCTTTAGTAGAACAAACAAGAATTCATATCTGTTTGTCATGTCATTTGAAAGTTTTTGTTGAAGTTTGTGCAAGTACGAAGAAATTGTAAAGGAGGGTGAACAGCTGCGAGGAGTGGAGTCATACGTCATAGGGTTTGCGTTGGGATTGGTTCATTGGTGTGATTTCACACTGGGATTGGTTGGTGACATCAAGGTGCCATGCTGGGATTGGACAGTGGTTGAGTAAATACTGCATTGAGATTTGTTGACAAAATTCTGGAAAATAATAGCTGTGATAGGATTGGTTTATAGAGATGTGACGTTTATGAACAGAATCAAAATATTGAATTGAAGTTATTTTTCCCTTCCAATTTATTCCAATCATGAAATGTTTTAAAGAAATTAAGAATTTGGTGAAGGGGGAGAGGCACCTCCAGAGGGTACGCCTGCATACATTATGACAACAGAATATGGATTACATAAATGCTTTTGGCTTCGCCACTGGTGCAAGATCACAGAAAAAAGGGTCCATTGAATTTCTAATAATATGGAACTTTTGAAAGTAGAATTCTTGAAAATGTATAAGGAAAATTGTATTAAATGAGACCAACCCCTAGACCTGCCCAATATGAAGCTCTGAATTTGTGGGAAAAAGGCTGCACGAGAAAAAGAGAAGGAAAAATATCAGAGAAGGACAAAGACAGCAGTGGGTAATTATGCAGATGCTCAATGGGATGAAGGACAGTCTAGATGGAGAAAAGCTTTGAGGGAACAAGATTATATCCAGCTATTACAACAGAAACACCAGGAAAGGTAAATAAGAAAACATCAACAGAGAAGGGTGATGAGAAGAAAGAGGGGGATGAAAATACAGACAGCGATTCAGGGGATGATATTTTAGAAGCGATGCTAGCTGTCAGCCCTTTTGCAACATTTACTGATCAAAGTGAATCAAGTACTAGTATGAGTAGCACAGTGGCTACTTCCCCTGTAGAACTCACTGTGGTGTAGTACAGATTGAAAACCTATGCAGATACTTCAAATTGTTCCACCAGATTAGCTCGACCAAAATTACAGTTCCTTCTGTGACCAGTACACCTGTTGTACATAGTACAGCACCATCACCATCAGTAAATGCACAGACACTACCTAGACCAGTTACAAATGCCCCACAAAATGTTAATCTGATTCCAGAAGCTCAAGGTGCTGCAGGAGGTCCACCTGCGACAGGATTTATTCTAACTTCACAAAATTCACACATTGTTGTGTGGAAACCACCAAGGACAGTACAAGCATTTATAGTTGGATGAACACTTGTTTTTACAGCATTTGTGACCCCAGGAGCAATTAATTTGATTGAGGATGGAATTTTTCCACCTTGGTTTTAAGAAGCGGCATGGATTAAGAAGATGGAAAGTGCAGATTCACAAATAAATTTGAATCCTGAAAAAGGAAGGCCATTAGACATTACCAAACAAAGTGGAATTGGAGGAAATAATAGGAGGATGTTTGGAATTAGAACATTTAGAACAATATCAAAAGAAAGAACTAATTTACCTGTGCAAGGAAATTACCAGGCAAGCAGCTGTCATAGATGATAAATTGACAGAATTAGCCCAAAAATATGAAATCGATCTTTCAAAAAACTTCCATTTGCAGAAAAGTTATATGGTTCAATTAGATGATGTAGTCATTGAAAATATGCATGCTACAGTAATTTGGTAACATATTACAGAACTGGTAAAATTCGTTGCCAAATGGGGTGAAACTGAAAAATTTGAAATTAAGTGGGCAAAAAAACATGAAAAGAAAAAGTTGTATGCTGAAGTGACAGAAAAGAATGATGAGAAAAATGAGGGAGGAACCACAGCATACCCATTAAGAGAAATAGCAGGAGGGATGTATGTACATGTGCATTGGAGCAGAGGGGATCTTGCAGCATTCACAAATAATTTCTCAAAATTGAGAGACAAACCAGTGCAGTGGTACTCACTAGGCCTGGGTGGAGTTTGCAAAGTTCTGCTTCGAGGATCACCGCGAAGTGCCAAAAAAACTCTGCCGTGCTCAGCAGAGTGCTATGAGCGGCAGAGTGTGGTAAGTGGGGACTTTGCCCTGCGCTGTAAAATCACTATGAGCTGCACTACGCAGAGCGCCAGAGGGGGCTGCTTCTTTTTGCCGCTCAAGTAGATATTCTACCTGAGCTCAGATTCCTCTACGCAAGCGGCAGATTTCTCAACACGAGCGGTAGTAACCTGCTGCGACCGCCCACATTGAGAAATCTCGCCGTGAGGAGGACTAGCGTGCGATTTTTCTTGCTTGCGCTCACCAACAAGTCATGTGAGAGAAAAAACTCTGCGTCACTACACAGAAATTTGCAGGACTCCACGCCGAGTGGGCAAAACCCCACTAATGGAGCAGAAATCTTCGCCCACCCCTAGAACCCACAAGTAGAATGGTTTATAATGATTTCAAAGGTGTTGTGGGTTGATTTGGATACGTTCTTTGATACTGTAGTCCTTAATGATTTCTGGGCTGAATGTAAGACTGCTGTATGGCCATGCGAGAAACCAGTGAGAAATGCTAGTACTAATGAACCATCTCCTGTTGTTATGTAGAAATATGAAGAAATTATTACTTTTCTGGAAGGCCGAGTGCCACCAAAAGATTTGATTGGGTTAAAATTAACCAAACGACCCAAGAACCAATCAGTTCATGGGTTTCACGAAAGACTATTACAGGTGTTTCAACAGCAAAGTGGAAGAGAATATCCTGAGGGAAAGGATATGGGAATTTTTGTGTGACAGTTTGTCTTAGGGCTGAGACCAGAGATCAGTTCATACATTACTCAATGAGTGATCTGCTGGCAGAACAAATTACTTGATGAGGTTCTGAGATATGCAAGATACTGCAGCAAAGAATTGAAGAGGAAGCAGAGAAAGATAAAAGAGAAATTTATATTGACACAGACAAGGTTGGCTCAGAAAGGTTTTCAGAATCCTTCCTTTACAGGGAATCAAGGAGATATGTGAGGTGTTGCTGTTCCACAAGTTGGTTACCAGGGTAAACAAGGAGGGTTTAACATGCCTCAGAGTAGAGGTAGAGGTCTTCCTGTTATTACAGGTTAAGGAACAGATGTTGCTGCTATGAAAAAGGTTACTCCTTGTCACATCTGTCACAGAGTTGGGCATTGGAAGAGGGAGTATAGATATAATCCTGAAAATAGAAAGTACAAATGCAAAAAGGAGTGCCGATGCAGAACATGCCCACAAAGCAGATGCAGGTGCCTATGCAAGGACAAGTCCCAATGACGTCAGTCTCACCTGCTCAAATGATTCCACAAAACAGGGGAAATCACAGATTTAATTTAAATCAGATGCCACAAATTAATACTAACCCGTTTCAGAATTCAATGCAACAATTTTCTAACCCAAATGAAAACGCATTACAATAGTATCCCTTTTTAGAAAATGATGATTCAGGTTCTGATGTTTCTCAATGAAGGTGCCTGAGGAGGTGGAAGATTGCATATTTGGCGCAGTCTTAGAGGTAGACCAGAGTGGCCCATATGTAAATGCAAAAGTAAATGGCCACCCCGTATCATTTCTTATTGATACTGGTGTTACCTGATCTACTGTTACGACAGTAGAAGTCCCAGACCTACCTCTCTCGAAAAAAAATATCCATGTTTTTGGAGTAACAAACAGATTACAAATCCAATTTCTAAAAAGACCCCAGTCAACATAGGTACATTTGAGGAAAAATACAATTTTGTTGTATGTAATTCGAGTCCTGTGAATTTGATAGGGAGAGATTTGTTGCACCATTTACTGCACTCTGGAGAGTGTAGCTTTTCAGACCCATGATGGGGATGTGGAATTTAAAATGATCACACAACAGACCGCTACAGAAACTTTTCCCCTACTGGCAGTTGAACAATTGCCTGCTGATTTGAGAGACAATGTGAATCCAGAAGTTTGGGATCTCATAGGAAAAAATATTGGACTAATTAAAGGTGTAGAAGAACCAGTCTGGTTTACTATAAAAGCAAAAACGGTATATCCCAGAACAACTCCGTACCATTTGACTCCAAAGACCATTGCAGGAATAATGCCTGCGATAGAGGATATGTTACAAAAAAAATTTGAAGGAACTGATTGGGAGTCTATGTAACTCTCCGATCATGGGTTTGCAGAAGCCCAATGGAAAATACAGGATAGTGCAGAATCATAGAAAGATTAATCAAACAGTGGTCCTTTGTTGTCCTGTGGTACAGAATCCAGTCACAATATTATTTCAGATTCCATGTACTGCTGAATGGTTTACAGTCATTGACTGGGTCAATCTTTCTTTTCAGTGTCCTTACATGGAGAAAGTCAGTTCCTTTTCTCCTATGTTTTCCAGCAGACAGTTTTAGCATGGTGTCATGTCCCACAAGGGTATAGGGAGAGTACTTCCATCTTCAACCAACTTCTGAAAAGAAATCTGGAGTCATTGCAAAAGCCCTTCAGATCAGTACTTGTACAGTACATAGATGATCTGCTCGTAGCATCGGAAATACAAGAGGCTTGTAAACAAGATGCCATTGCCTTACTGAATCACCTGGCTGAGAAAGGACAGAAAAGAGTCCCCAGGAAAACTGCAGTACTGTCAAAAAGAAGTTCAATACTTGGGACACATAATTGAAAAAGGAGCTAGAAAGGTGTTGTTAGAGAGAGTGGAAGCAATTCTTCAAATGAATCCACCTCGAACACAAAAGGAAGTCAGGATATTTTTGGGAATGGTTGGCTACTGTAGGCAGTGGATACCAAACATTTCCTTGGTAGCAAAGCTCTTACTGAGGCGGACACACAGAGATGTGTCTGATCCGATACATGGGACAATGACTGTATGAGAGCCTTCCTAGAGCTGAAAGAAAAACTGTGTTGTGCCCCAGCACTAGGAATGCCAGATTATACTAAAGCATTTACTGTATTTTGCAGTAAGAGGGAGGGCTGCGCTCCCTCAGTGCTGACTCAGATGCGCGGTTGATGCTCGAAAACCTGTGGCATATTTCTCTACCACCCTTGACCCTGTTGCCGCAGATCTGCCCGGTTGCCTTAAAGCAGCTGCCGCAGTGAGCACTAGTCTGGAAAAGAATGAGCACATAGTGATGGGATACTCATTAATTGTTCTGGTCCCACACTCAGTGGAGCTTCTATTGACCAGAACAAAAACCTAATATATGACTCACAATCGTTTCATAAAGTACGCACATACCATATTTTCATCTGACAATGTTATTCTAAAGAGGTGTCAGATACTTAATCCATCAACTCTTTTGTCTGTAAATGATGTTACTTGTAGATGAAATTGAACATGATTGCTTAGATGTCACAGACTTATGCACCAAACCAAGACCTCATATTAAGGATGAACCCCCGATTGAGCCCAACCATGCCCTTTTTATAGATGGCTCATATTTAAGAAGTAATGAGGGCACATTGAGAGCAGCATATGCTGTGTGCACCATAAATGATGTTGTGGAAGCTTCCGGGCTTCAGAGAGTTACTTCAGCACAAGTTGTAGAATTGACTGCCCTTACCAGAGCATGCAGTTTAACTGCTCACATGAGAGTGACTATGTTTACAGATAGTCAGTACGGCTTTCGTGTTGTCCATGATTTTGGGCAATTATGATTACAAACAGGGTTTTTTAACTTCTTCAGTTACACAAATTAGGAACAGAATGTACATTAAAAATTTGTTGGAAGCCTTACAGTTACCTGAGGAGATTTCAGTAATCAAATGTGCAGCTCATCAAAGTGGTAATGGCTACATTGGCATGGGAAACAGATATGTTGATTCAGATGCACGGTATTGTGCTTTGTTGGCCTGTGCATGTAATGGAAATTTCACGTCAGTGTAAGGAGAAAATTTTGTTCACCTTATTGATGAAAGTGACTAATACTAGGGATGAATTAAAGAGGGTGCAGGAAAATGTTTCAGAAGCAGAATAGAACAGCTAGATTAAACCAGGTTGTGACAAAAATCCTAATGACCTATGGGTGTCAGCTGATGGGAGACCTGTGTTGCCAGATAGCTTATTGTTCCCAATAAGAGTACTATCATGGATACACATATTTAAGCAGAGATGCAATAATCAGACTTTTTCGTCAAAACTGATTTAATCCCAGATTCAGAATACTAGCTGAAGAGCTTTGCCACAGGTGTGTAATATGTCAACAAATGAATGCAGGAAAGAAAACACGTTACACTAAGTTATATAGGGATGGTCATTTCAACAGAATGCAGATGGATTTTATCTAGATTTCTGCTTACAATGGGCTAGGATATATCGTGGCCATAGTATGTGTCTTCTTGAGATGGGTGGGAGCCTACCCAACCAGAATAAATGACAGCCTCACTGTAGCAAAACTGTTATTGCAAGAATTGATCCCAAGGTATGGAATGGCGGTTTGTCTGGAATCAAATAGGGGGACCTATTTCAATAATTAAATCCTAAAGATGATTTGCACAGCACTACAGATTGAGCAAAGATTACATTGCAGTTACAGACCTGAAGCTTCTGGAGTAGTCGAACAGGTCAATGGAACCATCAAGTCTCGATTAGCAAAAGTATGTGCTTCTACATCACTGAAATTGGCAAAAGCATTACCTTTGGTACTGATGAGTATTTGCAGTATCCCAATAGGAAGACTGATCTATCCCCCCAGGAAATTCCGATAAGCAGGGCAATAACCTCTGCCTGCTGTACCTTCAAATGCACTTTTGAATATCACAGATGACATGAGACTCGATTACAGCAAAGTATTGGCTGATGTGATTTGTTATGTCTCTTACCAGGTTACAGCTGCCACAAGAGATCCTCACCAAGAATTGTGCCACAAACTCAATACTGGTGATTGAGTTGTGATGAAGAAGCACGTTCGGAAGACCTGTTTGGAACTGAGATGGAAAGACCCCTTCCAGATAATTTTGGTGACGAATACTGCTGTTAGGTGCACTGAAGATCCGGATTGGGTCCATGCCTCTCACACCAGGAAAGTGAGAAACCCAGAAGAGGGAATTGTGGTCTTTGATTCTGAATGAAGAGCATTGGTGACTGCACCATCAAGACCAGTGGCACCGTTAGCAAAAAAGCAGTATGAAGAAGAAAAGGGTGAAGGTTTTCAATTACCTTACACAAAGTGGCATCAACGTCTCCAATAAAATAGAAGCACAGACTGATCCTTAGAAGGAGAACACTACTGCTATTTCATCAGTACAGCTAGAAGATCATGGTGAAGGAACAAGCACTGGAATAAGTAGAGTCACCCACAGAGGTGAATGCCACAGAGCAATAGACAAGAAAGATTAAGAAGGAGTATATCACTTGATCGAATACCAGCAACTATACCTGAAGAGACTGAATCAAGTGATTAAAGTGGTATAGGACAAAACCAACAGTCTCTAAGAAGATCAAAGAGAGCAAGAGTACTTGTCGAAGGAATTCAGCACCTGAATGGTCATAATACGTGGACAGAGTACTATAAGTCACATTAGATGATTTGTGTGATGTGAGATCTGAACTGTATGAACCTCCATGAAATAGCATTAAAAAGGAATTTGGAAAAGTTGAAATTGAGAAATGAAAAATATTGAAAGTTGAAAAAAGATTTGTTTTTTTAACTGATTGATGAACAAGAATTGTCCTGTTAGACCTTTATTATTTTACAGAAGATCAACCTAGGCCCGAGTGTGCTGTAGAAGAGTAGGGATAACAATAAAGAAGATCACAGAGTAGGGTTAAGGATTGTCTAATTAGAGATATGAACTGCAAAAGAAAATCGTCTTGAAAAGCTACCTACAGAATTCTACGCTGAAATGTTGACCTTAATTGTACCTAGCCTGATTCGAGAGAAGTGTGTGGCATCAGAAATAAGTGTAAATATAATATGTGCTTAATCTTTGTAATAATAGTAATAATGATTACTATAGTACTAGTAGGATTATATTTAACCCCAGAAGTAGAGTCTAAATCAAAGAATATAACTAAACCACATGGAAACATTAATGATGAAGGCAAACTCAGAGCTGTTTTTGTTAGCTACAAGAAAGATGATTTCTCCACTAACGTTTACTCTAGATTAGTACAAGAATACACTCATGCTATAGATGCAAAGGACTGTTATGTGTGCGCTCACGTACCCACATCTTGTAGTAGTTTGCTTTCACTTGTTTATAGGCGAGAACATTTTGATTATTTCTATTCTAATTATGATCTTATACTTTCAAGAATACCTTTAACTAAAAGCATGAATCTACACCTGCAAGCAAAAGAAATGGACACTGCTTGGTAATACTTCTTTACTCATAGACCTACAGATAGTGTTAAGGCTTATAAAAAAATGTTTTACCTGCTTAATGAGACCTATAGAGAAGATTTACATAATGGCTTTAGAAGAAAGATACATAAATATAAAACTCACTAAAGATAAACATAGTGATGTTTTGAAAAATGTTTGGAAGAAAGAAGAAGATGAATTTAGAATAAAAGTGGTTTATCCAAAGCTGAGGTTAGATTGCCAACACAACTGAAAGATTTGCATTTACAGAAGGAGAACACCCAAATGAACTAGACATGTAGGGGATTAGTAGCTGTGAACACACATTTGAATTAGCAGGAGTAACATGGCAAATTTTACAGGGAGAAGAATCTGAAATTTCTGGAGTTTATTTTATTTGTGGACAAAATGCTTATTTCTTGCTGCCTGCAGACGGGGAGGGTATTTGTTATTTAGGTATACTAATTCCAAAGATGTACCATGTACAAAGTACAGATGCATTAACAAAGACACCAGCACACAGACACAAACATAGAACAGAAACTGGAGCTGAATTAGGGGGAGATATATTTGGTGCAATAATTCCCGCTGTAGGCGTCATACTAAATGATGAAAAGATTGGAAAACTATCAACTGTTGTCAGCAAGCTGGCAAAAAGCACTTCTGGAGCTTTGCTAGTAGTAAACACTGACCTGATTGCCATTCGTTCAATGGTTTTGCAGGATCGTCTAGCATTAGACATATTGCTCGCAGAGAAAGGCAGAGTTCGCAAATTGCTTAAATTAACCCATTGGTGCTCCTATATACCTGATGGAAGTAAGAAAATAGAAGGTTTTTGCAAAGAACATTTCTTATTTAGAACCTGAAATATAAGAGCTGGAAACACCTAGTGTTTTTGAAAACTCTGGAAAGGGAGTTCGTAGAATTGGAAAGTGGTTTACAACAGCAGGAGGAGGTATTATAAAGGCTGTTCACATGCTAATAATAGGGCTTTGTCTGTTATTTCTTTATGCTTTATTCATGAGCTGTAGATTTATTTTACGCAGGAGAAAGAGAACAAAATAAGAGATATAAAAAAGAGTTAGGATTAAATCGTTTGATAAATGATGATTACATTGTCGTTGAAATTTTGAAGTCGAGACTGAATAACCATCAGACGGAGGGATTGAGAAAGCAGAAATGTTTAATTAATCAACAAAGCTGATAATTTGCCTTCGACAGTAACATGAAAACACACTATAAAATGGAACATACTATAAATGTGTAAAATAGTTTAAGCAGCCATGTTCACTGGTAGGCCGCTGTTATATTTCCCTTTTAACAAATAGAACCTTTAGAAATTGCTGGACCATGCACAAATGTATTTGATAGCTTGACGTCATGGGACTTGCTTAGAATCTTTGTCATAACTGCCAAATGGTCCTGTTTTATAAATGTATTATCTTCCTTTCACGACAAGTTCTCGTTTGCTCCAAGCTTGAACTTCCTATCTATTTCATTTTCATATAATACTGAATAGAGAAACTCTTGCTTACATGAAATACAAAAAGTATTACTCATCTAGAAATCCGCAAGTAAATGTTTCTGTCTTTTAGTATAGTTCATTGTCTCGCAGTGAAACATTGAATTAATGATTAAATAAGTCTGAATTAAGCTTTCCTAGGAACCAAGGTTAACGCTTCCAGAAACACAAATGTTTAGTGATGTCTGTTACATTTTTGATAGTAGACTGTCGAGTTCATGTTTTTTCCTTGGGAAAGAAAAACAAAGCCTGCTCACCATCGAAAGATGTCTTTCCGTTGGACAGACGTTATCTAACCTGCAACAATGCTGTTTACATGTATTCTTGTCTTTTATATTTGTGCATGTTTCTAAAGAGAGAGAGACCACTTTTCGCAAAGCCACTTTTGATCACCTCTTTTTGAGAAGCCACTTCTTGAGGAGATTGTCAACCATCCTTTTGTTATCCCCGACGGGTGTAGCTACTTCTGCATCTGTTGCCCCATATTTCTCGGTTTAGGCTTTTCTTGTAAAGATTGCTACTGCGACTGTATGCTGATGTTCTTTGGAAAATGAGACTCAGCTGAATTTCATGAACTTTTCTTTATGGGGAGTTTGACTACTTAATTTGATTTTGAACATTATGTTCCTTTGATCTCACTCTTTTCTCAAACTCTTTATGGGTTCTGTTAGCTTTAATTCTGGACCTATTTAGAATAGGGATTAATTCCTTTATGGAACACACTTGTCATTATTGCATTTTTAATGACTCTAACCTAATTTTCTCTTGATAAGTTTCTGTAAACTAATTTTATCTGACATACTAATTGAATAAAAAGAAGACTTTTACTAATGACTTTATGAGAATAAAAGTTTTTGAAACAATCCAAAAACTCTCATTATTGACTGAACTTAAGAACTGATTGATTTTGATGTCAATTAATATGATTTGATTTAGCATCCTTTGAAATACAGTGGCAAAAGTCTGTCGCCTAGAAGAAGAATTTGTGCGGAGTTGGAGCCCATTCATGTAAGTAACAGGTTGAACTAGGACTGGAAATTACATTTTGGACTCTTTCCGCGCTATCAACACCATCTTGCTGATCTTGATGGAGGTCATCAAAGGGTCTAATCACCCCATCTAGAGGTCTCTCTGGCCAGCCAAATATGTTCACTTATTTTAGATAATTTCAAGTGATTGAAACCACACACGTTTCCTCTCTAGTTGGACTTGAAAGGAATTAACAAGACAGAAAAAGTTATTTCTATTAATAATAAATAGTTCCAATATTATGGAACAATACTGAAAAGATTGAAATAAAATGTAAATAAAGTAGGGTAAGAACCTCAGGTCCAACCTAATATATATAGGGGCAAGCGTCAATCATGATCCAGCCATAACCTTCTCCTGCAGATAATGCTGCATCTCCTTGATCTAGTTAGGATTTGCCTATTGAACCAGATTGCTTACAAACAATAACAAAGCAGTTTCACTTCTTCACTGATAATGGAGTAACAATGCCTACATAGTATTTAACCAAGTTGGATAACAAGCTATTACCTACAGCTTGACCCAATATGCTTAGCGCTAGCCAGGTGTGGTATGCTATCAAGAGGCAAAACTTGAAGGACACCCAGAACATGAGAGGTGACCAAGAGCTTAGAGTCTTTTCCCTGAAAAACTGGTGGGGAATAAAACTTACTACAATTTTGGAGGTGAAAGTTCAGGCAGCTTCTGGTATCAGATCTTCTTCCATTCTTTCGCCCAGACACCTATTGATTTTTTTGTATTTGAAAGATTATAGGAGGTAAGAGAGAGCTTACAACTGACCACAGCAAAAGGTCATCAGAATGAGTGACCAACAGGGATAAACTAAATAGATGTGCAGAACACCAAACAGAGTAAAGCAGACTGGAAAGCAAGTGAAAAGCCATATTCAACAAGAAGTGGTACCAGGCAGTGCATCTAGAGTGTCTGTGTTAGAAGGTGGTTCTGACACTATGGGCAGCCCGGATTTTTCGCTTTTTGAGCACCTGTGTGTTGAGCTTTTACTGTGGCAGAGCCTCATAAATTGGGACTCATCCACAGTGAACTCATGATGAAAGAGACTGCCTGTGGATTTTACTGGTGTCCCCCTGGCTTGACTAGGCCGCTGCGCAGCAGCTGGAGTACGGGGCACCGGGCTGGTTACATGCAGACACCTGTGTACATGCGTGTGCACACGTGTAGGGGCTGCGCGGGGGAGATTCCTGGCGTGCGCAGTCCAGGAGCAGCTACAGAGTGAATGGTGTGGCAGGACTTATGCAGAATTGGGTGGTGACATGGAATAGGCTTTATACACTGGGAAGAAACATGCCAGGGAAAGTCAGTGTGCTTTACTGTGTTTTTCACTTCATTATTCCCCTATGGGGAAGTGGAGCCCATGGGCTAGTGTCACTTTCCTAAAGCCTACAGATTCCAGACACGTACTAAAGTCCACTGTAACGGGTGTGAGAAGAAGTATTCTGCAGAGTCCGAAGTCATATTTGTACTGCTTTTGGGTTATCCAGAAATGTCACATTTCTCTGAGTCAGTCATAACCAGGGCCAGGCTGAGGGCTGACCTCAGCTGGCTGGATTGATAACCTTTTTTTTCCACAAGCTAAGGCCTCCTCTCCACGAAGAGAAGATGGGTGGGGCTACAGGCCCATCCATCAGCAGCTATCACTGGTGCCAGGCACCAGGCTGCACCAAGGAGGGAAGGGCTCTTGTTTCAGAGACCATGTGGCCAGAGACCCTGGACGATGCCATTTTGAACCAGCCCAGAGGCTGGACAAGAAGGAGGGAGCAGGGGCAGGGAAGTGATGTGTCGCTGTTTGATAGGACAAACAGAGACTTCCTGCCAGCCCCCTACTCAACTTTTAAAAAGTGCTTGAACAGGAAGAGAAGCTCTCTCTGGGGTGTGGTCTGCTGAGGCGGAAGGTGCTGGAGCCTGGTCATGGGCAGTTGGAAGGAGGAACCCCTGACTGCCCCCAGGCCCCTACCAGCGCCAGAAGAAGAGCCCAGGACCGGTGCGCAGAAGCAGGGGCCTCTGCGCAGGGAGAAGAGAGGCCCAGGAGGAGAGCCAGGCGAAAGGCTGGCGCAGGGAGCCAGTGAAGACCGCTCCCTGCTGAATCCCCCCTCTCCGAGACCCAGAGGGCGAGGGACAGTGCTCCCAGTGGCTGGGGGGCACCACCAGGAGCAAGAGGACGCAAAAATGGAGGAAATCGGACTCCAGGGGCTGAGATATGCCCCCAGAAGGTAGGCGACCTTGACCCCGCCTGGGACCGACGACGAAGCGCGTGGGGCTCCGCCGCCGGTCGCAATCATGCCCCCAGGGTGGGTCAGGCCCCGGGGGCTGCCCCCGGAAGAAGCAAAGTCGGGGGCGCCGTCGCGCACCCCGTGAAATTGCGCCAGGCGGGGTCCAGGAGCCCACCCTGGCCCCCGGTGATGAGAAGGAGGGGGGCGGGGGAGCGCCGTCGCGCCCCCCCGCGAAAATGTGCCCTGGGGCCGGGACCCCATCTCCGGGCCCGTCGCTGGAGGGAGGCGGGGGAGTGCCGTCGCACTCCCCCGAAGACTTGCCGGTCCTGCGGCAGCCGCCGCGTCTGCCCGCCAGAGCGGGCAGACCCAAAGAGCAGCGCTGGCTCCCGCGACCGCACCTGAAGGTGCGGGCCGGGCGGGAGCCAGCCGGAGCAGCCCCGGGTGGGCTCCCCGGGCTGCCCCCACCACCCGAGGGGAGCGAGAGCTGCACGGGGCCCGGGTGGGACCGGGCCCCCACCAGTGGAAGGAGCGGCCGGGGTGGGCTCCCCGAGCCGAAAAGAGTGCACCTAGGGGTCCGGGTGGGACCGGGCCCCCCCACGAAGAAAGGATGCGGCGGAGGCCGCCAGCGCGATCGCGGCTCTCCCCGGCACAGCGGGAGAGCCGCTCATCCCAAATTCACTGAAAGGAGCTGGAAGCGCCCCATAATGCCTTGCAAGGCATGGGGAAAGTATCGTTTGTGGCATCTGGTGGCCCCCAGAGGAGGGGGGTCACCTCCAAGTGTGAAAAGGTGCTGGGGGGAGCTGCTGGAGAAGCGCAGTCTGCCCCCCAGCACGAAGAAAAGTCTCACCCTAAGTGTCATTGGGATTTTAAAAGAATAACCCCTCAAGGGCTCACCCGGCATTTAACACTTTCTAGGCTGGAACTTTTGTTCTACAGCTGAGGGTGTTTTGAGAAGTGCCTCAAGGAGTAAAGGGCTGAGTGGGGATGTCTGGAGAAGGGCATCCCCTGGAGGTGAAGAGGTGTAATTGCACCAGAACTGCATTTACTAACGGTTATTCCTTTTTAGAGGGACTGAAGGTCACATATGTAATGTGAAGTACCTGTGTAAGGTGATGTCATAAGCAAAGGGGGTTATGTTGCCAGACATTCCTGCTAGGGTGTCTGGCTGTATATGCGTAATCCGGTGATTTCATCTGTGATGCCTTTAGGGGCAGTAATTGCAAAGCATTCTAATGATCCACAAACGTGCTGAGTAGTCATTCTAAAGTGTGCGTAAACATGTATTTTTGCTGCTGCGCTTAAGTGAGGAACAACCCAGACTGTTAGCCCTGAATATGTAGGGGTGCATACTGTATGGTCAATATAAGATGCTCAGTCAGGGTTATGTGTCACTAGGGCAGGTGAACTAATTTTTAATGCGTGTTGAGGTAATGGGGTGGGTCGCCACTGGGATGGTGCCAGTGCGCAGGGCCCTCGCTCCAGGTTATGCTCAACACACTGCATTAGGGGGCAAGATGATGTGCATACATGGGAGTGGTGGTACTAGACCCCACCCCCCCTTTTGGGAGGGGTGGAGATGTTACGCAATGTCACAAAGTAATTCCAACAGCTTATGTATATTTGTAAATTGGTGCATAGTATTGAGTAGTGTGTGTGTTTAATAAATGTACTCTTACTTTTATAAAGCAATGTACAGGCTGGACAATCAATTATTGAGTGTTATTTCTGCGCACCTGCAAATGGCGATTACTAGCCCACACCACCTCCCTTGAGTAAGCCTCAGACTGCTCTGCAACGCTACCCTCTGAGAGTCAGGCGCTACAATTGGGTGTTTGGTTCCCAGTGAAGGACAAATGTAGTTATGTTATTTGTGCAGGCCTCACAGATGCTGCCTCGTTTTCCAAGTCTGTCTCTGATATTTTCTAACATATATTCTGTAACCCCCTCCCAAGAACCATACATGCTTCCATATGTGCTTTTACAGCTTCCAAGCACATTTCTTGTAGCCCGTTCTCCAGAATGCTTTTCCAGCTTCCAAGCACGTTTCTTGCACTAATCTGAAATGCAGCTTTTAGAGCCATTCTGCATCCAAGGAACTTTGGCTTAATGTCTTCTCACCTTCACTGCACTGCGTTAGTATTAAGGTATTTCGCATCGTTCACCCATCTGGGTGTAGGACATTCACTCAACTCATCAAAGTAAAAACTTGAACATATGTCCCATTCTTCCTCATCCATTCCAGCAGTCAATATCTTTTTCATACAACACGCCTTAAGCAGCAGAACATATGTGGATGTTAATTTTTTTTTCTCTTGCCCCACTATCATAATTTAAGCATCCATTTAGGCAAAGCAGGGACCCCTAATTTTTTCCTTAGAATCTGTCAAAAACCCAATTTCTAAACATGCTCCTATATTGAAAGCTTCATGGTGGCGTGGCTGGAAAAAATTTCAATACAACAAGAAGGATGCACACTAAGAGACATGCTGCTAAGTGTTCAACTTACAATCACTAAACCCATTATAATGGTATTTAATTCATATCCGTGTCATTGATTTCAAATTCGAAACAAGTTGGATGATTTATGGATATTGGTGGACTAATCCAGTAAAGTACTAATTTATTGCACATTGGAGAGTATAAATTATGAGCTCACATTTTGCAAAACACTATCCACCCATCAGGGCTGGCAGAAGCCGTCAGACATAACATGGAGTGTGGCAGGTCTGTGCCCACGGCTGCCTGTTTGTCTTCGCAATATTAGTGCCTGTGGCCTACCTCGTTCATTGAGATTTTAAGCTTCAGAACTACACTGGGCTGCTGGCAACAGTTGACTAATGTCAGAGAGTATTGTTGCAACAGTTAAATAATGTCAGAGTGTTGTCCCAAATTCAACGTCCATAACTACGGAAACAACATACGCGCCCATGGCCAAAAGAGCGCACGCGGTTATGATTTGTCAGGCCAACGTGAGCTCAAACCCTGACAGGACGCATATGAACATAGAAATTACAAACATGCAAGCCTTACATAACTTGACGTCGGAAAGGAAACACTGAATATGCACACATGTAAGCAAAGATACAAACACAATACACAGTGAGGAAAATGTTTAACTATGGTGAATCTTGTGTGACAGCTGCGCAGTGAGTGCTGTAAACTGCCTATATAACCAGGAGAGGACATGAACAAACGAAGGGCACCACTTTGTTCTCTTGTAATGAAAACAGCTACGTTACGTTTAATAAAGCACTCACGGGCCCTGATTGTCCCTTTTAAACTTTTTATGGAAAAGCATTAATACCACTTTACGACACAACACGGAAACCTCGTCCCGTCTTGCTGCAAACTAAATCGACTGCAGGTGGGCGGTCTTTTTTCGTGGTAGCGCTTCGCAGATAAAAACAAACCCTCAAGCTCTCGTTAAACGATTACATCTACTTACTCAGCAAACTGATATATACATCAAGCTGCATTGTGTAAGCGAAACCTTCAACTGTGTATGCATTACAAGTTTATAACCCCATTCCTCAAGAGGCCTATGCTTGATTTAATTTAGTAGAACACGACTGGAAACATAAAATCATGGATGTCATTTAGTGGTCGCAACTGCGACCCCCGGAGTGCCCCTGGCGACCTCTGGCACTGCCTTTGCGACCCTGGCCTCAAAGGTAACAAAGGCAGTGCAAGGAACAGAAATTAAACAGGGCTCGCGGAGCTTTGTTTACTTTCTGCCGCCTGCAGGGAACGTAACTATGTAAAGCACACTCAGTGAAAGAAATGCAGCCATATCAAACCATTTGTAACCTGTGGCTCCTTTGTGAGGTGCCCCTAAGATTACTTTTCAACTCATGCATGAAGGCAGGAAAAAAACATAAAAAAACTAAAAGTAACAAATTCGAAAAAGGTATCTCCATTTCTCTAGCCAAGGGCGGCTCCTCCACTAGGGTGAAGGAACGTCGCCCCACTGCTTTCTCGCAGTGCGAGAAGCAGAAACATAAAATGGTAATAACTACCATTTTATGTTTCTGCTTCTCGCTCTGCGAGAAAGCAGAAGGGTTTGGTTGCGGGTGGGCGGGGCTGCTCTGCAAGCAGGGGTGGGCAGGGGAGGAGTGGTGTGCCCACTCCTGAGTGCGCATGACTGGTTTGATCGGCCCTCCGGGGCCGACCAAACCAGTCATGCGCACTCTGCCTTTCTATATGTTGGCTGCAATGCAGCCTACATGGAGAACATGGCCGAGCCATTAGCCCCTGGCTGGGTGGTGTCCCGACCAATCACAATGCTGCTTGCAGCGCTGTGATTGGCTTAGGGGTGGGTCTGGGAGCCTGACTGCCTGCTTCCTGTTCCTGCCGGAGGCAGGAGAGCAGGAGAGGAGCAGAGACAACGCGGGACCCGGCCGGCCGGAAGGTAAGTTTACTTTTTTTTTATTATTAAATTAAACCCTCACCCCCCTCCCATATGTTACCCCCCCCCCACAGTTGTGATAGAGATATGCATGACAGGTGAGAGGGGTAGCGAAACAGACATGCAGGAAGGAGACAGAAAATTAAAGGAGAAAACAAGTGAGAGGGTAAGACAGGTGAGGACTGAAGGCGGCCAGTGAGATAGGTGTATTAAAAATGCAGGCTGGTGAGAAACAGCTCAGAGTGAGCGAGGGCGACAGAAGAGAGAAAGAGACCTATGATAGAAAGACAGACTAAAAAGAGACAACTGAGAGAGTTTGGAAGGATAGACAGAAGGAGAATATAGACCGATGAGAGAGAGGCAGAAACATTTTAGAGAGGCAATAAAGAAGTAGAAAGGCATGAGACAGCTGAAAGAGAGACAAAGTGAGATAGACAGGTGAGGGACATAGAGTATAAAGAGAAGCAGACAGGTTATAAACAGACAGCTGAGAAAGGGAAGTGGGGAGATAAAAGAAAGAGATACAGAAAGAGGTGAGAGTTAAAAGAAAGAGATAGGTGAGAACTTTAGTTGAGAGAGCAGAGAATACATGTCAGAGTTGATAAAGAGACACACAGTTGGGAAGCAGAAGGCTAATGGGGATACAGGGGAAAAAGGGATAGATGCGAGAGGAATACAAGTGAAAGAGAGTCATATGATATAGAAAAGGGAGAGTACAAAAATGACAACCTGAAGAAACAGGAGACAAGATGGCAGTAAAAAGGAAGAGAGGTGCCGGGGAGAGGTGCTATGAGAGATGTAGCAAGAGAGAGGACAATGACAGAACAGGAAAAGAGAGATGTGAAGCACTGCAGAGAAATATGCAACATTGAAATTTGGCAAGGGAGAGAGAGATTTGAAATGAGAGAAGGGGAGAGATAAAAGAGGGAGACAGGGCAAGGAAACCAGTCATTTCCTCTAGCAAATAAATATGGCACAATATGATGGTTGTACGGAACTCTAACATGATGATGGACAGTAGAGCAATAGTGATGAATCATTCAATAGTTGTGCTTGGGTTTTCAGCTTTTTTATTTTATAAAAAAATAGGCATTGCACTTATTTCATGGTTGTGAATTTTGGTGACATGACTTCATAGGATAACATCAGGTCAAAGGTCAAATGATGCCCCTTCCTGTGGTCATTAGGGTCAAAGGGCATTTTGTTGAATTGACGTCCATGCTTAAGATATGATAGTGTTTCCTTAGCTGATACTTTACATGAAGCTAGCTAATAGGAAAATGAAAATTACTTTTTTTTTACTAATATTCTACTTCTAACTTGGGGGTTCTTAAATTTCTTTTACTTCCATTTTTCCTAAAACTAATTATTTGCTTGTCAAGTCTGGCATAGAGAGGGCGGCCAGGCTGGCAACAGGTGAATCTCTAGTCACATTGAACCAAAATGAGCCCTGGAAATTTTTTTCAAATCAGCCCCACACAGCATGAAGCCGAAAACAGAAGGGCCAACGTGAAGTCATGGAAGTCCATCCAGTTCTTAGCCTGTGGGTCAGAGCCGAAATGCTGGAGTGGAATGATGGCCAGCCCGGCCCTGCCTACTCAAATGTAAAAACTGAGAAAGACCACTCAGTGAAGGTTCTCTAGCCTGACGCATCAACACCAGTCATTTGGACTCGCTACGATTTTTAGCATGCAGCCCAAAGCAGAGTCTGCACCTCCCTGGGGGCCCTCCTACTGACGGCACCCTCTTTCTCTGCGCATCATTGAACTCATGCCTGACCACAGTCTATGCCCCTGCTGAGGAGGATGACAGAATGCCAACCCACCCGCTCATGGTTATTGCCTGAGCTGTCCCTTCGTCAGTCTTCCTACATGTGCAGCATTCTCCACTTACAATTATGCATCATCACATGGGAAGCAGCTCTGCGTTAAGGAAAGACTCTTATCAAGCGCCATGGCACTTCACCCCTATGTACTTCATTTATAGAGGTTATCCAAATTTAATGACCCACCAGCCAGTGGTACTGAGTCCACCATTTCCTCCCCCGAAGTAGCCTGCCTCAGACTACGCATCTACACTGTCAAATGCCCACATTGATTCTACTTCATTCTGGCCCAAGACATTGACCTCACATCCATCCTTAAAACATCCTGCAGCACCAGGAGTAACTGTGCAAGCTCAGCTCCCAGAACAGGAGGGATCCTTGGACAGGGCAGAGCCTGGGCAGGGTGACCACAAGGAGGCCTGACCTCTCCTCCCTGGGTAAGGAGAGTTCCATGAAGGCGTTCAGCTCCGTGGAGACGGCCCTGTGCAACTTAACACATATGGCCTAAATGTGATGATTCCCTAACATTAGATAACTTGAAGCTCCTGGTCCACGAGGCTGTGAGGGTGGAGACAGTGCTGCTTGGTGTCAGGTACTGAACACATATACAGTGGGTTTCCTGAATTCAGAAAGTCTCCTGTGCTGTGAATTCTCATGTCAGGTACTGTAGGACAACACATAATTAAGCATCTGTTCTGCTGTAGGCGGGGTCTGTGGCACTGTGCATGTTCTTGTCAGATTACATGCATGTGTGCACCTCAGCATACATTCAATACGACTCCTGTACTCCTGCCCTCTGGCACCATGAGAAATACTGTACTTGTAATGTGTGCCATCTTAGCACCACAAGCAATGGATGAACTGACTGCAGGAGTAGTCTTCCTTAAGCCATTGTGCCTCTTTCTTACAGTCCCATTCTCTTCACTGCAGCTCCACAGCAACCCTCAAGCCACCACACAACTGTTTGGAGGCTACGCACACCCATGCGTCAGCAGAGCCTTGGCAAACCATAGTCACTATTCTTACATCAAACATTCTTTCATGCACCATCGTATACTCCCCCCCAAAAAAGTTTTCAAGTTGCTACCTTTTTTTTTTGATAAATGATGTTTAATAATTTTTAGTATAATACCATCCAAAACATTTGCATGACAATCAAAGTAGACTATTAACACTGGAGATTAGTAATAAAATTGAATGGCATAGGTAGGGGCTTAAGGAAGCACTCAGCCACATAACATTTCCACGTCAACTATGCTGGCGTGGCTTGCTGCTTCACTCCGCAGTGCCGCACCACTGAACGTAATCAGTTTACAATTAACCTAGCAGTAGGAGAATCGGTCAGCGCTCCATAAATCGAGTTCTACGACACATTGCATACATATGCGTAATGAATCATGAGTCCAAAAAGAAGAAACATAACAAAATATTAATATATAGAAAAAATAGATATACAACATGAAAAAGGGAACAAAAACCGATCTCTAGATGGAAAGAGTATCGCAGGTACGTGTGTCGGTCTGATGCGATAGGAAGTGACGTGTGTCTGAACATAAGGGCGTGATGAGCCGTGTGCTGTCGTGCACCACAAGGGAAAGAGTAAGTATAATTATAAATATATATATATACATATAAAAGCTCCACTGTTCTCCTTACGATAAACAGAAGCCAGCACTCGTGGGGTGATTGTAGAAAGTTTTATTCCTTCAAAGCAACAAACAAACGCGTTTCGGCATAGCGCCTTCGTCGGTGTTACTGACACACACGACGCGGACATTTTTAAAACTCATGTAAATACATTGACATAGAGAAAGGACCAAAATTAAATCCAAATCATGGGCGCCATCTTAGCGTGTCTCAATATCATCATAATATTGCACACAAAATCATTATCGCATCTCATTTCATCTTTAAAACGAAACATATATCTCAAAGAGTGTTAAGCAATTGTTGCATCTTATTATGCCGTATATCGCATTTAATGATTATTCATTAGGAGATAGTTATTATGCTGTTCACATATTCAGCCGTATATCGGCTTTAAATTGTGACATTCACATGAATCATTGCATAAAATCAAATCTCCAACAACACATGTTGCAACTATTGCACCGTGGATCGGCACTCAATAGTGTTCGTTAAATAATTGCAATTATAAAATACATTCTGCCGTATATCGGCTTTCAAAGTGCTTGAGCAATAATCCCAAGATGGTCCTATATCATTGTCAATTTTAATCTGCTGACATCCATTAATTTTCACATGTTACACACTTTTCATTAAGCCGTGTATCGGCTAAACCTCAGATCCTCTCTCTCTTATTTTCGCATTCACCAACTTCCCCACCCAACCATACACAAAATATCTTTCAATTAACATGTAATTTCTGATATAAATAGCCAATCTTTGTTGGCTTTACCAATGCTTGTTAGATATGGATTTGACTTGCGTTTTGCTTTGTGTTCAAAAGAACTTTTTTTTTCAGAATACCACGCAAAGGGAACTTTGCATCCTGGAGCACTCCCCATAGACTGGTAAAATGACACAGTTGTGACTGTACAATGTTGTTGCTATATGAAATCAATTTTACTGCACTTTCCTACTCTCTTACCGCTTTATTACTTTTCCTGTCCCAAAATTATTTAATACATTATACAGTTTATACCATCATCTGTTCTTCACACTCATAATTTCCTCCCCAAGCTGCCATCTAGATTTCGCTGGGCACTCAAGTGAAATAACTTCGTTTATGTCTAAATTTATTCCACAAGCTTATAGTCACTATTCCCATATTTTCATTTCATCCAACCTATTTACAGCTCTAACAACTTTTCCTTCAAACCTTTTGTCTTCTTTGGTACCTCTGGATTTGATTCGGAACGGGCGCAATCTTAGCTTTCTGCTTGGGCCGTATAGAATTCTAGGGAGGATATTTCCTATTGATGGTGTAGCGCAAGTCTCAGTCCTGGGGTACGCTTGATTTCTCTGCCAAATGCCTCCTTTTCATCTATGCACACACTTATGAAAATAACTCGCACTTTTCCCTTTCATTTTTTTTTCTCTTCATGTCTACTTTTTTGCGTGCATCTGGGATGGAGCCTGAATGGGTAAACAACATTTTATAACTCACTGGTGTAAAATAGCTTTTAAAGCTTAATGATTTCCTTTTTTACCTAATAACCATCCACTAGTTTATGTTGCCCCACACTCTGCTATTCAGTCATCCTTGCCTCGTAGTCTGGCTATCATTTTAATTCTTTATTGGTCTACACAAACAAATTACTGGGGGGATATTTTGCCTTAACCTATGTAATTAAGAACATTTAAAAGATCTCAGCTACAGACTGCTTTAGCGGTATAATGGTAGACCTATTGTTTCTAATACATACTGTATACTAAGAATGTGTTTTGGGTCAGCTCATGATTGGATGGCTTATTGTCCATCTCCGGAGTTTGCTCTTGATTCAATGGCTTTCCTCCCTATTCTTGTGTTGTCTGGCACATTTCTACCACGCAGTGTTACGATTGGATGAGTTGTATCCTTCCACTGCTCCCTTGAGGGGATATTTTACCTTTAGTGATCAGCACTCCATGGAAACGTATGTGTGTCTGGGTCTCCTTTCCCCACTTGCTCCTCTGCATCAGCAAACTTTCATTATACTCCCCTAGTCTGTACCACTCACAGTTTTAAAGCTTTTATTTATTTTTACCAGGGCACATCAGCTGAAAAAAATCTAATTATTGTTGTATCAGAGAGATAGTCAATGGAACAGAAGAAAGTTTGTGTAAATAGTATAGACCAGGGGAATTTATTGGCATTACCAAAGGCTGTGTGCAGCAGGGGTTGGGTGCCCAACCCCACAGTGCACACAATGATGGACATCTTAATTTACGTTAAACAAAACCTAGAAATTCACTGAAAAAACAAAGGTTAAAGGGACGTTAAAGTTAGGTGTAAATGTCAGTTAAACCATAACGTTTTACACTGAAAAAACACTGAAATTCACCAGGTATAGTTATCTCAAGTAACTATAGCTCGTACTCTCATATATTACATCACTCATACCATGTTCAATGACTGTATTAATAACATCCCTAATCACATCTGAAATTACATCATTGATAATACACTGTAAGGTTAAGGCATGAGTTACAGTTACTTTAGGTCATGTGTTATAGTTATTTGAGATTACTATAGCTGGTGAATATTACTCAGTGGCGATTGCCACTGGTTAGTTATAGTTAGGACCATGTTTCCATAGGAAGTTGATTGTTTTGCTTCCTAATAACTTTAGTGCGATTTGACGAATCTTCACAGAACTTTCCAAAAAGAAGTCTCATCAACCTCAGCTCCTACCTGGAAAGTTTTGGGGTGATCTGTCAAGCGGAGGTTGAGAAAAAGGTGGTGTCTCAAAACGCATTTTCCCATGCAATTTTCCATTGGAAAATTGAACAGAATTACACCAAATTTGACAGAAAGCTAGATCTTGATACGGTAAGCATGCTTTTTGTGATTTGGTGTAAATCAGGTCAGTAGTTTTTGATAAATTAGGGTAAAAAAATTATGCATATTCACATAGCTGATCCACCATGGATCCTTAGCAGTGGATACACAGATCTGTGAGCTTAAGCATGAGCTGTGATTAGCTGGTCACAACCTGAACAGCAAGTTGAGGCCACCATCTCAGGGCTTGGACACTTGTTCTCTGTGCCCTCCAGAAAAAAAGAAATAGTATAAGAGAGCAGGGTAGAGGTTGGGGGGGTCACTTTGAGATCCCTCTGAGGTAAACAATGTATTTTGGCTCTTCAGTGGATTTGCAGATCCTTTGCAACATTCACAACAACCCCCTATTGCTCTGAATTGGATCTGTGGATCTCATACATCATTTAACAAGAAAGAAAAGACACACTTAGCAACACATGAACACACACAACCCAGTACACATCTTCACACACATTCCCTTACTTAAAGTCACATACACACAACATTACACATTCAAACACACCAACACACTACTTCACACATATTTCCACCCATACACACAGCCCCACACTCACAGAGACACATACTGACACATACACCCCCACACATTAAGCGACTCACACACTCACATACACACCTACATGCGCACACAAATTCGCTCATACACAGACACAACTACACCCTCATGCCACACATTGAGTTACACACACACACACCTCCACCTGCATTCTCTTACATACATACATAGACACACTACTACACCAATATACACACACACACACCCAGACATTCAGTCACACACACAGGCATACACACAAATACATCCACATGTTCAGTCTCACATATGCACCTATAAACACCTTCACACACATTCCCTCATACACAAGTAGTGGTTAGACATTGCTTACAAGAGAGTCTGGACTTAACAAAACCAATATTAAGCAATATTCCAAATGTGGCTGTCCAGGAATTTAAAAGTTGGCTTAATAAGGTGGGGCTTCAGCACGCTCCATTTGAATTAAAATGTGGCAAAGAGGCTTACTCCCTGTTTCAATAAAGGACTTATGGAAACAAACCTACCACTCAGATGCCTTGAAAGACATTGGAGGAGAAAGAGATATGATGAGCCTAATAAGCTGGTCTTCAAAGAAGCTATGCTTAAATACGAGAAACTTGTTACATGGCCAAAAAAGATCATCTTTACAAATACATTTTGCACAGCTCATAATCTTCAAAAAGAGCTATTTGACATTGTGCATAGTTTCTTGAACACTGATAGGATCAACCATCCCCTAATTCACACGCAAGAAAGCTTTAATAAATTGAATGAGTTTTTCATTAAAAAAATCAGATTAATTAAAAATGCAATAGTTAAAAGCCCTACTGCGGATTGAAATTGTGTGGAAAAGTAAGAAAACAGTCATTTTACAGCTTTAGGGTTTTAGGATGTCCATCGCCTGCTTGCTAAAGTCAAGTCAGGATATCCATGTAACCCCTGCTCTCCCTAACAGCTACAGTGGATGGTCCCCTTGCTTGTAGACTCTCTTGCTAACTTTTAAACATTTCACTGAGGGCAGGAGACGTTCCTGATTATTATAAAAAGCAATAGCGATTCCACTACTGAAAAAACCTGGCAACAACCCTAAAATGTTAAAGAACTTTCTGCCATTTTCCTTGCTGCCATATTGTGGTAAACTTTGGAAAGCTCACGTAGCATAAGAGATGAGTTCTTTTCTCTCAGGCTCAAACTATCTGGTTCCATATCATGCCACTTTCCGTCCACAACACTGCACTGAAGCTGTAATCCTATCCGTCATAGACGATATGAGAAAGGATCTGGATGGTGGGCATTCCCCAGCTTTGATATTATTAGATAGGTCTGTGGCCTTCCATATGATCGATCAGAAGATTGTTCTGGATTGACTATGGTTGGCGTGCGTTAGGGGAAATGCCCTAAATTGGCTCACCTCCTTTTGGGAGAATAAGGCTCAGGCAATGAAACTCAAACCTTTCAGGGCAACAGATCTTAGGATTGAGTGTTGTGTCCCAAAGGTAGGTCCTTTGATTACTTGCGCTGAACCATGAAAGAGGCAAATTATAACTAAAAAATAATATGTCAATAAAGAAGGAATATGTCATCTTATAGCAAGTTTCGCTATCACATTGGTATTTGAATTATAAACTTAAGTATTTGCAAACATATAAAGTCCTATAAGTGCACTTGCCACAATTGAAAATATCACCCAGGAGGGCTAAAGGGGAAGTGATTCTGACGGAAATAATAACAGAATTGCAAGCCATATGGGAGTGTATTCAACACCATAAAGATGTTAGTTTATGGAGTTACATAACCGTAAGATTTAGAATAGCTGTAAAATACAGGGTTCACATAACTGATAGCCCATAGATTCAATTTAATGTAAGCACTCTGGTACATCCAAGAGTCATAGCGCTCAATTACCCACTAAGTGGGTCAGGGAAGGTTTCTCTGGATGCCAGAATGTCCAAGAAAAATATATAAGAAAAAATGTATATGTAACGCCTCAGTGGGCAAACGGCATGCCCACAAATTGTAATGAAACAAAAGATACAATAGCTTGCTCCAATTCCACTAACCAATATGACTATGAGGTATACTACAGCCAGACATGGAAAAGCATAACACAGTTCATAACATGCAGCCTCCGTTATGTAGTGTATGTCCTGGAATGCTCCTGAGGCTTAAGATACATAGATAGCACTGTCCACTCCGTGAGGAAAAGAATATCAGAACATGGACGTGCTATCTCCAAAAATGACAAATACTACCATTTGGCAAAACATTTTGAACAGTACCATTTTAGTAATCATAATCAGCTTACAATCCATGGCATAGATAAGGTGGGAATTGAAACAAGGAAGAGTGACAGAACTTTGAAACTCAGGAAGCTTGAGTCATGTTACATAATATATCTTAACACCAAGAACCCCTGTGGTTTAAATTCTGCTGAAGAGTTACATATTCATTTGGATTGAATAGTAGTCCCATGATGATGTTATACACTGCTAGTCCTTTTGATTGTAGCATTATCTATGTACTTATGTTTTTAATGGTGCGATGGTGACAACCTGAATTTTAATTTGATTTTTTCTCTTCTCTTTTACTGCAGGAGGAGAGGAAGGTACTCTCTGAACCTGGCTATGATTTGGTGGTGAGATGCTGTCCAGGCCTGGGCATCCAACTCTACTCGTCCACAGAAAACCTGGAGATTCAATACACAAGGGTTTGAATTTTTGGTTTTATTTAGTTTACCATACTTATTTTTATAATATTTTCACTTTGTCTTACTTCATGACTTGTTAGGATGTGGACTGCATTATGAGACTCTAGCACAGACAGTTGCATCTGGACTTTCTGCAATTTATGATCATCTAGTTACATTATGTTTTCTAATTTGCCCTTTGAGCATGATAAACTTCCTGATTTAGATTTTGATTCATTAAAATTTGTGTTAAGAAATGTATGGCTACGCCTTTTCCCACTCGGGCGATATATTCTCTTGAACATTCTGGCATTCATAGGACCCTTCACTGACCAGCATGGTGGGCAACAGCTGGTTGCACCCATACCCACTGTAATTTGTGATCTTCTACGTTATAATATGTTTGGCATTTTTCCATAAGGGCATGGTATACTTCCAGATTTATCCTTTGTTTCATTACAATTTGTGGACATGCCTTTGCCCACTGGGGCTTTATATAAATATTTTTTCTTATATATTTTTCTTGGACATTCTGGCATCCAGAGGACCATTTGCTGACCTGCTTGGTGGGTAATTGAGCGCTATGACTCTTGGATGCACCAGAGTTGTCACATTAAATTGAATCTATGGGCTATTGGTTATGTAGATCTTGTATCTTACAGCCACTGTATATCTTAGGCCTATATGACTCCATAAATTACCATGTTTAAGGTGTTGGATACACTCCAGTATGGCTTCCCATTCTGTCACTATTTTCCTCACAGTCTCTCCCCCTTTTGCCCACTTGGGCGATATTTTCAACTGTGACAAGTGCACTTATAGGACTTTATAGGTTTGTGAATGCTTTAAGTTTACAATGCGAATACCAATGTGATAGCAAATCTTGCTATATGATGATGTATTTCTCATTTATTGACATGCTATTTTATAGCTATTTTTATTTTGGTTCCTTGCACTAGAATCATGAAAGATGCATAATATATGTTTATTTTACCTCAGTATTCCTAATCTGTACTTCCCTTTAGGAGATTAATTAATTTTATGTGCACTTCCAGTTTGAGTCACATCATTACAAGATGTGCTTGGTGCTTGTGAATGTAAATACTATACCGTTCACTGCAGTCCTATGTCCATTTTCATCATTATGTGTGACATATATGGAGTTTCCTTGCACATACTGTTAATCATGAGCTAGGCCAGGAGAGTAGAAACGCATTGCATTTACAGGTGTTGGATTACTAAATCACTTGGACTCCAGTCCTGAGTGTGCTTTTACTTCGTACCCATATGGCTTATTATTATATATATATATATATATATATATATATATATATATGTGTATATATGTATATATATATATATATCGCCAGTAGGTAGTTATAGTTAGCACCGAAGATTCCATGGTTAACTTTGTCCCCGCATGACGAGCCTTCCACGAAATTTTAAAGAACTGTCCCCATTTTAGTTCAGCTGTTGTGTTGAAAGTTTTGGGGTGATCTGTCAAGCGGGGACCAAGAAAGAAGGGGGGTCCCAAAACACATTTTCCCCATGTTATGTCTATAGGGATTTTCCATTTTTTGAACACGACTACAGCCCGAACCACGGAACAGAATTACACCAAATTTAGCAGAAAGCTAGATGTGGGTCCAGAAAGCATGCTTTTTGTGATTTGGTGTAAATCCATTCAATAGTTTCAGAAATATTTAAGTTAAAAAAATATAGATATCTGGGAGCCCAAAATCCTACTGAAACCCTACTGAAATTTTAATGGCTGCCAACACTTCAACCAGGAAGAGTTGACAGCCATCTTGGGACTTGTTTGAACCGAGTCCCACAAAAAATGTAAGAAAAGAAAAGGGGGGCAGGGTAGAAACACCCTGACCCCCTAGGCCTCTTGGGACCCCACAGGGCCAAAAAAAGCAGTTTTATTTATTTTCTTCGGCTGAAAATAAGAAAAAATAAATGAAGCGTGGACTCCAGCGCTTCGTTCATATTGCCCCCCAGTGGGCCATGGATGGCCCTGGGGCTGCCAGCCCCCAGGGTCAGGGTCAGGGTCAGGGTCAGGTCAGGGTCAGGTCCAGCAATGTCCAGGAGTGTCCACCCCCGTGACATTGCAGTTTGCTATGGCTTGTTGCAAGCCATAGCAAACACTGCTCCACTTTGAGTAAGCAAGAGCAGGAAATGCTCTTGCTTGCTCAAAGCGGAACATAATTGCTTTTACACACAGCAAGCTGCTTGCTCAGCAGCTCGCTATGTGTAAAAGCAATGCCAGCTCCTGCAGGAGGCAGGGACCTGGCACGGACCGTGGGGGACTTGAGGCTCCCCTTGCGGTCGCCAACATCAGAAACTGGGTGCCCTGGGTGGGACCAGGGCGTCCACTATTTTGGCCAGACCCCGGGGAATAGTCCCCCCGGGGCCGAAATTGGCCCGGGAGGGGGGCTGCGTTGCCCCCCTCACTTTTTAAAATAAAAAATAAAAAAAGGGGGCAGGCCTCAGGGATGGGTCCCTGGGGCCAAGATCGGCCCAGAAGGGGAGCCACACAGCACCCTCCCATTTTTAAAAATAAATACAAATTTTAAAAAGGGCAGGCCCTGGGGAATGGGGTCCCTGGGGCCAAAATTGGCCCTGGGATGGGGGGCCACGCAGCCCCCTTCCTTTATTAAAAAAATATATATAAAAAGAAAAAGCTGGGCTCCGGGCCAGGGGATGGGGTCCCCGAGGCCATAATCGGCCTGGGGAGGGGGACTCTATGGTAGTTGGCCTCCAAGGACATCCTTGGGGGCCAAATACCCTTCCTGTTACCTCCAGTTAGTCCCTCGTAGCGGGATTTCTAAGAGGTGTTAGGAGGCCATGCCCCCTTTCTCCACCACTCTGCCAAAGCACCTCCAGGCGCACTACTGGTTGGGGGATGAAGACCACTTTACTCCTGAGAGACCTTGGGGGCCAAGAAGTCATCCTGGTGCCTCCTGTAAGTACTACATAGTGGGATTCCTGAGTGATGGTCAGAGGCACGCCCCCTTTCTCAACCACTCTGCAAACATGACTACTACTTAAAAAAACATAGAAATTAACTGAAAAAAAACAAAGGTTACAGGGACGTTATAGTTAGGCTCAGAATTCACTCATACACAACCAGTGAAATTCAGCCGTTAAAGTTAGTGAGCTAACTATAACTTGCGCCCCAACATTGCACCACTTATGAGCTCACATATTACATCACTCATGACACAGTCAGTGACATCACTGATGACATCACTGATGACATCACAAATAACAGCACGTAACCTTTTACTGAGTGGTTGTGTTAGTGGCTTTGTGGGTGTGTGAGTGGCTGTAGGGGACTGTGGGTGTGTGAGTGGTTATCTGGGTGTGGGAGTGCATGTGTGAGTGGCTGTATGGGTCTGCGAATGGGTGTGTGAGTGACTGTATGGGTCTGTGAGTGGGTGTGTGAGTGGTTGTATGAATCTGTGAATGGGTGTGTGAGTGGTTATCTGGGTGTGTGAGTGGCTGTATGGGTTTGTGAGTGGGTGTGTGAGTCTTGAATCCCAGTGTGTGAATATGGATCTCCTTTGTTTTTTTGTCAATGGCCGTTTTTTAGCCAATGACATACTTTGGATGCTACCCTTCTTTTCTGAGCAACAAGATTTGAACAAACCTCTGATGGTCAATGAATCTATGTGGGAAAACATGAATTCTCAGAGATTAGAAGGAGCACCAGACATCCACCTTCATGGGTCCACCTAGGGCACACCTGAAGTAGGGCACGTAGGATTTCTGCGGTCAGATTAGAAGGTCAGAGCATGCGTGATGTGGGAAGCATACAATATTCAATTTAACAAATTAGTGCATTCTGTGAGTTGCAGTCTTTATACGCTTCAAATAAAACAACTGTACCAGAGCACATGAAAACAATGGTTTGTAAAAAGCATGCCCAATACTGGGGACGTGTTATACTCCTCGCATGGAGACATTTGGTCACACTGAGAAATGTTTTGACCACCAATATAGCGGTAACAGATGATGAAATAGAAAGGGGGTCAGTCTAGGAGGCTGCTCAAACTTCAGCAGCATTGTTAAGCCAGGATGTACATGCGACACATCACTGCTGACGTCTATGCTTGCACTGATCAGAGTCATAGATCAATATCCAGTATTACCAGTAACAACTGCAGCTTCAAAAATCTCGATAGGCCATATATTCAAAACAAAAATATCTGTATAGCAAAGGGAAATAAGCCACGTTGCAAACATCAGATAGGTGTCTTCAAATATTATAGTGCTGAAGACGAAAGAGTACATTAACCCAGGCTTAACCAGTCCTTTACTGTTTGTTATATTTACTTTTGTGGGTTTAAATCTATAAGAAGGAATACTTGGGACTACCTTTGAAAAGTATGTCTTCAATGTTTTTGGGGTAGACTTATGTTTTCTATAATAGTAGTTTGCAGTATCTGAATTGAGACTGGGAGATTTGTGTGGAGGAGATCCTAGCATGTTGAGATTTGTTCAGATGTAGCTACTTCCGATGCTTACCCAACATGGAGGCCAACGAGGAGAGCCCTCTCCTCTATTAACAAAGCTTCCTTCCCCTTACTTTATTCCAATCCTCCCTCTTGTAGTGTACTGTGTTCTGTTGCTTTGTACCTAGGGTTGCACAATGTTAAAACACACACAAATGGCCCATTCACAGAGGCCAGAGCATGAGCACTTAGAAAACCCTCAATCCAAAGTGAATGCTACATGAAATGCATACGCTGTTATGTACAGTATTGTCAGAAGTTGGAGTGGGGTTATTTTTTACTTGTAGTCCAGGCGGTTAGCCTTGGTGCAGATGGTCAGAGGGAGTATATGTGTAGCTGGGATCCTTGGACGGGGACAAGAAATGCAGATTGGCGTGGCTCTGGATTATGTTGCTTCAGTATTTGGGGCTCCACATAGATTTATTCATGGATGTGGCACAGAACTTTGAAAAGGCTTCATTCTGGTGATTGTGTGGAGCTACTTGTGTGATTGCAAAATGGTGCAGCCATCGCTCAAGCCCCACTAACCCGCCCAGACCTCTTATACCCCCAATCAGCCCTAAAGGGAACTCTTTTGCTGTCCAGAAGATCTAACAACATTTACAAATAAAATTTGCTTCGGGTATACAAACTTTTAAACTTACTTTAGAGTGTTGAAGTGTTTTTCAGGGCAGAGGCACTATACAAATGACTTCCACAACAAGATGGGATGCAGGTGCTGCCCAGTCCATGCTCCCACTACTACTTTTCAAAGCTGGTCCGTTATTTTATGGAAACTCTTACTCGATCTGGATATTAGTCAATAAACTCCAACTATCACTTATGGGAAGGAATCCCTTCCTTGTCTGGCAAGGCAGTGGAATTAAAGGGAACTGAAGTAATCACAAAACACACTTTCATGAAGTGCCAAGGCAGTACCAAAATTGCAATCAGGGCAAAGGCAAGTTTTAATGCTAGTAATTCATGAAAAAGAAGGCAAGAGTTCAGGTGCACTGTCAGGCATGGCTGGTGCACACCCTTGTAGTTTACAGGCATACAGGCCTGGGAAGCCCGGGTGCTGGGGAGCGCTCGAGCCACAGAGTACCTCTGGGCTGTGCAGCAGTCATGCCTAGTGCACATTTAATTCTGTAGCACAGGAGAGTTAAGCAGTAAACGTGGTCTAAGATGCCTGTGGGTAGCCATGGTGCTCTGGCGTGAACATGCCCCGGGACAGATTTGGTTCTGAAAAGCTGAAATAACTAGCAGCAGTTCTGTGATGGACCATAATCACTTGCTGAGAAGCAGGCATGTGTGAAAGCAAGCTTGTGCTTTGGAAGCAAGCATCATTGTGTGCCACTCTGGTGCTGTGAAGCAGGCATGTGTATAAGCAAGTCTAGTGTTTATTATCAGGCTAAGGACTAAGACTCCATTTGGACTCAATGCTGATGAGGAGCTCTATACACCTTTGTAATCTGTACCTGATTCTCTATTGTTTTCTTTTTCTTTTAACACAGTTTTCTACAGTTACTCTTATTTAGCCACCTCAAACAATCTAGCAGAACAAGCTTAAACCAAATCTGTGTCTGACAAAGTAAATTTGATTATAGAGGTATAGCAAGAATATAGGGGGCACTAAGCTGATCTTTATGAAAAATGTCAGGATATGTTACATGTGAACACTAGATCACTGTGAAAATGAACTCCCCTAGAAAAATGACGGAAAACTGAAGGGGCACTAAGCCAGGAGTCAGGAGTAATACTGAACAATATAAAGCCAGGCCTTAGCAGAAAAAACAAAATGGGACACTACGATATGTGGGATAACCTTTTAAAAACTAACAATTAATACATGCTTACTGTTAAATGAAAAGAAGTCCCGCACATATATTAAATGAATAATATACAACACGTAGGAATGTCCACGCCTTAGTGGCGGCGAAAACAATGCACATGTGTACTACCACCCTACACGCCAACAATTGGAACACAATTATATAATAAGAATGTTCTGCACTAGTAGCAGATATAAACTTATTACAGACATGTACATGCTGCACAAGCCATTAGTAACCAGTCAGTATGGCAGGTGGCATCCCATGCAGTAATGGTTAAATTCAAGGGAGCTACCATACGAATAACCTACATGATCCAGAGTTACACACAGGAAGCACAAAACATAAAGTGAGACAGGTCAATCTCCTTAGGACCATAGAACATGCACTGAGCATGATATCGGACACTCTGCAGACACAGCAGTAATGAGAATTGTTCGGCAAATGTAATACACTTTCTCATTTCTTTTAAGGACACAAAAACGTGCACTGAACATAATATGGAAGGATTAGTTAATACAACAATGATGAGAAGGGTTTGGCTGATGTAATATATGTCTCAATGATATGAAAACAGTGAGAGTAACTGTGAAAAGAATTATGGAGATTTGAAAATGTTAGTTTAAATGCGATGCGGAATATTGCTTTCATTCATATGTTATTTTATATTTTTTATTTTCATTTCTATTACATTTCTTTTAAATATATGTTACAAACTTCAGTTCCCACAATGCTGCATAATGGCCAATTTGGGCTCCTGTTGCAAAGCTGTAATCAAAAAAGGACTCACTAACTGTGAGCAAGACTTGTTGTCAAAACGCGTTGGTGTGTGACAAAGACACAATTGCTTGGCTCAATAAATTGCAGTGAAATACAATATTTCCTAGAATACAATGTTTTTCCTATTTGGATACATATCTTGGAGACAGGCCAATCTCTGACATGTGCACCGGCCTGGAGAGAGCGTGCGGCAACGGACCATGTGTCTGTGTGTGTGTGTGTATGTATGTTTGTATGTATGTTTTATATATATCCCTTAGTGGCGGTCACTACTAAGTAGTTATAGTTAGGTCAGCTTTTCCATAGAAATTGTTTTTTTGGTTTGCTAATAACTTTGGCCCCATTTGTCGAATCTTCACAAAACATTATTAAAACACAAGAGTTTATCTACCTCAGCTCCTTCCTGGAAATTTTCGGGGTGATCTGTCAAGAGGGGACTGAGAAAAAAGGGGGGGGCCCAAAAA
This sequence comes from Calotriton arnoldi, assembly GCA_963921515.1. Classification (NCBI taxonomy): domain Eukaryota; kingdom Metazoa; phylum Chordata; class Amphibia; order Caudata; family Salamandridae; genus Calotriton; species Calotriton arnoldi. The sequence goes on along the minus strand of CAWUFW010011010.1, from coordinate 444,748 downwards.
AATAAAATCGAAATGCATTTTCCATTGACTTCTTTAGACCAAGGCTACTGCAAAAACTGCTAAATGGAATTACACCAAATTTAGCAGGAAGCTAGATCATGGTCCGCAGATTGTGCTTTTTGTGAATTGGCGTAAATTCGTTCAGTACTTTTTGAGATATTTAGGGTAAAAATAATTGGATATTTGGCAGCTGCTGTCCAGATATGCCTTGATTAGCCAATTTAAAGGAGACTAGTCAATCCTGATTGCTTGGTTTCAACCTGAACAATATGTTTTGGCTGCCATTACAAGATTCAGGGAATTGGTCCCTGTGCCATGTAAATGAATTAAAAAAAATATGTAAAGGGGCAGAATGAGCACATCCAAACCCCAAAGGGAATGTAGGGGGGGTTCCAATGGGACACCCCCTTTATTGGCTGGCCACAACATGGACAACATGCTGTACTGACTGTTACAAGACTCTGGGACATGGGTGTAAAGACGACATGTGGAGTCATGCAGAGTTAATTCCGGTATTTATTAGTAACCCCAACCTGGAGTCAGAAGGAAGACAACCCTCCACAAGCTTCGATCCTTCCAACTGTCCTCTCCACTCTCCTCGTTCTACAAGTCTGTAAGAGGATAAAGAACAAGTCGAAACCCAACATTCTACTAACTCCACACATCTTCCCCCATAAACAAAAAACAAACTCCACACATCTTCCCCCGTAAAACAAAAGAAAACAATAACCATAACAGAGCAACCAAGTAAATCAAAAGTAGTACAATCAAACTTTAAACTGGGATACCATAGACCCACTGTACTAGCATTGTTCTTCCATTTCACATTAATTTCCTTTCATAATTTAACCTGCACACAGGTAAAAAAATCATTGAATTTCTTCGATGCCATCACCATCCTTGCACTTCTCATAGATTTTCCTCCAGCACCCTTTCCACTCTTACTGGCACTCTCCTTTGTGACACCCTTTTCTACACAAGCTGATTTCTTGGTGTCACTCATGGAAGGTGCACAATTCGGTTCAACGTTCTCTTCCCTGTACTGTTCATACTCCTCATTGATTCTGCCCTCAATTTCATTCACACAAGAGCTTCTACCACTCCTGTTACACTCCCACAACCAATTCTTACTCCCTACCACACTTCCTTCTGCACTCTTAGAAGCAGTGCATTTGACAATTGTGTTGAAATCTCACATTTCACAGCTTTATAGAGTTAGTGCTCATCTCCACCACCTTGTAGGGTCCCCTGATTCAGCCTGTCAGTTGATACTCCTGTGTTATACTGCAGCGTCTCAGTGTTCTAAAGAACAACTACAGAGCTAACAGTCTTACTTATGACAAAAGTGTGGCACACCTGAAGACATCCTTATTAATTCAAACTGGTAAAACTTGAAACCATTTATTTAGAAAGGAACAAAATGAGGAGGTTCATTTTGTAATCGAAGCTATGGTTAGGGCTGGAGAAAACAAAATTAGGACACATTTTAAATTAGCTCTCAAACATTTTCCCTTCTATTTCATTAAAACATTCTGACATGCAGACTGAAACATGCACTTTCAAAACCAGCAGCAGGCTGCCAGTTAACTCACTTTATTTTTTTTAAACAAACTTTATTGGCATTTATTATCAGTCTGTTCAACCACACATCTTGATACAGATATATTCTGGTCTTAGTTGTTGGCAGTGTATCCCCTAACCCATCCTGCATTCCCCTTCAGGTTGGACCTAATATGTCCTTGTCTACTCTCATTTTCTGAGGGAATAATGTTGCGTTGGCCTCATGTTCCCCCCTTCCCGCACCCAACCAATCAAAACAGTTAACTAGCTCCCCCCTTCCCCCCGCACTGCTGTCTCCCCATTGTACCCCTAGAACTCTGAAGGCTACCTCTCTCATGTCGGACCGTGTGTGGAAGCCCTTCACGGGTGCCCCCTGTTCAGTTGCTACCCTCCCCTTTAAGAGTATGTTATATGTCCCTCCCTGTCCGGGATCCCCTGTGCCCCCTCGTCCTGCCTCGGTCACTAGGGATGCTGCTGTTGTGGTGGTCTCTCAGGAGTAGAAGCGTCAGATGCCCGTCCGTCTCGCTGCATGTCGCTCATCATTGCCTCCCAAGCCCTGGCTCTCTCCTCCCTGCCTATCCCTTGCCTCGCATTCCTCAAGAGGACCCTGCTCTCGTATCCTTCCCATGTTACTAGCTCCCGTTTCCACCCTTGCACGCTGGGGCCTCTCGGGTCTTCCCAGTTACGAGTGATTTCCCGCTTTGCCAGGACAAAGACGAGGTCCTGGAACCTGTCTGTGGTCCTAGTTTTGGCAGTGTGTGGAAACAAACCCAACAGTACATGTGTCGGTGTGCATGGGATTACCCTCTCTGTGATCCTAGCCGTCTCCTGCGTCACTTCCTGCCAATAATGTGTTAAAGGAGTACACCTCCACATCATGTGGATGTAGTTCGCTCCCACTGCAGTACATCTCGGGCATCGGGCGTCCTCCCTTGCAAAATATCTGTTAATACGTTCTGGGGTTAGGTAAGCCCGGTGGAATGTATAAAAGCTAATCAGGTTAAAGCGGGCATTTCTGGAGACCTTGGCTGCCCGTTCGAGTATTTTCTCCCAATCCTTGTCCGCCAGTGGACTGGCGATGTCTCCCTCCCATTGGTCTTTCAACCGGTCTAGCGGTTGTATGGTATCCCGGCCTATGGCCCTATAAAGGCATGCGACCGCCTTGATAGTTCCCCCAGCCAGGCTTATATATTCACAGGTGGCCTGTCGATGCGGTTCAGTCGTGCCCGTTCCCCAGTGCCGCCTCATGGCCCCCGTTACTGCTCCATAAAGTAGGAAGTGCCCTTGTGGAATACCCCAGTCAGAACTAAAGTCCTCAAAGGAGAGCAGCTCCCCATCTCGGAAAAGATCTCCTATCCTTGTGGCCCCTTCCTGCACCCAGTCATCTATACCCCTCCAGTGTCCCCCATGGGGTAGGGCTCCCAGTAGCGTCATCGCCATTTCTGGCGAGTATGGGCGTTTTGTCCTGGTTTTCTGTTGGCATCGACTCCAGCACTGACTGATCACTCTGTGCTCGTGACTACTAGCCTGTCGGGGTCGAGCAGTCCCTAATAGTGTACGGAACACTTCCATTTTGTCCGGGGTGAAGGGTGGTACCCCTCTTTCCGGGTCAATGCTTCCTGCCACCCACTGTGTGAATCTCTGCAGTTGACCTGCCATGTGGTACACCTCAATATCTAGCAATTCTAGGCCCCCCTCTGATCGGGGTCGTTTTAGCGTGCTCAGGGCTACTCGCCTCCGGCCCGCCCCCCATATGAACGCCGACAGGCAGGAGTCCAGCTCCCGGAATCAGGCCGCCGAGATCCACACTGGTAGTGTGGTGAAGAAGTACAGCAGCCGAGGGAGAGCCACCATTTTAAGGAGGGAGACACGGCCCATCACGGAGAGAGGAAGCCTTCCCCAAAAGGCCATGCTATCCTTAAGCGAGCGCCGCGCCCGCTCTATATTCCCCTCTTTCACATCTGCCATGTTGTGGAATATGCGCACTCCCAGATAGCGGAAGCATCGGGGCTCCCAGCGCAGATCACCAAGGTCCTCAGGTGGTGGCATGTCCGCCACAAGGGGGAACAAACTAGACTTCTGCCAATTTACTCGGAGGCCCGAGAGGGAACCGAACTCGTCCATCATCCTCCGTGCGCACAGTAGATCCTCCCCTGCGCGCTGAAGGAACAGTAGGAGGTCGTCGGCGTATAATGCTATATTATGCCTCTGCCCCCCCCAGCTGTAGTCCACAGTAAGCCCTGTCAGACCGCGCCACACATGCCAATGGCTCCATAGCCAGGTCGAACAACAGGGGGGAGAGAGGACACCCCTGGCGCGTGCCCCTCTCCACCCGGTACTGCGCCGATATTGTGCGCCCCGTGCGGAACCTCGCCACTGGATCCCCATACAGCAACTGCAACCAGCGCAGGAACCCTGGCCCAAGGCCCATCTTGATCAAAACTGCGTACAGGAACCCCCACTCAAGGCTATCAAAGGCCTTTTCTATGCCAATGGTAAACACTGCTCCTGCCTGATCACCCAGTGCCCCAAGCTCAAGTACCGATAGCAGCGGCGTATATTCAGGGTCGTATTCCTGCAGGGAATAAATCCCGCCTGATCCCGATGCACCAGGGAGGTCATATGTGGTAGTAACCGCGTTGCCAGTATCTTACTTAGAATCTTAAAATCAAGATTCAACATCGACAAGGGCCGATACGCTGCGCACTCCAGGGGGGACCTGTCGGACTTCAGTAGCAGAATCACCACCGCCTCTCTAGTGGTGTCTGGCCAGTGCCCCCTCTCTCCTGCCTCCGCATACATCTCCACAAGTTTGGGGGTTAGTTCATCCACGTACGCCGCGTAGAATTCTTTGGGGAACCCATCTGTGCCCGGGGTCTTCCCTCTGGCCAGCGCCTTAATGGCCACCCTTACCTCGCGTTCAGTGATCGCCGCTCCCAACTGGTCCGCATCCTCCTCCGCCAGGTAGCCCTCTATTTCCCCTTCTCCCCTAGGTCCCGAGCTCTTGTAGAGCTGTTCATAATAGCCGCGGAACCTATTGTCAATGGCATCTTGTTGATATAGGGAGTGCCCCTCAGAGTCCGCGAGCTCTATGATGGTATTCCCCCTGCGGGTTGGGCTAGCCAGCCACGCCAGTAGGGCTGCCAGTTAACTCACTTGTGATCAAGTGCAGTTTTGCGACACTGTTCTAAAGAGCAACTAGAGTGCTAACATTCTGAATTTATGCCCAAAGTGTGGCTCATCTGAATGCCATCTTGATGGAATTGAAATGGAAAACTGAAAGCATTTTCTACTGAGGATACTGCAGAAAATTAGGAGCTTCATAACAGAAAAGTCTCCCAAGATGGCTACCAAAGGAAACAAAGGTCCCAAATGTGGCACAAATATCACCCAAATGTAGCCCAAGTATAGCCCAATGACAGAGAAGTGTGCAAAACGCATATTTAGATTTTCCATTTTTATATAGTGCAGACTTTGCCCGAAGGTATTGGAGTGCTTTACATGAGCATTAGTTACATTACACATGGCCACATTCATTTTGGTTTTAGGCATGGGGAGATTAAGTGATTTTCCCAGAATCACAGAATGTTGAGCTGATGCCGAAACTTGAACCTGGTTCCCCAGTTGCTAAGTCGGCCACTCTGGCTGTAATGCCACATCGTCTCCTGTAAGTGCAACAAATAATCAATTGATCAACTGAATAAAAAAAAATAATATAGCAAATAATGTTGCTATCTAAGAACTCAGAAAATGTGTCCTCATTTTAGATTTTTAGAGCACTAACCATAATTTATGTGGGAAAAAGACCCCCTCATTTTTATATTTTCTAAAGGAAATGTTTTAGGTATTACAGTTTTGATTACGTAAAGATGCCTTCAGGCGTGCCATATTTGTTTTTTAATAAATACAGAATGGTAGCAATCTAGTTGTCATTATAACACTGTGGGGAGGCAGAGGTCAGGGGCACGGACTCGAACAATTAAGGGCAGGGAGGAGGGGGCAGAGACAGGAAGTTGACAATACTGGGCAGGCGCGAGGGGCAGTGGCAGCACAATGGCCAATGGAGGCAACAAACCAACCAGGCAGTATAGACAAAAAAGGCTGTGGCAATGCAACAGACCATTGAGGGCAGAAGGTAGAGGCAGTGACAGCGGCAGTGCAACCACACATGCCAAAAGACCTGATTCAGGCAGGATACTCCAGATGTTTTTAAGCCCAAAAGGGATTTATTTTAGCTGTCTCCTGCCTAAAATTCCTCTGTTTCAATGTATGTCAATGAGGAAAATCCACTCCCCAGATTTTGTTTTCAAAATCTCCCTCTTACCAAGTTAAAAATGTTGGCATATATGGTACATTGGACCACAGAGGGCAGGAGGATTGGGGTAGGGACATGAACTCGGACAATAGAGAGCAGGAGGGAGGTGGGCAGGGGCACCAAACTGAGCTTACAGGGCAGGTGCCAGGGGTTGCAGCAGCATAATACACCACACAGGGCAAGCGGGAGAGCAGTGCAGCACAACAGGTCACAGAAAGCAACATAGAGGGGGCAGGGCCATGCACATGGACAATAGAGAGCAGAGCGGAAACATGCAAGGTCAGCAAACTGATCATACTGGACAGACAGGAGGGGCAGTTGCAGCGCAATGGACCATGAAGGGCAGGAGGGAGGGGGCAGGGGCACACAAATGCACAATGGACGGTAGAAGGGAGGGAATAGGGGTCTGCACATGGAAAACATAGGAAAGAGGGAAGGGCAAGTGCAGCAGGCTGGCCATGCAGGGCAGGCGGGATGAGCACTGGAACCACAACACACCATGGAAGGCAAAAGTAAGACTATAATGGCATACACAAAACAATGGAGGGAAGGTGGGAGGGGGTGAGGGGCAGCACAAAAGTCCATGCATGGCAAGCGGGAGGGTTAGTAGCAGCACAATGGCCATTGGTGGGCAATATTGAGGGGGGAGGGCCATGCACAAAAGACAATGGAGGGGAGAAGGGAGAGGTATGGGCTGGACACAGAAAAGAGAGAGCTAGGGAAGGGGGCAGGGGCTTCACGACAGAACACGAGGGGGGGGGCAGGATGAGCAGTTACAGCATAAGAGAGCATGGAGGACAGAAGGGAGTGGCAGCCAAATGGACCATGGCGGCCAGGAGGGATGGGATAGGGGCATGTAGCTTGAACAATGGAAGGCAGGGTGGAGGGGGCAGGTACAAGGACAGGCAGCAGCCATCTGACCATGCTGGGCAGGCGGATGGGACAATGGCAGCTCAAAAAAATGCTCAGAGTAGACAAGAGGGGCAGCGGCAGGTCCATGGAACATGGTGCACAAAAGGGAGGGAGCAGGGGCATGCACACAGATATTGGGGGGCAGGGGGAATGTAAGGGCAGCAAGCTAAGCACTGAGGCTAAGCAGGAGAGCTACAATAGGGGTGTAGTCTCAGGCAACAGAGGATAGGAGGAGTGGGTAGGGACAGCAAGCTAACTGGAGGGAAGTAACAGCACTTTGGACCATGCAAGGCAGGAGGGAGGGGGCAGGTGCATGGACTCAGACAATAGAGGGCAGGGAGGAGGTGGGTAAGGGCCACAAGCTAGCTGTGCAGGACAGGCAGGAAGGGCAGTGGCAGAACAATGGCTACACAGGGCTGGACAAGGGGGGAGGGGTATGGACTCGGACAATGGAGGCAAGGAGGAGGGGGGCAGGGGCAGCAAGCTTGGACGTGGGCAGCACAGCGGACAATGCCAGCCCCCCCACCCTGCATTACAATGGACATCTTAGTTTACATTTGTTTTTTAAAAACTAGAAATTCACTGAACAAAACAAAGGTTAGAGTACCTATAGTTAGGTGTGATAAAAATATCTTTTTTTAATCTTTTTACAAAAACCTTAGAAATTCACTGAACAAAACAAAGGTTAAAGCAAAGTTAATGTTGGGTGAATATATCATTGACAACATTTACATTTTGAACTAAAGTTACCACAGAAATTCACCAGTTGAACTTATCAGAGCTAACTATAACTTGCACCCCTGTCATTTACTGCTTATGACCTCACATATGACATCACTCATGACATGTTCTATGACATCACTGATGACATCTCAAATGACTTCATTGATGTCATCACTGATAATATCATCCAAGCTTCTTTTGTACACATTGCTCTATAAACGGTATACAATTAGAGCTATGCAAGTAAGCATAAAATAGTTCAGAATAATATGCAGCGTCTTTACTGCTATCATATATACAACCCCCATAGGGGGTTTGAAGACTTTCATACTAGTCATCCCCTAAATAATGGGAAAATCTTCTTTTTGTTGTCTGCTGGCCTTGTATTAATAAAGACATGCAATGTGTGGCTATTCCTCATTTCACCAGATTTCATTCGTTGAGAAAGATCTGTCAGGTCTACTTTCTCAATTATTCAGTTGTGTTAAGGGCTTTCTTTTGCCACGTCTTTTGTAGCTACGTTCCGGTCTTACCTCAGGCAGGACACTTTTTTGTAAGTACTGGCTTTCTGCTAGCAACATTATGTATGCTGATATTTTTTAGCAAATCATTACAATGAGAAAGTGAAAAGGGCTGCATTGATGATAGATGGCACTTGGCAGATTGCACTTTCCGGTGAGTCATTAGGTAAATTAAATTATCTAAAACTCTGTTTGACTTTCTGTTGGCAACTTAGTTTTAACTCCAATTTAATTTTGTTTGCTTTTGATGGAGTCACTCAGTACAATTCTCACTCGCTCTGTTTTAGTGTGACATGTTTCCTTTACACTGCTGGGGTAGGTTGGAATCGGCAGATGTTTATCGGAGGATGCAAAGCATTTTGGAATTCCTCGGGTATTAAGTTATTATGCTGTATGTAAAATTCTTGGGTGTCTGTGCCTAGAAATTCAGTCATGTTCTGTATCTGGCACAAGAGAGCGTAGACAAATTAATTGTTTCAGAGTACTTGCCTTAATTTTAATAGCGATAATGTGCATGTTACGATGATGACCTACAATTGTTTCTGTTTTGGCAAGAGATATTCTCTCCCTTTAAGATGGTGGTGTGCATTTTGGAAGACGAAGGGCCACATGTAAAACTGTCAGGTTTTGCGACTTACAAATTGTGATTTTTAGCAACTCGCAATTTGCAAGTTGCAAAACCTGATGTACAACAGTGTCTCAGACACTGTTTGCGATTCACAATTGGGTCACAAGGTACCTACCTCATTAATATTCATAAAGCAGGGCACAATTTTCGACCCATTGCTAAAGACCAGCACTCACAGGGATGATAGCTCCTGAGGTCACCAGACCACCATGTCTGTGTCTGCTTTTCAAAATAAAGCATTTTTTTTTTAATGCAGCCCATTTAAGGAAAATGCGATGCATTTAAAAAAGAAAAAGAAAAAGTTTGTTTCATTTTTTAGAGTAGCCAGTGGTCCGTGGGACCACTGCCTGCTCTTAAAAAAACGTTTTTGCTACCATTCGTAAAGGGGACTGGCTTACCACCTACATGAAGAAGGTGGTCGCAAAACATTCTTACATCCCCCCGCGAGTGGGTATTAGGAAGGGACACCCTTGGCATGCCCCTTCCTAATAGCGAGTCGCATACCCTATTTTACGAGTCAGTGATAGGGTTGGTACATGGCAAAAGCCGTTTTAGTGCTCGCAAACAGACAGAATCTCTGTGCTAAAAATGGTTGTACATGTGCCCCCAAGTTTCTATTAACACTTTCAGTGCGACTTCATTATTTTTTATCGTAGATGGTGTCAAAAGCAAAAATGCTAATTTTATTATGGTACTATTTTATTACGGTACTCTATGACTTTATCTCTCTTCTATTATTGGCTTTTAATTTCGTAATTCTATGATGTTTTAGGTTTTTTTACCATTTGATTCTCACTTTTATTCCTCGTTATCATATGTTTTTGTACTTTATGCTCTTTATTATATTGCTGTACCATGTTTTCTCTATTTTAATAAAGCTTTCTAAACTCAAAAAAAAAAAAAAAAGATCGTAGATGGTGGCAGCTTTTTGTTCCGAGGTTTAGAGGCTCCCTTACCATGTAAATATATTTTTTTATTTAGTGTGCATAAAGACTATAAAGACTATCTGTTATAACATTTCTTTTGCATTATGAGAACTAGAGGAGTCCTTAACCATTATACCTTGATATAATTGTGAACTTTTTATATGCTGGTTTCTAAAAGTAATTTCACAGTGAAAGATATCATGAATGGCAAATTAATCATGAAATACTTCAACTAAGACTCCTCATTGCCTTTAATGTGTCTAGAAGGACATAAAACTTTAACTCAGATTTCAATATTTAACTTTCGAATCTATTAGGACTTCATGGCTTCAAATTTATTTTGTGGAATAAAGGTAATTTGAATATACGAAGGGCTATAAGCTATTGGCTAAGTGGAAGTTCACCATTAAAGCCACCCACTTTTTCTAAAAATAGAACTGTTTCATGTATCACATGTGACTTCATTAAATCTTACCTACCTTATTTATTAATTTAATTATCCAGTACTTTGGTGTAGAACACAGGCTTAGAGGCATCACAGCACTTTAAATAGAACGAGAACAGTGTCATGTGTATGAAACAAATTCACACAAAGCAAGAACATGATTTCAGACGGAAATGCAGAGTTAACTGGAGCATCTATATGAATATTTATAAAACATGTATACATATTTACTGTATGTCAGCTTATGGCACCTTATCCTTTAGAGAGATCTATACATGTGCCAGATCGCAATCTAACTGGTTCATTATTGTGGGAACGCCCTGGGTCCCATCATCCTAAACAAATACAAATGTTTACAGTTTGCTATACCACAGTACACTAGCCTTGTTGCATCAAGTTGCTTCCTCATTGAAGGCTTACAGCTCAAGAGGCATATACACGCTGTGGTAGGAAGTAGAGAGAGGATGAGAAGCAGAGTTGTTTAAAAGCAGTCATTACATCTTCTTTTTCAAGGATGCAAAGAACGAAGTAAAAGTGCTCATGAAGTAGGGGTTTGGAGTTTCAATACCATGGGTGCATCTCAAGAGAATGATTGATTCAATGGACATTTTATGTTGAAAGCAGTGGACTTCATGACAAGTGCGTAAGAGCTATTTTGTAAGACTCCCTGAAAGCTTAAGTTTCCGTGCAAGGAAGTGAGAAGTATCAGAGTGTGAGTGTCTGTGCACTAAGCAAGGTAATTTGTAACATGTTTTCTTCTCTTTGGAAGCCAACTCACGGAACTCAGCGCAAATTATGGGAATGTTTTCTCCCAGAGACAAGTCAGGCTCTGGCAAGAAGGGTCAGTTTAAGGAGCTCAAGGTTGTTTCTTGGAATTTGTAGAAATTGGAATTGCTATAGGCCGGGACACTGAAATTATGTTTTTTAAAATTAAATGTTTTTTTTTAAATTTAGACTACTCAAGCTATTTGTTTTTCGATGTCTTGATGCCTCTCTCTTGTACTGTCCTAAATTTGCTACTATGTAAGTGTTAAGTGCTCTGATACCCTTTGGGTCATGTTCAAGCTAAATAAAACTCTTAATAAATGTGGCGGTGGAGGAACAAATTATACAGAAGGGTTGAGTAAATTATGCGACAAGAAAAGGCAAATTATACAGCGTAAATCAGCACATTTTGTGATAGTATTACTTCATTATTTTGTCAGTTTTTACCGTTGTTAACATTGTCTGGGCATTGGTTGCACATAATTAGTACCAGTTTAACACCCAAATATAGCAAAAGGGAAAAGAAAGGTGACCAGTCAACCTTTGCAAAGGGCCTTCCATTGCGCAGCAACACTAGTAACTTTTGAACTGTTTGAACTACAAACAATTTTTTTGTGGAAATCTGTAGATTATGCAGCAGATGATAGATTATGTGATAAATGGGAAAAATGTATGATCATGTGAAAAAGGCTGCGTCTGCACAATGCATAATTCCAGTGGCCCTGTCCATAGGTGAGTCTGAATTAAACAAATAAGAGAACCACTTCTTTGAGACCATGTTCCAGAATTAAGGATTTTAGCAGTAGCGGTCGGTGGTGGGAGTGCCGCCGGGCGCTGACGTGGGGCGGGGGAGGGGCAGGGTGGGGGGTAGTAAACTACGGATTACGGGCGATTACAGGTAAGTACACATATAAATAAATAAAACGAATTTCGTTTCTCGCGCTGCATCGCCAAATGTGATAAAGTGCATGTGCTCTCTATGGTAAACATGGTAAGATTGGTCTACACCTGTTTGGCATATTTAATTTACCTGTCAGTCCCTTGTAAAGTGGTATCTCAGATACCCGGGGCCAGTAAATTAAATGCTACTGGTGGGCTTGCAGCGCTGATTGCGCCACCCACCAAAGTAGCCTTTCAAACCTATCTCAGGCCTCTGCCATTGCAGGGCCTGTGCACGCAGTGTTACTGCCGCTGTGACGTGGCTCCTAAAGTGTGTGCCATGTCGGTGACCCCCCTTTTACTGCATGTCAGTCACCCCTAAGGTAGGCCCTAGCTAGCCCTATGGGCAGGGTGCATTGTAGGTAGAAGGTAGGACATGTACCTTAAGTGTGTGACATGTCCTGGTAGTGACAAACCACCATTTTGGGTTCTCACTGCTGTGAGGCTGCCCTCTCATAGGAATGCATTGGGGATTCCCTGATAAGTGTTTCAGTGGTAATTCCTGATATGAGAGGTGCAGCGTGGTCAAGTTTGGTATGTTTGGAATAGTGATAATAAATGCTACGCAATGGTGTGCGCAGATTTATTATCACTATTTTAGAAGTGCCACTTTTAGAAGTTGGCATTTCTGTGTGCTATGTGTCTGCCTGCCTGATGTGGATTGCATGTCTGGCTTTGGAGTGACAGGGGCTGGTGAGGTGTGTGTGGCTCCAGGGAGGGCAGGGTGAATCAGTGCTAGGCTGAATAGGAGATCTGCATTTGGAGTAGTGAGAGGAGTAGTCCCCTGACCCTGAATAGGTCTGTGCCTGCCTAGGTGAATGCTGGCTCCACCCCCCTGTGGTGTGCCTGATGACAGAGCCCCAACCTGACAAAGGAGGGTGGGAGCCCTGTAAACAAAGTGCTCCACACCCCCCAGAACCAGTTGAGGCTGGATTTCCCCAAGCCCCTGCCAGGGCAAACAAAGCAAAAGTGGTGTATAAATATTAGGGCTGTGACCCCATGTAATGGTTGAGCTTTCCTTGCACTTGGGACTTGCTGTTGCTGGGCCCCAGGAGGAACCGCCACGAGGGACTGCCTCCCTGCTGGAGGGCCCTGTGAGCTGGTCTGCCTGGGCCCAGCCTTGTGCACCTGAAACTTTGCTCTAGCACCTCGTGAGCACTATATCTTGATTGCTGGAATCCCCAAGGAGAAGGACTCCAGCTTTGCCAGAGAAAGAGGAGTGTGAGGGCTCTGCAGCGCTGAGCTGCGACATTGTCAGAGGGAACCCCGATGTGGGGATTCCCCCGCATTGCTGGAAGAGAAGCGGGAGCCCACCCCGCATGCTGGTGCCTTTGTTTGTCTAGCGGGAGCCCACCCCGCATGCCGGTACCATTACTTATGGAGCGGGTGCCCACCCTGCATTTGTGTGGTTAATGGCGGGAGCCCACCCCACATTTATGCTTGAAAACAGAGCGGGAGCCCACCCCGCATTTGTGCCTTATGGAGAAGAAGCCGCCGCCGCCAGCGACCCGGAAGCCAGGCGGCCGTGCTTGACCTGGGGCGTGTCCAGCAGAAGAGCCGGAGCCTCGCAGGAAGTCCGGCCTGAGAGAGGCGGGTTCACCGAGATCGCCGGTGACGCAGAAGCCAGGCAAAGTTGAGCCTGAAGGAGGGCAGGAGCCTACCCCGCCTCCGAAAGCAGCCGCGTGTGCCGGAGACAGAAGAAGTCAGGAGAGGTCCCGGTGAAGGAGGACCCATCGAGGCACATTGTCGGTTCCTGTCCTCTGCTGTGGGGAGACCAAAGGAGTCCCAAAAGAGCCCGGTGAGTGGGGCTGATTTGGGAGCATTGGTGCCGAGTGAGAGCACCCGATGGAGCCCAGTGAACGGGGCTCCCAGAGCACAGTGAGTGCTGATTTCGCTGAGAGCGGAGCCGTGTTGGTGCTCCCGAGGCACAGTGAGTGCCTGTGCTTGTTTACTTTTCACAGCTGCACCGAAGTTGCGGGCAGCTGCAATGTGGGGGCAATTCTGTGTGTAGATCCCCATAGTAGGGCTCCCCAGGCGCAGTGGCGCCAGAGCCAATTTCCACGGCTGCACCGCGAGAGTGCGGGCAGCTACAACGTGGGACATTGTTTTTCCTAACGAGGAAGGAGTGAGGTGCACTCCCCAGCCCCAGTGCATGACGCACATCTTTACTGCTACTTTGGCAGCCAGAGGGCTACTTGGGAGGCTCTACAATTGCGAGCCCTGACTGTTGGGACAAAGGGGGCATTGGGCCCCCAGTGAAAGGCCAGTTGGCCAGGGGCCAGTGTTGGTAGGGCGCAAGGCCCTAATGTTATGCCTACTGTGATATTGCATAATGTGGTTATGTTAGGATGTTTATGCATAAGCTGTTCATGCCTACAGATATTGCTATGAGGGGTATGCATAATGTGGTTATGCCTAATATGGTTGTTGCATAATGTGTTATGCTGATGAGGATGCCAAATGTTATGCATAATGTGTTTTATACCTAAGGTGATATAATGCTGAGGTCATTATTATAGAGAAACAAAAAAAGTCCCTAATCTATCCAGAGGTAAAGATGGCTGCCATGATTCTGGAAAAAGCTTTAGATAATAAGCAAGGCCTTTTTTTGCATCAGTTGATTCTAATTCATGAAATATAGCTGATGATTTATAAAATCCAATAACAGATAGACATAGTCTAATGTTTATAAAAAATCCCCGTTTGATTTCGTCAGTGGGGTGCTGGTTAATGAGGTATTTCCAAACCCCATTCCAAGATGGCCGCCGTGTTCGTAATCGACACACATAAGTATACCAGTTTAATCTGTGTCTTTAACTCGCGATCTTTCAATATTCGCAGTGATGAGTACTGCGGCTATAGTTTAACTGTAGGGATGCAAGTAATATCCTTTTTGATTTACGGTCCTAACGTATCACGTGGTCCGGACATAACGTATTTAAACGTCACCCGGGTCAGCTCAACTTAGTATCCTGACCCGGAAGACGTTCGTTTGGAGCAGGGAGGCCGTAGAACTTTTATCGGGTAAGCGCTGTGTGATGGGAGCTGCCGAGTGTTTGTTTAGTATTAGAAAAGTGGGGACATTAATAATAATGTGTGCCCGTGCATTTGAGTTAGCCAAAGGATAAGCGTTTTTGACCCCGTGTGCCTTGTCTCAACGATGGTGGTGTTAATGCACGTAGCCTTTGGAGTGTTTCCGCTGTATAGGCGGCACTCGTGATGGGCTCGTGATGGGCTTGATATGTTTCTAGAAGTCTGTAATAGTCCGTTTAGGATTAGAAAAGCGGGGACATTGAAAACACTGTGTGCCCTTGTTCTTTGCTGCATCTAAACGATGGCAGTGTTGATGCACGTAGCCCTTGTAGTGTCACATTGTATATGCGGCACTCGAGAAAGGTGGTACAATATAGTGTTAAGGAAAGGCATGATGGGCCTGATATGTTTCTAAAATTCAGTAACAGCTAGCCCCCCATAACATAGGGTGTTCAGTTGCAGGACAGTTAGTCTGACTCCGCTCTGTTCTTCCTGGATAATAACTGCATATAACCTCTGGAGAGTTATGCTTCATTAGTGGCACTCCGGATAAGTGGTATAAATAGTGTTAAGTAAATATGGTCCCGAACACGGGTCTGATATATGTTTTCTAAGTTTTTTAGGTTTTTAAGTTTTTTAAGTTCTCTAACAGTCAGCTTATCATAGCTTCGGGAGCCCAGTTGTATTATTGTCAGTCATTTTTATATATATGACTTTTAATAAGGGGTATTTAACACCGTTTGTCTTAACGATTCTTTATATCAATATGGGTGTTAATGCCCATACTGATAGCAATGTGATTCTCATTGCATCATGGTTTGGTGATGTTTAATGAACACGAAAACGGAAAAATAGTGTCCACAATTACTTAGACCATAAGGTAATTAGTCACTAGAGCCCTTTTAGGTATCGGGTAGTGGAATGTGAATACTCCCTAAAAGATGTTAAATTAGGCCAGTGTGGACATATAACTTTTTGAAACAATGTCCTTTCTTTGATATTACAGATTTTATTCCTACTGTTGCACTATCGTCCAGCAACCAGACCAGGTAATTAATAGTCCATACAGATGTTTGGTAACGTAAACTGCCTTTAAATCATTAATTCAGTTATGTTGATAATAAAACACAATTTTTCTTTTATTTAGTATAGTATCGTCAATCATTGAAAAAGGCGATTCTTAAAAAATGCAGCCAAAGTCACGGCGCACTGGTTGTTCTATGTATTGACCAGTTTTTAATGGTAAGCCCTTCTCTTATGAAAGTGTACTCTTGGGGCCAAAAAGGTTACAATATTAGGAAACTTATCCAGTATTTCCTTTTCAATTCCCAAAGGTCTTCATTTTAATGCTTCTCAAGTAACTTTCCTCGGTGGCTCCAACGAACGCAAATTTTAAGGAACATTTCCAATTTAAAGGTATGCCATAATGAGTGACTGACTTACAATAGAGAAATTAGTCACTCCTATATAATCTCTTATCTAAAGATAAACCCTGTTTTACCTTAGGTCATCCTTGGTTAAAACCCTAAGGAGGAGAGTTTTTCTTCCGCATCTATCGAGTGACATAAAAGCCTCGTTATCGTGAAATTTTAATTAGGTAGGCTGTAGTATCATCCATTTTCCCCTCTACACCTTGTGGATCATGTGTTGTGCAACTTGAACTGTATTTATTTTAATCCAATCGGATTACCCCAATAAGTGTAAGGTATATCAGTAGACAAGATGTATGTTTTTCTTAATTGCTTACAGACAAGTCCTTTTGTAATAAACAGATACCTATTTCACTTTATGCTAATATAACTGTTTTCTGCTATCTAGATTGTATTTAGAAAACTCTGTCCTGAAGAAGGTGAAGAAGTTACATCTCACCGAAACGCCGCGTCGACTGTTTTGTAGTTTTCTTATGATGTATTAATTGTATCCGGAATGAGCCAACAATATTGTATTCCTACAATGAGATGTTTTTAAGCCCACATGTAATTGTATTGTTTAAATTTTAATAACATTTTTTATACTGACATATTAGTTTCAATACTGTTTTCATGTACCTTCTTGTCTTTTGTATCATATTGATACCCATTGCACTCTGAATCTATTACAACTAGATTGTACTGTATTGTATAGTCTGCTTTCCAACACATGATCCACATATTTACCTCTGGATAGATTAGGGACTTTTTTGTTTCTCTTTGGTGCTACCCCTTCCCTTTTCTGAGTATTAGGGTACCTCTCTCTTCTTTTATTATGAGGTCATTATTATACCAATAGTTACTGGTTGCGTTATTTACTACTTGTGACTTGTGTGATTCTGATGGTTCTGACAGTGGCCCGATTGGCCCTGTCATGTGCATATAATCCCCTGTAAATATTGCCTAGTGCCAGTTGGCACAGTGTATATGTGTGATTATAATTCTAATGTGTTTTGGATAATACAAAGGCTATTTTTTATATAACCTTGTGTGGAGTTTCTTTTGTAGTGTGCCTAGTGTGTTGCTGCTGTGTGAGTGTGTTGCGCAAACGCTTTACACATTGCCTCTGGGATAAGCCTGACTGCTCGTGCCAAGCTACCAAGGGGGTGAGCAGGGGTTATCTTCAGTGTGTAACTCCCTTGCCTTGACTAGAGTGGTGGTTTCTGCCTGGCTTTGGTGCATGCCCTAGCCAACCAGAAATCCCATTTCTAACATTGGTTGTCAGCGGTGAGGATAGGACTTGCGTTTGCGCAGTACCACAGCGACAACTGGTTGCACTACAAACTCTACTTTAGATAATCACAGGTTTGGGGATTATTTTTCCTGATTATTTTTTTTCTCCTTAAAAGTGTCATTTTTAAATTGTGTTTTCTGCTCTTTTTAAAGTTTGGTGGCAGAAGGGAGAAAATGACAGGGCAGGGGATGCCAGTAGGTAGGGAGGATCCCATAGATAGGGAGTCCCTTGCTGGGTCCAATGCCGGGGGCAATGCCCCATCAATTTCCCTGTCCCCAGAGGAGTGGGTAGATAGGAGAGAAGAAAGGGAGCATCAGCTGGCTTTGGACACGCTCCAGTCGGAGTATGCCAAGGAGATAGCGCGGATGGGTTTGGAGGAGAAAAAGGCCTTGTTGGCCCAGGAGTTGAGTCTCAAGGCGTTGGGCCTTGAGGAGAAAAAGCTAGAGACTGAGAGGGTCTTAGCGCAGGAGAGGATGGCGGAGGCAGAGAAGGCCTTCGCCAGAGAGAAACTAACTTGTTAGGATATATCCCCTGAGTGCAGTTTTAGTTGTCTGGATTCACCAGTGAGGGTGGGGTCCAGTGGTGGCAGCAATATGGAGTCCAGTGCAGGACGTCCCACTCCCAGATCCCAGAGAGCGGTACCTAGTTCCCAGGAAAAGGGTGTCACACCTGAAGGGTATAGGTTGAGGTTCAGGGGCAGTAGGAAACTGTCTCACCAGTCTTGGGGGGAGTTTGTGGATGAATGTTGTGATTCACTGAAAGGTTGGGTGATGAGTAGCACAGCAAATGATTTTGAAGGGCTGTTCAATCTGGTTGTCAGAGAGCACCTGTTCAGTAATTGTTTTCCGGGGTTACACCAACACCTGTTGGAGTGTGAGTTCTCTGATCCCAGGGAGCTTGCACGGGAGGCAGACCTCTGGCTGTGTGACGGAGGGTCTGAAGAGGCATTGGGGAGTGATCCTAAAAGGAGTGGCTCAGGTATCTTCCGGTCCTGTGTGGGGAGAGAGGTTCAGAGTAGCCCAGCTAGGTCCCGGTGTAGTGGGAGGGGTGTAGGGGCTCACGTCCTGTCTCAGCGGAGAAGGAGTGAGTGTGGGCTGTGTCCCAAGGTGCCCGAAACCCACTCTCAGGGCCTGGAGGGTTCCCTAAGGGAACGCCAGGTCGGGGGCCTAGGCTGTATTAGTAGGCCATTTGAGGGGGATCTCCTAGTGTCAGGAGAACCTGGAGCGTCTGTAAACGGAGCTCCAGTGGTTCTGGCGTCTGGCAGTGTCGCTCCTAAGTGGAGGGTGCAGAAGTCCAGATTGAGGGGTGAGAGGGGGATGTGTTCCCCAGAAGGGCTGAGCCTCCTAGGAGTGACCATGGTGACACCACTTCTGTCCTGGGGGATCTTCGCGCACTGTCAGATGGACAGGGGTCGGGAGATCTGCGCCAGGCAGACTGTCACATACCACATGAGTCATGTGTTACCCTCGGGGGGATGCTGTGTGCGCCCCCAGAAGTCCTGGCTTGCCAGGCAAGTGCTCAGCCACGGGGTTTAGCCCCTAGGTTGGGAGGCCAGGTTCAGGATCTGCCTGACCTGGAGGGAAGGACATCTGTAATCAGTGTCCCTACTGGTTTGTCTTCTAGGGGTACCACTCCAGGTGGGAGGGTGCAGAGGGAGGGATTCCTCGCCTCTGACCCCGGTGCAACCTGAGGGTTTAGACCCTAGGTTGGGAGACCAGTTGCTGGAGAGAGATCCTGGAATGGTGGGAGAGTTGTGTTCTGAGGGTGCCTCTCCAAGGAGGAGAGTGCGGGACCCCAGAAGGAGAGGTAGGTGGAGGAGAGCCTCGCCCGTGACCTCTGGTCAACCTGAGGGTGCGGACCCTAGGCTGGAGGATCAGTGGCAGTTTAGAACTGCACTGATGAGAGGAAGAGTGGAGAATGGTTACTATGTGCCAGGGGTTACTGCCCCCCACTCTGTGAGATGGCAAGGACCGGAGATATCTGGATGGCCTAGGGCTTGGTCCTGGCCGCGGACAACTAGGGAGTACCAGTGGGGTAGCTTAGCTGGTCCTGGGAGCTTTGACAGAGGGAACCACATGGGTTCAGAATGGCATAGAACTGGAGTGTGCCCCTGCAGTTGCGGGTCCGTGTCCGTGTTCTATCGCCCAAAGAAGGGAAATCCATCAAGGTGGTGATTGGTCTACCCTGCGTTTTGGCTGGAAGGGGGTTGTGTTGGACTTGGCCCTTTTTGCAGGGTCATCCCTGAACTTTTTGCTTTCCTCCTAGCCTTTTTTCTGACATGGTGTTGGTGGTTCTAGGACTCTGGGCCCTTTAGCACTGCTGTCGATGTAAAGTGCGTGTGCTCTCTGTGGTAAGCATGGTAAGATTGGTCTACACCTGTTTGGCATATTTAATTTACCTGTCAGTCCCTTGTAAAGTGGTATCTCAGATACCTGGGGCCAGTAAATTAAATGCTACTGGTGGGCTTGCAGCGCTGATTGCGCCACCCACCAAAGTAGCCTTTCAAACCTATCTCAGGCCTCTGCCTGTGCGCGCAGTGTTACTGCCGCTGTGACGTGGCACCTAAAGTGTGTGCCATGTCGGTGACCCCCCTTTTACTGCATGTCAGTCACCCCTAAGGTAGGCCCTAGCTAGCCCTAAGGGCAGGGTGCATTGTAGGTAGAAGGTAGGACATGTACCTTAAGTGTGTGACATGTCCTGGTAGTGACAAACCACCATTTTGGGTTCTTACTGCTGTGAGGCTGCCCTCTCACAGGAATGCATTGGGGATTCCCTGATAAGTGTTTCAGTGGTAATTCCTGATATGGGAGGAGCAGCGTGGTCAAGTTTGGTATGGTTGGAATAGGAATAATAAATGCTGCGCAATGGTGTGCGCAGATTTATTATCACTATTTTAAAAATGCCACTTCTAGAAGTTGGCATTTCTGTGTGCTATGTGTCTGCCTGCCTGATGTGGATTGCATGTCTGGCTCTGGAGTGACAGGGGCTGGTGATGTTTGTGTGGCTCCAGGGAGGGCAGGATGAGTCAGAGCTAGGATGAATAGGGGTTCTGCATTTGGAGTAGTGGGAGGAGTAGTCTCCTGACCCTGAATAGGTCTGTGCCTGCCTAGGTGAATGCTGGCTCCGCCCCCTCTGAGGAATAGTGATAATAAATGCTACGCAATGGTGTGCGCAGATTTATTATCACTATTTTAGAAGTCCCACTTTTAGAAGTTGGCATTTCTGTGTGCTATGTGTCTGCCTGATGTGGATTGCATGTCTGGCTTTGGAGTGACAGGGGCTGGTGAGGTGTGTGTGGCTCCAGGGAGGGCAGGGTGAATCAGCGCTAGGCTGAATAGGAGAACTGCATTGGGAGTAGTCCCCTGACCCTGAATAGGTCTGTGCCTGCCTAGGTGAATGCTGGCTCCGCCCCCCTGTGGTGTGTCTGATGACAGAGCCCCAACCTGACAAAGGAAGGTGGGAGCCCTGTAAACAAAGTGCTCCACACCTCCCAGAACCAATTGAGGCTGGATTTCCCCAAGCCCTGTGCCAGGGCAGACAAAGCAAAAGTGGTGTATAAATATTGGGGCTGTGACCCCATGTGATGGTTGTGCTTTCCTTGCGCTTGGGACTTGCTGTTGCTGGGCCCCAGGAGGAACCGCCACGAGGGACTGCCTCCCTGCTGGAGGGCCCTGTGAGCTGGCCTGCCTGGGCCCAGCCTTGTGCCCCTGAAACTTTGCTCTAGCGCCTTGTGAGCACTATATCTTGATTGCTGGAATCCCCAAGGAGAAGGACTCCAGCTTTGCCAGGGCTGCGACATTGTCAGAGGGAACCCCGACGTGGGGATTTCCCCTCAATGCTGGAAGTGAAGCGGGAGCCCACCCCGCATGCTGGTGCCTTTGTTTGTCTAGCGGGAGCCCACCCCGCATGCCGGTACCGTTACTTATGGAGTGGGTGCCCACCCCGCATTTGTGTGGTTGATGGCGGGAGCCCACCCCGCATTTATGCTTGAAAACAGAGCGAAAGCCCACCCCGCATTTGTGCCTTACGGAGAAGAAGCCGCCGCCATCGACCCGGAAGCCAGGCGGCCGTGCCTGACCTGGGGCATGTCCAGCAGAAGAGCCGGAGCCTCACAGGAAGTCAGGCCTGAGAGAGGCGGGTTCACCGAGATCGCCGGTGACGCAGAAGCCAGGCAAAGTTGAGCCTGAAGGAGGGCAGGAGCCTACCCCGCGCCAAAAGCAGCCGCGTGTGCCGGAGACAGAAGAAGTCAGGAGAGGTCCCGGTGAAGGAGGACCCATCGAGGCACATTGTCGGTGCCTGTCCTCTGCTGTGGGGAGACCAGAGGAGTCCCAAAAGAGCCTGGTGAGTGGGGCTGATTTAGGAGCATTGGTGCCGAGTTAGAGCACCCGACGGAGCCCAGTGAACGGGGCTCCCAGTGCACAGTGAGTGCTGATTTCTCTTAGAGCAGAGCCTTGTTGGTGCTCCCGAGGCACAGTGAATGCCAGTGCTTGTTTACTTTTCATAGCTGCACCGCAGTTGCGGGCAGCTGCAACGTGGGGGCAATTCTGTGTGTAGAGCCCCAGAGTAGGTCTCCCCAGGCGCAGTGGCGCCAGAGCCAATTTCCAAGGCTGCACCGCGAGAGCGCGGGCAGCTACAACATGGGGCATTGTTTTTCCTAATGAGGAAGGAGTGAGGTGCACTCCCCAGCCCCAGTGCATGACGCACATCTTTACTGCTGCTTTGGCAGTCAGAGGGCTACTTGGGAGGCTCTACAATTGCGAGCCCTGACTGTTGGGACAAAGGGGGCATTGGGCTCCCAGTGAAAGGCCAGTTGGCCAGGGGCCAGTGTTGGTAGGGCGCAAGGCCCTAATGTTATGCCTACTGTGATGATGCATAATGTGGTTATGTTAGGATGTTTATGCATAAGGTGTTCATGCCTACATATATTGCTATGAGGGGTATGCATAATGTGGTTATGCCTAATATGGTTGTTGCATAATGTGTTATGCTGATGAGGATGCCAAATGTTATGCATAATGTGTTTTATGCCTAAGGTGATATAATGCTGAGGTCATTATTATACCAGTAGTTACTGGTTGCGTTATTTACTACTTGTGACTTGTGTGATTCTGATGGTTCTGACAGTGGCCCGATTGGCCCTGTCATGTGTATATAATCCCCTGTAAATATTGCCTAGTGCCAGTTGGCACAGTGTATATGTGTGATTATATTTCTAATGTTTTTTGGATAATACAAATGCTATTTTTTATATAACCTTGTGTGGAGTTTCTTTCATAGTGTGCCTAGTGTGTTGCTGCTGTGTGAGTGTGTTGCGCAAATGCTTTACACATTGCCTCTGGGATAAGCCTGACTGCTCGTGCCAAGCTACCAAGGGGGTGAGCAGGGGTTATCTTCAGTGTGTAACTCCCTTGCCCTGACTAGAGTGGTAAATGCAAAAACAACAATTGATGGACAGAATGCAGAACAATGTCATACATTCACCCCAGTACAGAGATCTGGGCCTAAATCCATCGTTTTTTTGCTCACCATGCCATTCCAGTTTGAACCCAGCCATATGCAAATCAGTCTTGACCCTGTGCCTCATGGGAACAGTCCAGCCCGAACTGCCAAGCCAGGTCCTCCCTGGACTGGAAACTAGCATCCTAGGACCGGTTTCGGGTTTCACCCCTCTTCAGCCAGGATAGCTTGATTCCAGTGGCATGGAGAGCACGGGACCCACGTCTGGGCATACCCGTCCCACTCGGGGTGACAAATGCAAAAACAACAATTGATGGACAGAATGCAGAACAATGTCATACATTCACCCCAGTACAGAGATCTGGGCCTAAATCCATCGTTTTTTTGTCACCATGCCATTCCAGTTTGAACCCAGCCATATGCAAATCAGTCTTGACCCTGTGCCTCATGGGAACAGTCCAGCCCGAACTGCCAAGCCAGATCCTCCCTGGACTGGAAACTAGCATCCTAGGACCGGTTTCGGGGTTTCACCCCTCTTCAGCCAGGATAGCTTGATTCCAGTGGCATGGAGAGCACGGGACCCACGTCTGGGCATACCCGTCCCACTCGGGGTGACAAATGCAAAAACAACAATTGATGGACAGAATGCAGAACAATGTCATACATTCACCCCAGTACAGAGATCTGGGCCTAAATCCATCGTTTTTTTGCTCACCATGCCATTCCAGTTTGAACCCAGCCATATGCAAATCAGTCTTGACCCTGTGCCTCATGGGAACAGTCCAGCCCGAACTGCCAAGCCAGGTCCTCCCTGGACTGGAAACTAGCATCCTAGGACCGGTTTCGGGTTTCACCCTCTTCAGCCAGGATAGCTTGATTCCAGTGGCATGGAGAGCACGGGACCCACGTCTGGGCATACCCGTCCCACTCGGGGTGACAAATGCAAAAACAACAATTGATGGACAGAATGCAGAACAATGTCATACATTCACCCCAGTACAGAGATCTGGGCCTAAATCCATCGTTTTTTGCTCACCATGCCATTCCAGTTTGAACCCAGCCATATGCAAATCAGTCTTGACCCTGTGCCTCATGGGAACAGTCCAGCCCGAACTGCCAAGCCAGGTCCTCCCTGGACTGGAAACTAGCATCCTAGGACCGGTTTCGGGGTTTCACCCCTCTTCAGCCAGGATAGCTTGATTCCAGTGGCATGGAGAGCACGGGACCCACGTCTGGGCATACCCGTCCCACTCGGGTGACAAATGCAAAAACAACAATTGATGGACAGAATGCAGAACAATGTCATACATTCACCCCAGTACAGAGATCTGGGCCTAAATCCATCGTTTTTTTGCTCACCATGCCATTCCAGTTTGAACCCAGCCATATGCAAATCAGTCTTGACCCTGTGCCTCATGGGAACAGTCCAGCCCGAACTGCCAAGCCAGGTCCTCCCTGGACTGGAAACTAGCATCCTAGGACCGGTTTCGGGGTTTCACCCCTCTTCAGCCAGGATAGCTTGATTCCAGTGGCATGGAGAGCACGGGACCCACGTCTGGGCATACCCGTCCCACTCGGGTGACAAATGCAAAAACAACAATTGATGGACAGAATGCAGAACAATGTCATACATTCACCCCAGTACAGAGATCTGGGCCTAAATCCATCGTTTTTTGCTCACCATGCCATTCCAGTTTGAACCCAGCCATATGCAAATCAGTCTTGACCCTGTGCCTCATGGGAACAGTCCAGCCCGAACTGCCAAGCCAGGTCCTCCCTGGACTGGAAACTAGCATCCTAGGACCGGTTTCGGGGTTTCACCCCTCTTCAGCCAGGATAGCTTGATTCCAGTGACATGGAGAGCACGGGACCCACGTCTGGGCATACCCGTCCCACTCGGGGTGACAAATGCAAAAACAACAATTGATGGACAGAATGCAGAACAATGTCATACATTCACCCCAGTACAGAGATCTGGGCCTAAATCCATCGTTTTTTTGCTCACCATGCCATTCCAGTTTGAACCCAGCCATATGCAAATCAGTCTTGACCCTGTGCCTCATGGGAACAGTCCAGCCCGAACTGCCAAGCCAGGTCCTCCCTGGACTGGAAACTAGCATCCTAGGACCGGCTTCGGGGTTTCACCCCTCTTCAGCCAGGATAGCTTGATTCCAGTGGCATGGAGAGCACGGGACCCACGTCTGGGCATACCCGTCCCACTCGGGTGACAAATGCAAAAACAACAATTGATGGACAGAATGCAGAACAATGTCATACATTCACCCCAGTACAGAGATCTGGGCCTAAATCCATCGTTTTTTTGCTCACCATGCCATTCCAGTTTGAACCCAGCCATATGCAAATCAGTCTTGACCCTGTGCCTCATGGGAACAGTCCAGCCTGAACTGCCAAGCCAGGTCCTCCCTGGACTGGAAACTAGCATCCTAGGACCGGTTTCGGGGTTTCACCCTCTTCAGCCAGGATAGCTTGATTCCAGTGGCATGGAGAGCACGGGACCCACGTCTGGGCATACCCGTCCCATTCGGGGTGACAAATGCAAAAACAACAATTGATGGACAGAATGCAGAACAATGTCATACATTCACCCCAGTACAGAGATCTGGGCCTAAATCCATCGTTTTTTTGCTCACCATGCCATTCCAGTTTGAACCCAGCCATATGCAAATCAGTCTTGACCCTGTGCCTCATGGGAACAGTCCAGCCCGAACTGCAAAGCCAGGTCCTCCCTGGACTGGAAACTAGCATCCTAGGACCGGTTTCGGGTTTCACCCCTCTTCAGCCAGGATAGCTTGATTCCAGTGGCATGGAGAGCACGGGACCCACGTCTGGGCATACCCGTCCCACTCGGGGTGACAAATGCAAAAACAACAATTGATGGACAGAATGCAGAACAATGTCATACATTCACCCCAGTACAGAGATCTGGGCCTAAATCCATCGTTTTTGCTCACCATGCCATTCCAGTTTGAACCCAGCCATATGCAAATCAGTCTTGACCCTGTGCCTCATGGGAACAGTCCAGCCCGAACTGCCAAGCCAGGTCCTCCCTGGACTGGAAACTAGCATCCTAGGACCGGTTTCGGGGTTTCACCCTCTTCAGCCAGGATAGCTTGATTCCAGTGGCATGGAGAGCACGGGACCCACGTCTGGGCATACCCGTCCCACTCGGGTGACAAATGCAAAAACAACAATTGATGGACAGAATGCAGAACAATGTCATACATTCACCCCAGTACAGAGATCTGGGCCTAAATCCATCGTTTTTTTGCTCACCATGCCATTCCAGTTTGAACCCAGCCATATGCAAATCAGTCTTGACCCTGTGCCTCATGGGAACAGTCCAGCCCGAACTGCCAAGCCAGGTCCTCCCTGGACTGGAAACTAGCATCCTAGGACCGGTTTCGGGGTTTCACCCCTCTTCAGCCAGGATAGCTTGATTCCAGTGGCATGGAGAGCACGGGACCCACGTCTGGGCATACCCGTCCTACTCGGGGTGACAAATGCAAAAACAACAATTGATGGACAGAATGCAGAACAATGTCATACATTCACCCCAGTACAGAGATCTGGGCCTAAATCCATCGTTTTTTTGCTCACCATGCCATTCCAGTTTGAACCCAGCCATATGCAAATCAGTCTTGACCCTGTGCCTCATGGGAACAGTCCAGCCCGAACTGCCAAGCCAGGTCCTCCCTGGACTGGAAACTAGCATCCTAGGACCGGTTTCGGGGTTTCACCCCTCTTCAGCCAGGATAGCTTGATTCCAGTGGCATGGAGAGCACAGGACCCACGTCTGGGCATACCCGTCCCACTCGGGTGACAAATGCAAAAACAACAATTGATGGACAGAATGCAGAACAATGTCATACATTCACCCCAGTACAGAGATCTGGGCCTAAATCCATCGTTTTTTTGCTCACCATGCCATTCCAGTTTGAACCCAGCCATATGCAAATCAGTCTTGACCCTGTGCCTCATGGGAACAGTCCAGCCCGAACTGCCAAGCCAGGTCCTCCCTGGACTGGAAACTAGCATCCTAGGACCGGTTTCGGGTTTCACCCCTCTTCAGCCAGGATAGCTTGATTCCAGTGGCATGGAGAGCACGGGACCCACGTTTGGGCATACCCGTCCCACTCGGGGTGACAAATGCAAAAACAACAATTGATGGACAGAATGCAGAACAATGTCATACATTCACCCCAGTACAGAGATCTGGGCCTAAATCCATCGTTTTTTTGCTCACCATGCCATTCCTGTTTGAACCCTGACTAGAGTGGTGGTTTCTGCCTGGCTTTGGCGCATGCCCTAGCCAACCAGAAATCCCATTTCTAACAACACGGAAATCTGAATAGAAATGTCATCTGATTAGTCGATGGGATTTGATCATACATCTATAGAAGTATCATGGGTGGGTTGCACCTTTGAGGTGCATGGCTTTTGGATAAGGTTGGATCAAGTTATTACAAAAATATTCCAAGTGTGGAAATGAAGGGCTAAATTTGAATTTGCCCAATACACACTGAAATCAGTCATAAATGTACTGCGTTAATAGGGTCTAAAGATCTGTGCATTGTTCAGTGAAGGTTTTGCTTTGCCCAACAGTATATAAAACATTGTTGATTCTGTTAGGATTTATTAGATTTGAGTTGCACGTCAGGCACTGAAATGCGGGGAAAAACAATAAATATGTAAGTGATTATCATATTTGGAATTTGTGTGTATCATAGTTGCACCTCCCAAGCTTAGTTTCATGATCAAAGCAGAAGAGGGTGTTGTAAAATAGGGGACAATGAAGTTTCATGGTGTATTGGGATGAATGATTAAGCCGAGTTTTGGTAAGCAACCTAGGGCAAGAGCAATGACCATGGCAGCAATCCCAATCTACAGTTTATTTGCAACCTATAGATGTGGAGTAAACAACAGTCAGTGTAGAAGAGGTTATCTTGCTGTGGGAGTAACTAAAGGAGCATAATAAGATTTTTGGCCTGCACTTGCATATTAAAATGATAGGAGTTAGAGAAGGGGAGTTTTTTAGTTAGTAAAACTTGAATATAGAAGCCTGCAGAATTAATCAGGGACAGAGGCCATCACAACCACTGACAGTTAAACCTGAAATAGGTCAGTGATCTCTAGTAGTATGAGAGGAGGGAGGTTCCTGATAGGATGGCTAGACTGTGATTTCTTGACATGGACTGCATTGTCTCTGAGATAATAGAGACAGTGTGAGAAAGACTTGCCCCTGTGTATTTTAATGAACTATGGACGGCTGTCCATTGGATTTCACAGAAGGTGTCTTTTCAGTGGCAAATGTATACCTGACAAACTCTTGATCTAAAAAGTGATGTCTTTAAGTGGGTAATCACATTAGAGTGAAGAGAAAAATGATCACAGCTGTACTGTGTTGAAATAATTAATCAAGTTCACAAACCCTATAGGACACTGTCAAAATGATTGAATAAAGTCATCAGTGATATCATCAATGTAAGAAACTGGGTTACTGGTTCAGTGGTGTGAAACCCTTCTCAAGCAGCCACCACAATCCTTGTCAGGGTGAGGCACAATCAAACCCCAAATTAACCTTTGCTCACCTGTCGGGTAGCTTGTCACAGAGTAGTCGGGTTAACTTAGAGGCAATGTGTAAAGTATGCATACAGTGCTTCAAACAGTAATAAAGTGAAAACACCACACAAGAAAAATCCCACACCATTTAGATAAACAGAGTAAATTGTACAACAAAAGTCCAATCCGTAGAACTGGAGATATGCAATTTGAAAGATTTCAGTAAATATATAAAAGCACAATGTGCCAACTGTGAATATCTGGTTGCGCCGGTCCGGGACAAAATCACAAGTTTAGGCCGACAACGATGAAGTGTGGGCTGGCTACAGGGACCAGTTAGGCCTGCTAAACAAGAGTACCTTAACTCCTGATTGCGGAGCCTTGCGAGTTCCTATGTAGAGGATGCGTCATGCTGCTGAGGGGATGCATCGGTTCTGAAGAGCTGCAAGGCTACGATGTGAGAACCTCCATCATAGTTGAGGCTGCCATCAAAAAGAGAGTTGCGATGCGAGAACCTATGTTGGTGAAGCCTTGCACAGCGGATGTTTTGGTGCGGGCTGTAAGGTTGATACAAGGTCCTTGCGCCGAGAGAATTCTCACAGCACAGGTGATGCATCGGTTCTATTTGCGTTTGCACCATGCAACAGGGGAATTGCGTTGGTTCTGCTGGATCCACAGCATTTTCAAGTCCACATCCAAGGGCCCAGGACTGGGGTAGCACCACTTGGCAGTTTTAGGACTCACAGATGGCAGAGTCCAGGTGCTGGGTTCAAGGTTGTTGGAGCCTTTTGTCCCATAGGTCCTAGTCAGGAGGCCAGCCAATGAGCACTTGGAGTCACTCTGGGGTCCTGGGTTCAACTGATGCAAGTCCAGCCCTTCTCACCCAGGCAAGAGGGCAGCATGTCAGAACAACAGTGCAGCAGTCCTTCAGAGAAGCAATCCAGCAGAGTGGCAGTCTTTTCAGCAGTACAGCACTCTTTCTTCCTTGCAGAGTATCCACAGGTCCAGAACAACACTGTAGAGTTGGTGTCTGGCATCCAATATTTATACCTGGACCTTCCTTTGAAGCTTCTAGAGGTTTCACTTTGAAGTACACAGGCTTCCAGGCTGCCCTGTCTTGGCTCCACACTAACTAAAGGAGGTATGGAGCCTCTTGTGTGGACGCAGGGCACAGCCTATTCAAATGTAAGTAGCGCAGTGCCTAGCATTGCCCTGCCATCCTGCCAGTGATGGCCCATCCAGGAACACCTAAACTCTCTATTGTGTATGACGGTCTAGGAGAAATACACAAAACCCACCTGTCAACTACACCCAGTCATGTGATCCAGAGACAGGCTGCAGGTACTAAATGGCTAAGGCAGGAAAATGTCAACTTTCATAAAATGGGATTTTAAAATTGTAATTTAAAAACCGACTTCACCATGAGAAAGGATTTTTTATTGCCGTTCCAAAGACACCAAACATGAACTGGGTACTTTCTCCCATTTGGAAATGATCACTTATTAAATGTAAAAGGTAACTCCATATTTATACTATGGGAGAGGCAGGCCTTGCAGTAGTGAAAAATGAATTTGAGAGTTTTTCACTACCAGGACATGTAAAATGTAAGAATACATGTCGTACTTTTTAAATACACTGCACCCTGCCCTCTGGGCTGTCCAGGGCCTACCCTAGGGTGACATATGTATTAAAAAGGATTGTTTGGGCCTGGCAAGAGCACTTGATTTTTTTGTTTTTTTCAGTTAATTCCTGTGCATTGGATCTTTTTCATCAAACTGCCACGAAGGAATTGAATAACAGGTTGTTACATTATTGTTAGTTTTATTTATAAGTGATACATGCACGCTATTAGTTGGAATTGTGGTAGCCTTCCTTGCATGATGATGAGGGAGTTGTCTTAGTAGTTTGTTGTCTATGTCTATGGTCAATGTGGCAAAAAAACAGCATTTCAAAATGGCGAATTGTATTGTGATCAAGGTTCGGGTGAGAGCTTAAACGAGTTGATGTCCATCTTGACAGCATTGTAATAAAGTAGTGTGAACGCTCCTGAGTGCTGGTCTCTTCCCGATCGTGAGAATGACTGAAATGATTAGTTTGTACGCGTCGGCGGTCCCATACTCTACCGAGCACCATGGTGGTCTGGAGCCTGCTGGCATTCCGCCATTTCTTGGATGTTGAGAAAATATATAAATATCTATATATATACATACCTACATATACATATATATATATATAACAAGGGTGAACAAGGCTTGTTAAGCCGTATCGCGTAGACGTTGGTCTGCGATATGCGATACTTGCATTCTTGAATACATTTGCCGTACCACGGGAGTGCCGTCTCTGAAATATTTTCTTGGAGAAGTTTCGTTTTATATATATATATATATATATATATATATATATATATATATATTCACTGAAAAAACCATAGGTTTTAGGGACAGTTATAGTTAGTTGGACATTTCACTAGTACAAAACCATAGAAATTCCCCCGTTATAGTTAGTTCAGCTAACTATAACTCGCGCCCGCAATGCACTGCTGATGACGTCACATATTACATCACTCATGACATGGTCAGTGACATCACTGATGACATCACTGATGACATCTCAAATGACATCACTGATGACATCATCCAGTGACTGTGTGTTTCTGTAAAGTTTAAATATGTTTAATATATATAGGGAAAGGCGTATTGAAGAATGAGTGGGTGTATAAGTGTCTGAATGGATGATTTAGTACGTGAGTGACTGACTCTACAAGTGAGTGATTAAATGTATCTTACTGAATGCATGGGTTAGTGACTAAACTGTGTGAATGTCTGTATCCGTCTGTCTGTTGGTTTGTAAGCGGCTGCATGGCTTTCTGAATAGCTACATGAGTGTCTACATGGGTTATTGATTGATTGTCTGAGTATCTGTATGGGTGCCTGAGTGTTTGTGTGGGTGGGGTGTGTGTGACTCTGTGCATAGATGTGTGAGTTGGTGATTCACTGGGTGCATGGTTTCAAGAGTGCATCTGTGATGGACTGTATGGGTGGGTGAGTGTGTGTATGGGTGTGTTAGTGATTGAATGTATATCTCAGTGGTACATGTGTGAGTAACTACATATGTGAAAGGCAGTATATATGTGTGTTGGAGTATATAAATGGCTATAAGTGAGAGTGTGTGATTGTGAGAGTGGCTGTATGGATGAGTGTGTACTTGTATCAGTGATTGTATAAGAGCATAAGAATGTGCTAGTATTTGTATGAGTAAGTGAGCTGGTGTGTGTATAACTGTATAGGTGAGTAAATGGGTGTGTGATTAAGTTTTTTGCATGACTGACTAGGTGTGTGAGTACCTCTATGGATGAGTGGTGGTGTGTGAGTGTTTATATAGGTGTATGAGTGCATATGATAGTCCTGTACTGAGTGACTAAGTATGAGTGACTGTACGGGTGAGTGAGTGGATGTGTGTGTAGACCTAAGAATCAGTGAGTGGGTATGTAGTTTTTGGTGTTGGAGTGTCTGTGGTTTTGAGAATGGCAGTCTGTAATTTAGAGTGGGTGTATCAAAAGTTATATTAGGGTGTGAGAAGATGCATGAAATTATCACATGGATGATGTCATCAGTGATGTCATCAGTGATGTCACTGACCATGTCATGAGTGATGTAATATGTGACGTCATCAGCAGTGCATTGCGGGGCGCGAGTTATAGTTAGCTGAACTAACTATAACGGGGAATTTCTATGGTTTTGTACTAGTGAAATGTCCAACTAACTATAACTGTCCCTAAAACCTATGGTTTTTTCAGTGAATTTCAAAGGTTTTTTAAATGCTAATTTCTAACTATAACGTGTCTGAAACCTATGGTTTTTTCAGTGAATTTCAAAGGTTTTTTAAATGCTAATTTCTAATTATAACGTGCTTGAAACCTATGATTTTTTAAGTGAATTTCAAAGGTTTTTTTAAATGCTAGTTTCTAACTATGCCTACAGAGGTAGGACATGTGAAGAAAGAAGAAAAACGCACAGAAAGAAGCAAAAGATGTGCAGAAAGAACCAACAGAGGAGCAGAAAGAGGCCTTGTTGCAAAATCATCCTGTGCCCACAACTTTTTCAGACGGGTACTGGTGGTAACTGACTCTGACTAACCAGAGCCAGTGCTATGCTAAAAGACACTTAGAATACAGTGAAAACACCCACATACACTAGGGAACACTATGCGTTGGGGTACCCCTGTGATTAGCATGACCTCCTCTGCAAGTCCCTAGTACATAATAGGGCAGGGGGATTAAAACTACCTCTTAAAACGCGCTACAGGGCGCGTTTGCACAGTGGTGAAGGGAGGGGGGCCTGAGGTGACATGTGTGCAAACGCACCCCGTGGCACGTTTTAAGTTTCAGGATTAAGTCCCCTTGAATTCTGAGGGTCCCTGGGGCCCAACTAGCCCATTAACAACACAAAATCCGCGGGTCTAATATGTATATAACTAAAGAGTTTTGACCAGCCAAGACTATAATAAGTAATAACTAATATGGGAAACTCATTAAAGAGGACGGATTCCCATCACCCACCGAAGTGGCATGCTTCATCATTTGGGATCTCCTCTCAGCTGCAGGCTACTGCAACCAAGGAGCTACAACTCCTTTCAGAAATGTAAAGGAGGAGCTCGCGGATGTTTTTAATCAGTGATTTAGAGACACAATCGCTAAAGATTGATGGAGCATGAACAGTGTGGCGAAGAAATTGTGCAGTGTACAAAGTGATATAAAATTGACTAACATGAGAAAAATAAATTTATAAAGTATATCGTGTTTGTCAAAGGTTAAAAAGCAGTAAACGCGCGATCTAAATAAATGTGCGAACGCGCTAGAGAAACGGTCTACATGTTTCAGCCAGAGGAGGCTTTCTTCAGGACCATGATGAAACTACTGCACTGTAAAAAAAGTGAAAAAGAACGATACAACCATATACCTGTGAAAAACTCTGTATGTTCACAGGTCTTGTACTCCCGTATCAAATCGGGAGGGTACCTGCCGCTCCTGGCAACAGCTCAGGGCGTGAGGCAATGCTCTATTCCGTCGTTACCCCGGACCGGATCCTGAGAGTCACTCGCCCAACTAGCCCCCAGGTACCTACAGTTAGGACCACAGAGCTGAGTTGCAGAGAGGCGTTCCGAGGCCACGCACCTTTTTCACCTCTCTGCAACGCAACTCTGTTGTGCTTACTGAAGGTACCTGGTGGGCTAGTTGGCCCCAGGGTCCCTCAGGATTCAAAGGGAATTAATTCCCCAACTTAAAACGCACCACAGGGCGTGTTTGCGCACATGTCACCTGAGGCCCCGCCCCCTCCCTTCACCACTGTGCAAACGCGCCCCGTGGTGCGTTTTAAGTTGGGGGATTAGGTCACCTTGAATCCTGAGGGTCCCTGGGGCCCAACTAGCCCACTAGGTACTTCCAGTAAGCACCAGAGACCTGCTTTGCAATGCCTGTAACAAATTGTGCAGTTGTGTTTAGGTAGTGAAGAGGGTCGTGCTGGGGGTAGTGTTTTAGGGTTTAGGGTAGTGCAGTGGTGTTTGTGTAGTGTAGGGGGTCATGCTGGGGGTAGATTTAGGGTTTAGGGTAGTGCAGTGGTGTTTGGGTAGTGTAGGGGGTCGTGCTGGGGGTAGTGTTTTAGGGTTTAGGGTAGTGCAGTGGTGTTTGGGTAGTGTAGGGGTCGTGCTGGGGGTAGTGTTTTAGGGTTTAGGGCAGTGCAGTGGTGTTTGGATAGTGTAGGGGGTCATGCTGGGGGTAGTGATTTAGGGTAGTGCAGTGGTGTTTGGGTAGTGTAGGGGGTACTGCTGGGGGTAGTGTTTTAGGGTTTAGGTTAGTGCAGTGGTGTTTGGGTAGTGTAGGGGTACTGCTGGGGGTAGTGTTTTAGGGTTTAGGGTAGTGCAGTGGTGTTTGTGTAGTGTAGGGGGTAGTGTTTTAGGGTTTAGGGTAGTGCAGTGGTATTTGTGTAGTGTAGGAGGTCGTGTTTTAGGGTTTAGGGTAGTGCAGTGGTCTTTGGGTAGTGTAGGGAGTCGTGCGGGGGTAGTGTTTTAGGGTTTAGGGTAGTGTAGGGGGTCATGCGGGGGTAGTGTTTTAGGGATTAGGGTAGTGCATTGGTGTTTGGGTAGTGTAGGGGGTCATGCGGGGGTAGTGTTTTAAGGTTTAGGGCAGTACAGTGGTGTTTGGGTAGTGTAGGGGGTCGTGCTGGGGGAGTATTTTAGGGTTTAGGGCAGTGCAGTGGTGTTCGGGTAGTGTAGGGGGTCGTGCTGGGGGAGTGTTTTAGGGTTTAGGGCAGTGCAGTGGTGTTCGGGTAGTGTAGGGGGTCGTGCTGGGGGAGTGTTTGAGGGTTTAGGGCAGTGCAGTCGTGTTCGGGTAGTGTAGGGGGTTGTGCTGGGGGTAGTATCTTAGGGTTTAGGGTAGTGCAGTGGTGTTCGGGTAGTGTAGGGGGTCGTGCTGGGGGTAGTGTTCTAGGGTTTAGGGCAGTGCAGTGGTGTTTGGGCAGTGTAGGGGGTAATACTGGGGGTGGTGTTTTAGGGTTTAGGGCAGTGCAGTGGTGTTCGGGCAGTGTAGGGGGTCATGCTGGGGGTGGTGTTTCAGGGTTTAGGGCAGTGCAGTGGTGTTCGGGCAGTGTAGGGGGTGGTGTTTCAGGGTTTAGGGCAGTGCAGTGGTGTTCGGGCAGTGTAGGGGGTCGTGCAGGGGGTGGTGTTTCAGGGTTTTGGGCAGTGGTGTTCGGGCAGTGTTTAGGGTCGTGCTGGGGGTGGTGTTTCAGGGTTTGGGGCAGTGCAGTGGTGTTCGAGCAGTAAAGGGGGTCATGCTGGGGGTGGTGTTTCAGGGTTTAGGGCAGTGCAGTGGTGTTCGGGCAGTGTAGGGGGCGGTGCAGGGGTGGTGTTTCAGGGTTTAGGGCAGTGCAGTGGTGTTCTGGCAGTGTAGGGGGTGCTGCAGGGGGTGGTGTTTCAGGGTTTAGGGCAGTGCAGTGGTGTTCGGGCAGTGTAAGGGGTCATGCAGGGGGTGGTGTTTCAGGATTTAGGGCGGTGCAGTGGTGTTCGGGCAGTGTAGGGGGTCGTGCTGGGGCTGGTGTTTCAGGGTTTAGGGCAGTACAGTGGTGTTCGGGCAGTGTAGGGGGTCGTGCTGGGGCTGGTGTTTCAGGGTTTAGGGCAGTGCAGTGGTGTTCGGGCAGTGTAGGTGGTCGTGCTGGGGCTGGTGTTTCAGGGTTTAGGGCAGTGCAGTGGTGTTCGGGCAGTGTAGGGGGTCATGCTGGGGCTGGTGTTTCAGGGTTTAGGGCAGTGCAGTGGTGTTCGGGCAGTGTAGGGGTCTTGCTGGGGCTGGTGTTTCAGAGTCTAGGGCAGTGCAGTGGTGTTCGGGCAGTGTAGGGGGTCTTGCTGGGGCTGGTGTTTCAGGGTTTAGGGCAGTGCAGTGGTGTTCGGGCAGTGTAGGGGGTCGTGCTGGGGGTGGTGTTTCAGGGTTTAGGGCAGTGCAGTGGTGTTTGGGCAGTGTAGGGGGTCATGCTGGGGCTAGTGTTTCAGGATTTAGGGCAGAGCAATGGTGTTCAGGCAGTGTAGGGGTTTTGCTGGAGGTGGTGTTTCAGGGTTTAGGGCAGTGCAGTGGTGTTCGTGCAGTGTAGGGGGTGGTGTTTCAGGGTTTAGGGCAGTGGTGTTCAGGCAGTGTAGGGGGTCTTGCTGGGGTTGATGTTTCAGGGTTTAGGGCAGTGCAGTGGTGTTCGGGCAGTGTAGGGGTCGTGCTGGGGGTGGTGTTTCAGGGTTTAGGGCAGTGCAGTGGTGTTCGGGCAGTGTAGGGTGTCGTGCTGAGGGGTGGTGTTTCAGGGTTTAGGGCAGTGCAGTGGTGTTCGGGCAGTGTAGGGGGTCGTGCAGGGGGTGGTGTTTCAGGGTTTAGGGCAGTGCAGTGGTGTTTGGGCAGTGTAGGGGGTCGTGCAGGGGGTGGTGTTTCAGGGTTTAGGGCAGTGCAGTGGTGTTCGGCAGTGTAGGTGGTCTTGCTGGGGGTGGTGTTTCAGGCTTTAGTGCAGTGGTGTTCGGGCAGTGTAGGAAGTCTTGCTGGGGGTGGTGTTTCAGGGTTTAGGGCAGTGCAGTGGTGTTCGGGCAGTGTAGGGGTCTTGCTGGTGCTGGTGTTTCAGGGTTTAGGGCAGTGCAGTGGTGTTCGGGCAGTGTAGGGGGTCGTGCTGGGGCTGGTGTTTGAGGGTTTAGGGTAGTGCAGTGGTGTTTGGGCAGTGTAGGGGGTCGTGCTGGGGCTGGTGTTTCAGGGTTTAGGGCAGTGCAGTGGTTTTCGGGCAGTGTAGGCGGTCGTGCTGGGGCTGGTGTTTCAGGGTTTAGGGCAGTGCAGTGGTGTTCGGGCAGTGTACGGGGTTGTGCTGGGGCTGGTGTTTCAGGGTTTAGGGCAGTGCAGTGGTGTTCGGGCAGTGTAGGGGGTCGTGCTGGGGGTGGTGTTTCAGGGTTTAAAGCAGTGCAGTGGTGTTCGGGCAGTGTAGGGGGTCGTGCTGGGGCTGGTGTTTCATGGTTTAGGGCAGTGCAGTGGTGTTCGGGCAGTGTAGGGGGTCGTGCTGGGGGTGGTGTTTCAGCGTTTAGGGCAGTGCAGTGGTGTTCGGGCAGTGTAGGGGGAATGCTGGGGGTGGTGTTTCAGGGTTTAGGGCATGCAGTGGTGTACGGGCAGTGTAGGGGAACTTGCTGGGGGTGGTGTTTCAGGGTTTAGGGCAGTGCAGTGGTGTTCGTGCAGTGTAGGGGGTCGTGCTGGGGGTGGTGTTTCAGGGTTTAGGGCAGTGCAGTAGTGTTCGGGCAGTGTAGGGGATCGTCAGGGGGTGGTGTTTCAGGGTTTAGGGCAGTGCAGTGGTGTTCGGGCAGTGAAGGGGGTCGTGCTGGGGGTGGTGTTTCAGGGTTTAGGGCAGTGCAGTGGTGTTCGGGCAGTGTAGGGGGTCGTGCAGGGGGTGGTGTTTCAGGGTTTAGGGCAGTGCAGTGGTGTTCGGGCTATGTAGGGGTCATGCTGGGGCTGGTGTTTCAGGGTTTAGGGCAGTGCAGTGGTGTTCGGGCAGTGTAGGGGGTCTTGCTGGGGGTGGTGTTTCAGGGTTTAGGGCAGTGCAGTGGTGTTCGGGCAGTGTAGGGGGTCTTGCTGGGGGTAGTGTTTCAGGGTTTAGGGCAGTGCAGTGGTGTTCGTGCAGTGTAGGGGGTCGTGCTGGGGATGGTGTTTCAGGGTTTAGGGCAGTGCAGTAGTGTTTGGGCAGTGTAGGGGGCATGCAGGGGGTGGTGTTTCAGGGTTTAGGGCAGTGCAGTGGTGTTCGGGCAGTGTAGGGGTTGTGCTGGGGGTGGTGTTTCAGGGTTTAGGGCAAGGCAGTGGTGTTCGGGCAGTGTAGGGGGTCGTGCTGGGGGTGGTGTTTCAGGGTTTAGGGCAGTGGTGTTCGGGCAGTGTAGGGGGTCTTGCTGGGGGTGATGTTTCAGGGTTTAGGGCAGTGCAGTGGTGTTCGGGCAGTGTAGGAGGTCTTGCTGGGGGTAGTGTTTCAGGGTTTAGGGCAGTGCAGTGGTGTTCGGGCAGTGTAGGGGTCATGCTGGGGGTGGTGTTTCAGGGTTTAGGGCAGTGCAGTGGTGTTCGGGCAGTGTAGGGGGTCGTGAAGGGGGTGGTGTTTCAGGGTTTAGGGCAGTGCAGTGGTGTTCGGGCAGTGTAGGGGGTCGTGCTAGGGTATGTGTTTCAGGGTTTAGGGCAGTGCAGTGGTGTTCGGGCACTGTAGGGGGTCGTGCAGGGGCTGGTGTTTCAGGGTTTAGGGCAGTGCAGTGGTGTTCGGGCAGTGTAGGGGGTCGTGCTGGGGGTAGTGTTTTATGGTTTAGGGTAGTGCAGTGGTGCTTGTGTAGTGTAGGGGGTCGTGCTGGGGGTAGTGTTTTAGGGTTTAGGGTAGTGCAGTGGTGTTTGTGTAGTGTAGGGGGTCATGTTTTAGGGTAGTGCAGTGGTGTTTGGGTAGTGTAGGGGTCGTGCTGGGGGTAGTGTTTTAGGATTTAGGTTAGTGCAGTGGTGTTTGGGTAGTGTAGGGGGTCGTGCTGGGGGTAGTGTTTTAGGGTTTAAGGTAGTGCAGTGGTGTTTGTGTAGTGTAGGGGGTCGTGCTGGGGGTAGTGTTTTAGGGTTTAGGGTAGTGCAGTGGTGCTTGTGTAGTGTAGGGGTCGTGCTGGGGGTAGTGTTTTAGGGTTTAGGGTAGTGCAGTGGTGTTTGTGTAGTGTAGGGGGTCATGTTTTAGGGTAGTGCAGTGGTGTTTGGGTAGTGTAGGGGGTCGTGCTGGGGGTAGTGTTTTAGGATTTAGGTTAGTGCAGTGGTGTTGGGGTAGTGTTTTAGGGTTTAGGGTAGTGCAGTGGTGTTTGTGTAGTGTAGGGGGTCATGCTGGGGGTAGTGTTTTAGGGTTTAGGATAGTGCAGTGGTGCTTGTGTAGTGTAGGGGGTCGTGCTGGGGTAGTGTTTTAGGGTAGTGCAGTGGTGTTTTTGTAGTGTAGGGGGTCATGTTTTAAGATGCAACGCTCCAATACCTGACCAGTCTGCACTACATAAAACTGCAAAAAACTAAAAATAAAAAGTGTTTTGCACACTTTTGTCATTGGGCTATATGTGGGCTACATCTGGGTAATATGTGTGCTACATTTGGGCTCTTTTTTCACTGGTGGCCATCTTGGAAGACTTCTTTGTTATGAAGTTTCCTAATTTCCTCATTTACTGCAGTCTCCTCAGTAGGAAATGCTTTCAGTTTTTTACTTTGATTCCATCAAGAAGGCATTCAGATGTGTCACACATTTGCCATAAATTCAGAATGTTATTACTCTAGTTGTTCATTAGATCACTGTAGTAAAGCTACTGCTCACCAAGGAGTTAACTGGAAGTCTACTGCTGGTATTGAAAGTGATTGTTTCAGTCTGCATGTCAGAATTTTCTAATGAAATAGAAGAGGATTTGAGATCTCACTTAAAACATGCACTAAATTTTCTTTTGCAGCACTAACCATAATTTCTATGGCAAAATGAACCCCCTCATTTTGTTCCTTTTTAAATTAAATGTTTTAAGTGTTACCAGTTTATTCCAATCAAGATGGCTTCAGGTGTGCCATACTTTTGTCATAAGTAAGACTGTTAGCACTCTAGTTGTTCTTTAGAACACTCTGGGAAGCTGCAGTAGAACACAAAGGCATCAACTGACAGGCTGCTCCTGTTGAAATATAACAGGAAGATATTTGAGATCTCACTTAAAACATGTCCTAATTTTTCTTTCTACAGCACTAACCATAATTTCTATGGCAAAATGAACCCCCTCATTTTGTTCCTTTTTAAATTAAATGTTTTAAGTGTTACCAGTTTATTCCAATCAAGATGGCTTCAGGTGTGCCATACTTTTGTCATAAGTAAGACTGTTAGCGCTCTAGTTGTTCTTTAGAACACTCTGGGAAGCTGCAGTAGAACACAAAGGCATCAACTGACAGGCTGCTCCTGTTGAAATATAACAGGAAGATATTTGAGATCACACTTGAAACATGTCCTAATTTTTCTTTCTACAGCACTAACCATAATTTCTATGACAAAATGAACCCCATCATTTTGTTCCTTTTTAAATTAAATGTTTTAAGTGTTACCAGTTTATTCCAATCAAGATGGCTTCAGGTGTGCCATACTTTTGTCATAAGTAAGGCTGTTAGCACTCTAGTTGTTCTTTAGAACACTCTGGGAAGCTGCAGTAGAACACAAAGGAATCAACTGACAGTCTCTGCCCTTGTTGGATGTACATGTTTTACTGAGAATGTCAGACTTCATTCTCACATGACTGAGAAAGATAATGTGAATTTACAGAAAATATGCTCTCATTTTAGCTTCTGGGGCACCTTCCAAAACTGTATGGGACAAGCATGTGAAAATGGTTTTCTCTCAAACATGATTCATGATATCCCAGCAGAAGGTTTTTCACAGGGTAAAATCACCTTAGAACACACCACAATTCCTGAAATTAGTATGGTACCATCAACAAATGAATTCTAATGTAACTAAAGTCTGTTATCACCCTTTATAGTTCTCCTTTTGGTAACCCTCAAAATCTTTGATTCACTACAATGCATTTCAAAGGGGTACTATCATTTATATTGGTCCCAAGATGGCTGCCAGCAATTCCAGGATGAAGTGCTGACAGCCAATCAGATCTCACGATGACATGTGTGGTTAGGCTCCGCCCAGATATATATGTATTTTTACTTTTGATTTTCTCAGCAACTACTGAACGGATTTACACCATTTAACAAAAAGGGTTCTTTTGAACCAAGAACTACCTCTTTGCCAAATTTGGTGTAATTCCGTTCAGCAGTTCGGACTGTAGCCTTGCATAAAGTTTCCTATGGGAAATTGATTTTTTGACTCTTATTTTTTAATTTCTCCGCAACTACTGAACGGATTTACACCATTTAACAAAAGGGTTCTTTCTGAACCAAGAACTACCTATTTGCCAAATTTGGTGTAATTCCGTTCAGCAGTTCGGGCTGTAGCCGTGTCTAAAGTTTCCTATGGGAAAATGAATGGGGAAAACGCGTTTTGGGACCCCCTTTTTCTCGGCCACCGCTTAACGAATCACCCCGAGACTTTCAGGGTAGGAGCGGACCGGAGCGCCCCACAAAGTTTGAAAATTTCGCGAAGATTCGTCAACCGGCAAGAGAGTTATTTCAAATAGAATGTCGCGGATTTCCTATGGAAAATAGGTCCTAACTATAACTATCTACTGGCGACCGCCAGTAGATAATATATATATATATATATATATATATATATATATATATATATGTAATTCACTGAAAAAAACACAGGTTTCAGGGACATTATAGTTAGTTGGACATTTCACTCGTACAAAACCAGAGAAATTCGGCCGTTATAGTTAGTTCAGCTAACTATAACTCGCGCCCCGCAATGCACTGCTGATGACGTCACATATTACATCATTCATGACATGGTCAGTGACATCACTGATGACATCACTGATGACATCTCAAATGACATCACTGATGACATCACTGATGACATCATCCACGTGATAATCTGATGCACCTCCTCATACCCTAATATAACCTTTGATACACCCACTCTAAAATACAGACTACCATTTGCGAAACCATAGACACACCAA
Organism: Calotriton arnoldi; assembly: GCA_963921515.1. NCBI lineage: Eukaryota > Metazoa > Chordata > Amphibia > Caudata > Salamandridae > Calotriton > Calotriton arnoldi. Next base: position 403,101 of record CAWUFW010011010.1, on the reverse strand, counting down.
TACCAGTTAGTACATACCCACTCACTGATTCCTAGGTCTACACACACGTCCACTCATTCACCCATACAGTCACTCATACATGCAGTCAACCATCAATACGGCACTATCATATGCACTCACATATCTATACAGACACTCACACACCGCCACTCATCCATAGAGTTACTCACACACCCAGTCGGTCATGCAAAGAATCAATCACACTCCCATTTACTCACCTATACAGTTATACACACACCACCTCACTTATTCAAACATATACTAACACATACTTACACTCTTATACAATAACTAATACAAGCACACACTCATCCATACAGCCACTCTCACAATCACTCACTCTCACATATAGTCATTTATATACTCCAACACTCACATATACTGCCTTTCACATATGCAGTTACTCACACATGTACCACTGAGACATCCATTCACTCACCAACACACCCATACACACACTCACCCACCCATACAGCCCTTCACAGATGCACTCTTGAACCCATACACCCAGTGAATCACCCACTAACACATCTATGCACAGTCACACACCCCCCACCCACCCACACAGACACTCAGGCACCCATACAGATACTCAGACAACCAATCAATAACCCATATAGACCCTCATTTAGCTACTCACCAACCCATGCAACCGCTTACACACCAACCGACAAACTAAACTGTGTGAATGTCTGTATCAGTCACTAACCCATGCATTCAGTAAGACACATTTAATCACTCACTTATACAGTCAGTCACGCACCTACTAAATGATCCATTCAGACACTTATACACCCACTCATTCTTCAATACACCTTGGCCTATATATATATAAAACATATTTAAACTTTACAGAAACACACAGTCATTGGATGATGTCATCAGTGATGTCATTTGAGATGTCATCAGTGATGTCACTGACCATGTCATGAATGATGTAATATGTGACGTCATCAGCAGTGCATTGCGGGGCGCGAGTTATAGTTAGCTGAACTAACTATAACGGCCGAATTTCTCTGGTTTTGTACGAGTGAAATGTCCAACTAACTATAATGTCCCTGAAACCTGTGATTTTTTCAGTGAATTTCTAAGGTTTTTTTAAATGCTAATTTCTAACTATAACGTCCCTGAAACCTATGGTTTTTTCAGTGAATTTCAAAGGTTTTTTAAATGCTAATTTCTAACTATAACGTCCCTGAAACCTGTGGTTTTTTCAGTGAATTTCAAAGGTTTTTGAAATGCTAATTTCTAACTATGCCTACAGAGGTAGGACATGTGCAGGAAGAGGAAGAAAGGCGCAGAAAGAAGCAAGAGAAATGCAGAAAGAGGCAACAGAAGTCCACAAAGACGAAGAAAGGTTCAGAAAGAAGCAAGAGATGTGCACAAAGAACCAACAGAGGAGCAGAAAGAGGCCTTGTTGCAAAGTCCTCCTGTGCCCCCAACATTTTGCTGACGGGTACTGGTGGTAACTGACACTGACTAACCAGGTCTAGAGACAGTGCAATGCTAAAAGACACTTAGAATACGGTCAAAACACCTACATACACTAGGGTACACTATGGGTTGGGGTACCCCTGTGATTGGCATGACCTCCCTGTATGGCCCTACTACATAATAGGGCAGTGGGATTAAAACTACCTCTAACTAAGAGGTGCAGAAGGAGGCAAGAGAAGTACAGAAAGAAGCAACAGAGGTGCCGAAAGAGGCAAGAGAGGTGCAGAAAAAAGCAAGTGAAGTGCAGAAAGAGGCAAGTGAGGTACATAAAGAGACAACAGGGGTGCAGAAAGAAGCATGGAAAGTGAAGAATGAAGCAACAGGAGTGCAGAAAGAGGCAAGAGAAGTGCAGAAAGAAGCAACAGGGGTGCAGAAAGAAGCAAGACAGGTGCAGAAAGAAGCATGGAAAGTGCAGAATGAAGCAACAGGGGTGCAGAAAGAGGCAAGAGAAGTGTAGAAAGGAGCAAGTGAGGTGCATAAAGAGCCAGCAGAGGTGCAAAAAGAGGCAAGAGAGGTACAGAAACAGGCAAGAGAAGTGCACAAAGAGGCAAGAGAATTGCTGAAAGAAGCAACAGAGGTATACAAAGAAGCAAGAAAAGTGCAGAAAGAGGCAAGTGAGATGCAAAAATAGGCAGGAAGGTACAGAAAGAGGGAAGACGAGTGCAGAAAGAGACACCAGGGGTGCTGAAAGAAGCAAATGAGGTGCAGAAAGAGGCAACAGACGTGCAGAAAAAGGGAAGAGAGGTGCAGAAAAAGGCAAGAAAAGTGCAGAAAGGGCAAAAGAGGAACATAAAGAGACAACAGGGGTGCAGAAAGAAGCAAGACAGGTGCAGAAAGAAGCATGGAAAGTGCAGAATGAAGGAACAGGGGTACAGAAAGAGGCAAGAGAAGTGTAGAAAGGAGCAAGTGAGGTGCAGAAAGATCCAACAGAGTTGTAAAAAGAGGCAAGAGAGGTGCAGAAACAGGCAAGAGAAGTGCACAAAGAGGCAAGAGAATTGCTGAAAGAAGCAACAGAGGTATACAAAGAAGCAAGAAAAGTGCAGAAAGAGGCAAGTGAGATGCAAAAACAGGCAGGAAGGGTACAGAAAGAGGGAAGACGAGTGCATAAAGAGACGACAGGGGTGCTGAAAGAAGCAAATAAGGTGCAGAAAGAGGCAACAGACGTGCAGAAAGAGGGAAGAGAGGTGCAGAAAAAGGGAAGAAAAATGCAGAAAGAGGCAAAAGAGGTACATAAAGAGACAACAGGGGTGCAGAAATAAGCAAGACAGGTGCAGAAAGAAGCATGGAAAGTGCAGAATGAAGCAACAGGGGTGCAGAAAGAGGCAAGAGAAGTGTAGAAAGGAGCAAGTGAGGTGCAGAAAGAGCCAACAGAGTTGCAAAAATAGGCAAGAGAGGTGCAAAAACAGGCAAGAGAAGTGCAGAAAGAGGCAAGAGAAGTGCAGAAAGAAGCAACAGAGGTGTAGAAAGAAGCAAGAAAAGTGCAGAAAGATGCAAGTGCGATGCAAAAACAGGCAGGAAAGGTACAGAAAGAGGGAAGACGAGTGCAGAAAGAGACAACAGAGGTGCAGAAAGAAGCAAATGAGGTGCAGAAAGAGGCAACAGACGTGCAGAAAGAGGGAAGAGAGGTGCAGAAAGTACAAGAGATTTGCAGAATGAGGTCAAGAGAAGTACAGAAAAAGAAAGAAACGTGCAGAAAGAAGCAACAGAAATGCAGAAAGAGGCAAGAGAGGCGCAGAGGGAAGCAAGAGTGGCTTGCACACCATTAGTACCAATTTAACACCCATATTTAGCAATAAGTAACAGGTGACCATTCTAGGTTTGCAAAGGGCCTTCCACCACGCTGTAACACTTGTCGCTGCATTTTTTGTAACGTTTGACCCGTTTCAGCAAGAAACAAGGCTTTTTTTGTTCAAATCTGCAGATTAGGGTGCAGATGATGAATTATGTGGCTAATGCAGAAAATGTATAATTGTGCGAAAGTCGGTGCAGCCAAACAGTCACATAATTCCAGTGGCCCTGCTCATACCTCTGACTAGGTCTACAAGTGCTCCTCCGTGATTTCATCTTTTTTTGTCTCACTGAGTTCATACTTGAGCTTCTATGGAAACGAGGAAGACTAAACCTGAGGTTACCACTCCACAACACAGACTACCATACCACATAATTACTCTCCATAACACATAATCCCACTCTACATAATTCCTATACACTGAATACCACATACTTTCTATCCACATAATTTCACTCCACAACATATCACATAATTCCACTACACACAACGTACATCCACTCCACTCCAAAAACATTAGTAAAAAACTTTTGCATTTACAACGCCAATAGCTCTAATTCTCGCAAATGCGAAACCTATTACATTGCAAACACTTCTTTAACTAGTAGTCGCGTTTGCAGAGTGGTGGAGAAAGGGTGCTGGGCCTCCAACCAGCGCTCAGGAATTCCAGTGCATAGGGCTTACAGGAGTTACCGGTAGGGCTTCTTGGCCCCCAAAGTCCCTCAGGAGTAAATTGGACTTCATCCCCCATCCCGTAGTCTGCCAGGAGGTGCGTTTGCAGAATGGTGGAGAAAGGGGGGCATGGCCTCCGAAGACGTCTTAGCAATCCCACTGTGCGGGACTTACTGGAGGTAACAAGAGGGGTAGTTGGCCCCCAAGGACATCCTTGGGGGCCAACTACCCCTCCTATTACCTCCAGTAAGTCCCACACAGCAGCATTGCTAAGTTCGAAGAGCAGGCCACGCCCCCTTTTCCCACCACTCTACAAACGCCCTCCCTGGCACGCTCTTGGATGGGGATTGAAGTCCCCTTCGCTGCTGGGGATCCTTTAGGGGCTGACTAGCCTACCTCTTACCTCCAGTAAGTCCCACACAGTGGGATTGCTGAGAGGTGGACAAAGGCCACGCACCCTTTCTCCACCACTCTGCAAATGCGCCCCCTGGCACGTTCTAAGTTGGGGGATTAAGTCCCCTTGAATACTGAGGGTCCCTGGGGGCCAACTAGCCCACCAGGTACCTCCAGTAAGCGCCACACACCTGGATTGCAGAGAGGTGGTCCAAGGCCATGGCCCCTTTCTCCACCCTTCATTTTAAAGGAAGCCCCGGGGTGGTGGCGGTCCCCGGGGCTGCGGGGGGGCCACATGCCCCCACACATAATTAGCATAGCCCCGGGGAGGTGGTGGTCCCCGGGGCTGCAGGGGCCCCGTGGGCCCCCGCTATTTCATTAAGACATTGCCCCCGGGACCTGGCCCACCCGGGGGCCTCATTAAAATGAAGCTCATTTTTTGGGGTTTTTTCGGCAGGATTCGGGCACCCAGCGCAAATTCTGCCAATTTAAAAAAAAAAAAAATGCTTTTTTTGGCCCTGGGGGTCACTGTGGGACCCCCTCAGCAGGCCTAGGGGGTCAGGGTGTTTCTACCCTGCCCCCTTTTCTTGTTTTTCACCTTTTTTTTCTGTTTTCTTGTGACTCGGTTACCGAGTCACAAGATGGCTGCCAACACTTCCTGGTTTGGAGTGTTGGCAGCCAATCAGAGTGAAGCTCGTGCCAGGGAGGAGTCGCGACTCCTCCTCGGTGCTCAGATATCGATATTTTTCTTTTTTTAATTTCTCAGGAACTACTGAACGGATTTACACCATTTAAAAAAAAGAACTCTTTCTGAACCAAGGGCTACCTTTTTGCCAAATTTGGTGTAATTCCGTTCAGCAGTTCGGGCTGTAGCCTGTTCCAATTTTTCCTATGGAAATTAACATGGGGAAAACGCGTTTTGGGACCTCCCTTTTTTCTCGGCCCCCGCTTGACGAATCACCCCGAAACTTTCCAGACAGGAGCTGACCTGAGCGGGCCATTAGTTTTGAAAATTTCGTGAAGATTAGTCAAACGGTGCCAAAGATATTGGCAAAAGAAAAACGCTTTTCCTATGGAAACTAGGTCCTAACTATACCTACCTACTGGCGACCGCCAGTAGGTAATATATATATATATATTTGTTAAACAAAATTAATGACATTGTGTGGGAAGAGGGTCTAATTTTAATCACATTAGACATTGAGTCGCTTTATACAAGCATAAATCATGAAACCGGACTCAATGCAGTTAAATATTTTCTGGATAGTAGACAATGTGAATATTATGGGCACAACAAAATGTTATTGGATTTGATCTCGTGGTGTTTAAACAATAATTTTTTCTTGTTTGGTAAGGAAACCCTGAAACAAATCAGAGGCGTGGCTATGGGATCTTGTTTCTCCCCCAGCTATGCTTGTTTGCATGTTGGCTGGTGGGAGGAATAGGTCCTCCAAAAAATCGATAATGTGCATCACGTGCTACATTGGCTACGATATATAGATGATGTATTTATTATATGGAAGGGAGATGAGGAGAGCGCTAAGAAGTTTATTATGACTTTAAAGGACAATTCTAGCAACCTCAACTTTACCTCAAACATCAGTAGCACTCAGATAGATTTCTTAGATGTACAGGTTTCCGTGAATAACAACAAACTGGAAACAACTTTATTTAGAAAAGCCACAGCAGGAAACAGCACATTGCATGCCAGTAGTGGACATCCCAAACACCTCCTAGAGAGTATACCCTACGGAGAGATACTCAGAATAAAACGCATCTGTAGTACACCACCAGAATTTGAAAGATGCATAAAAGACTAGGCCTGGGCGGAAAACTACGCTACGCTCGCGTAGTTTGCGCAACTACGCGCTACGCGAATTGCACGTAGCACAGTGCAAAAACGCGTAGCGTAGCGGGCATTTTGCTTGCTCGCGGTCCTCAACGTCAAGTTGGCGACCGCGAGCGAGCAAAATGACATCCCGGCGAGACTTTTTCTCGCTCGCGATCAGCAACATCAAGTTGCCGATCGCGAGCGTGGAAAATAAACCTCCGGCGAGATTCTCAACGCGGGGAGGTCAGGTTTCTCATTGCGAGTGGTCGCGTATGCTCGCGACCGCTCGCTATGAGAAACTACCAGTCCGCGTTGAGAAAACTGCCGCTCGAGTACAAATCTACTCGAGCGGCAGAAAACGACTGCTTGCACTGTGCAAGATGCCGTTTGCAATGATTGCACAGTGCGGACAAGCATCCGGCACTGTGCAATCATTGCGAACAGCATTTTCTACCGCACTACGCAGTTCGCGTAGTGCTACGCGTAGCTCGCGTAGTGCGAAGTGCACTTCGCGTAGCTGCGCGTAGCGCTACTACGCGAACTACGCCCAGGGTTATAAAAGACACGATGAGTAGGCTGAGATTGAGAGGCTATAGTGACAAAGTGCTCACCAAGGCTTTAGCAAAAGCACAAGAAAGGCCAAGGGAGACTTTATTACTTTCTAAGGAGGCGGTGAGTGGTGAGACTAATGAGGAGGAACACCCCCGCCTCATCACCACGTATAGCAAACAAGAAAGAAAAATTAAGGCTATTGTCAGAAAGAATTGGCCCATTGTGCTTACGGATGGAGTGTTGGGCACTAGACTCCCTGAGTTACCAACTATCACATATAGGAAACCAAAGTCCATGAGAAGCCAATTAGTTAAAATGAGCCCAGAATTGAGCACAGCAGGCACTTGGCTTAAACCAAGGCAGGGTTTTTATAAATGTTCCTCTTGCCGTGCCTGCAAGTTTGGCATTAATACTACTCATTACACTGTTCCTTTTTCAGATGATAAAATGGCTATCAGGGGCAGCTATAGCTGCAGAACTGAATATGCTGTGTATGTCCTGACATGCACCTGCGGCTTGCGTTATGTTGGGAGTACTAAGTTGCAGGTGCATGTCAGGATTCTGCAGCACCTGAGAGCAATTGTAAATAATGATAATTCATATCCTGTCGCCAGACATTTTAAGGCTGTCCATGACAATGAGTTGAGTTGCCTTACATATTACGTGATCAATGCCATTGCACCACTTAGAAGGGGTGGCAATAGGGAAAAACTATTACGTCAGCTAGAAACACGTACCATTTTAGATCTAGATAGTAAGGCACCTAATGGATTAAATACAACGGAGGATATGTACAATTTTTTGTAATGATTATCAATGAATATGAATTTTTCTGTAGTAACCACACACAAGAAACATCCATCGTTGTCTATGTTGCCATTCAAAGAAGTCATGTAGTATTTCTAACCTAAAGAGATAGTGTATGTAGTGATGTTAGATTTAGATAGATTTTTTGTCTTATGAGGTTTAGATATTTTTATGCACTGTAGTTTTAGTTTCTAATCATACTGCTTTTTAGTCGCCATCACTCTAGATAAGATGTTTCTTTTAACTTTTAGATTAGGGTTTTAAGTCCACGGGTTTTTATCACATGAACTAAGCACAATTTTTAAGATTTTTTAGGAGCACTTAGCACTTTATATAACATCACATGTTTACATAAGATAATATGCTGCTAGACACAGAAGCACTTTAAATCTAATTTTAGGAACCAGTTGCATTATAATGAACAATGACTCTGCAGAAGATGCTATATTTATTAACTTAAACTCAGAATTATAACATTATGGCAATTTTTTGTTTCATGCATTTATGCAGAAAGTATTTTTCAAGAATGGCTATGTTAAACGCAGACTAATGCATTAATGATAACATCATGCGGAATATATAACGTCTTTTACATAATCAATTTTATGTCGACATCTATGTTTTTTAGTCAATGCATAAAGGGTTTTTAACAAATAATTTTTTTAATCCAAAAATTATGTGTTGTACTTATGCTAATATGTCAATAATTGCTCATTTGCACACACCACGATTGTTTGCACAGATGGCGTTACTACATACAATAGCCGTCCAGCCAGAGCTAAAAAGTCATATTTTTTGTATTGTAATTTGAAATTTTCGAATACAAATATGTAGCACTATATCATGTTGATTTGTTTAGACAGAGTATTTGCCAACAATCATTTCTCCAATGTGGGATCATTTTGGAAGGAAGACATATGCATGCTTGTTCAAATAGTATTACTTCCATGTCTATTACCATGTGACACAGGGGGGTGGACACCTAGCATATAAAATTGTAATGGCCGACGTTTGTTTCCATGTGTGAACAAGGGCACAAGGTACTCGAAACGCGTCACAGAGGGAGTCAATAAAAGATCTTACCTGCCATATGTATCTGGGTCCGTCTCTCTCTGTTCGCCAGCAAGGAGCGTGGAGGTTTGGAGAGTGTGCTTGGATTATATATATATATATATATATATATATATATATATATATATATATATATATATATATTCTCTCAACATCCAAGAAATGGCGGAATACCAGCAGGCTCCAGACCACCGTGAAGATTCATCAAACAACGTCAAGTTATTGGCAAAACAAAAACCGCTCTTGCTATGGAAACTACATCCTAACTATAACTACCTACTGGCGCACTCACACCAATTGTTAACCAGCCGGTTTATTAACAAGAGGAAAACAGCACTGCAATCCAGTAATTTTTCGCCCAACGCGTTTCGAGGCTCCAGCCTCTTAGTCATGGGCAGCTTTCCAAATGAATGTTCGACGGAGAGCTCTTGCATGCAGTCCCTCCGTGGGTCACGTTCAGTGCGTGATTTACCTTTTCTGCATGCTGGGACTTGTGGTCCATAGAGCAAATCATACCCTCCAGTGGGTTCCGTTTACTTTTTCAAATTATTTCAATCGCTTTCAGCAAATTATTTTACCTTAGTAGGTCCCGGAAAACAGCGCTGATTTATAGTTTCCACATTTGATGTGCTGCACATTCGGTATGGCACTGCAGCGCAGCATTTCTCCGTATGGAATGCTAGCTATAAGATGTTTTGGGTATATATATCATCTGTGAACTGAGCATTGAGTATGCATGAGTGTCTACTGTAGGATAGAGGGACTACACAATTGAAACATGCAGCGCTAGATTGAGAGAAATGAATAATACTAGCCCATCTAGGGCGGTATTCGATGGCAAGTCAAATAAATTATGAACTGTCCCCAAAGCCCATCCAGGGCGTAATAATAAATGTATGTGAAAAAACTCACTGAAGGACAGTCTTCTTGCCAACAATATCAATAGCTGGTGTGAGAGGCCAGGTTATATATAGCCATAAGAGATTTCTTTATGTGGCAATATAGTGGGTGCATGTTGCAGTGAAGATTAGATCCATTGTCCCCACTCAAACATGTGATAAGCATCGATAGGCAATAAAAATGTAATTTATGCCGTTTATTTTGATAAAATGTTTATGACTATTAATAATAATTGCATTTATTATTAATGAATCAATAATGTATTGAGGGGATTACGAGTGTTTAATAAGACTTGTAAATATATTTATTTGAAAATATGCACATTTGCACACTCTAAGATGGCGCTGGAGTTTCATGAAATGAATTGTCCTTCTTTAGTTGTGTTTAATTTGAAACTTTATTTAGATGTTGACTTCGATGGCGCGCGTCAAACACTGACGAAGGCTGAGGCTGAAACGCGTTTGTTTTCATTTGCTGTGCACGAATAAATCTTTAAGCATATTTTCACCAACGAGAGTGCTGGTCATTACTGTTGAAAGACAGTGGAGCGTGAGATATATATATATATATATATATATATATATATATATATATATGTATATATTATATAATGGCGGTTGCCAGTAGGTATATATATATATATATATTATATACTGGCGGTAGCCAGTAGGTAGTTATAGTTAGGATGTAGTTTCCATAGCAAGAGCGTTTTTTGTTTTGCCAATAACTTGAGCGTTGTTTGATGAATCTTCGTGAAATTTTCAAAACTAGTTTGATCCTCACTTCAGCTTCTGTCTTGAAAGTTTCTTGGTGGTCCGTCACGCGGGGCCGAGAAAACGGGGGGGTTCCAAAACACGTTTTCCCCATGTTAATTTCCATAGGAAATTTTAAACAAGGCTACAGCCCCAACTGCTGAACTGATTACACCAAATTTGGCAGAAAGGTAGATGTAGGTCCATAAAGTGACCTTTTTGTGAACTGGTGTAAATCAGCTCAGTTTTTGGGAGTTATTTAAAGAAATTTCCTGTTGTATATATATGGACGTGAAGGATCCACGGCCTCTCCCGATCTCGTGCTGGGATCTGATTGGCTGCCAACACTTCAAACCAAGCGGTGTTGGCAGCCATCTTGTGACTCAGTTGAACCAAATCAGAAAAAACATTAAAAAAAAGAAAGAAAAGGGTGTAGGGTAGAAACACCCTGACCCTCTAGGCCTCTTGGGATGGTCCCACAGGGATCCCCCAGGGCCAAAAAAGCATTTTTTTTAAATACAATTTAGGCAGGAGTCGCGCTGGATCCGTGAATCCCACAGAAAATATTTTTTTTAAATGAAGCGTGGACTCCCGCACTTCGTTATTAATCAGCCCCAGGGTGGGCCAGGTCCAGGGACATTTAAATAATAAAGGAGGGGGTGCACAGACCCCCTCCTGGGGCTTACTGATGCTCCGGGCACCACCACCTCTCAAGAGCTTATTGCAAAAAGAAATTCGGGTGTTGCCTATTAAGCAACCCCCGCAGCTCCAGGGACCGCCACCTCCCAGGTGCAAATTGAAACATTAATGCGGGGGCACATGACCCCCCACAGCCCTGGGGACCGCCACCTCACTGGGGAAATTAAAACATTAATGCATGGGGCTGCACAACCCCCTGCAGCCCCAGCAACCGCAACCTCAACCTCCCCGGGGCAAAAATTATATTAGTGTGGGGGCCCATTGGGTACCCCCGGGGACTGCCTCCTACCCGGGGCAACTCTTTAAAATTAAATATGGGTGTTGTGCAGCCCCCGCAGTCCAGGAGACCACCACATCCCTGGGGCTGTGCAGTCCAATGGACGGGGCCGCGCAGTCCCCCTCCTGGAGACATAGATGGCCCTGGGGTCCACCACCCCACAAGGCCAGCTCCTGCAATGTTCTGGGGTGTCCACCCCTGGGACATTGCTGTTTGCTATGGCTTCCCACCAAGCCATTGCAAATTCTGCTCTGCTTCGAGTAAGCGAGAGCATGGAAAATTCCCTTGCTTCCTTGAAGCAGAGCAGAATTGCTTTTGAACAGAGGGAGCTGCATCTTTAGCAGCTCCCTAAATCCACAAGCAATGCTGGCTCCTGCAGGACATGGGGAACCGGCAGGGACCGCGGGGGCCTTGAGGCTGCCCCTGCGGTCCCCAACGGTGACAAGTTGGTGCCCTGGGTGGGACCAGGGCACCCACACTAGAGGCCGGGCCCCAGGGGATAGGGATGGGGTCCCCAAGGTCAAAATTGGTCCAGGGAAGGGGGCCACGTGGCCCCCCTTCCTTTGTAATTTAAAAAAAGAAAAAGCTAACGGCACAATGCCGGAGGCCCCGCCCCCTTTCTGTAGCACTCTGCAATCGCACCTCCTGGTGCTCTGCTGGTTGGGGGATGAAGTCCCATTGGTTGCTGAAGGTCCTTGGGGGCCAACTAGACCTCCTGTTACCTCCAGTAAGTCCCACAGAGCGCGATTGCAAAGAGGACTTCAGAGGTCACGCCCTCTTTCTCCACCACTCTGCAAATGCGACTCCTGCCACACTGCTGGTTGGGGGATGAAGTCCTCTTGGTGGCGGAGGGTTCTTGGTGGCCCAGAAGCCCTCTTGGTACCTCAAGTAAGTCAGACACAGCAGGATTCCTGGGAGCTGGTCGAAGACCCTGCCCCCTTTGTCCACCACTCTGCAAATGTGACTACTAGTTAAAAAACCATATAAATTCACTTAAAAAACCTAAGGTTACAGGGACGTTATAGTTAGGAAATAGATTTTGAAAAACCTTAGAAAGTCCGTAAAAAACCAAAGGTTACAGGGACATTATAGTTAGGCTCAGATTTCACTCATACAAAAACAGTGAAATTCAGCAGTTATAGTTACCTGAGCTAACTATAACTTACGCCCCCGAAATGCATTGCTTATGACCTCACATATTACATCACTCATGATATGTTCAGTGACATCACTGATGATGTCTCAAATGACATCACTCATGACATCACTGATGACATCATCCACAGAACCACTCACACACCTACTCACACCCATACAACATCTTGTACACCCACTCGCACACCCGCACAACCACTGACATACCCATTCACAGACAAATACCAGTACTCACACACTGGTTCAATCCTCCATAGAGCCACTCGCACACCCACTCACTCGTACAGCCACTCACACAACCATTCACTTACCTATACAGCCACTCATACTACCACTGACCAATACAGCATGTCACATAACCACACACGTACCCATACAGCTACTCACACACCCACTTATTTACCTACAAAGTCACTCACACACCCACTCACTCACCCAATCAGCATCTCAACACAGCCCCTCACTCGCCCATGCAAGCCCTCACACACTCACTCACACAACCACTTACATACTTATTCACACATCCATACAAGCACTCACACATCCCCACACTCACCCATAAAACCATTCAGACACTCACTCTCCAATACAGTCACTCACACACGAACTCACTTAACAAAACACCCACTCAAATAAGCCACTCACTCACCCACACAGCCACTTACACACCCAGTCACTCACTCATAAGCCATTCAGAAACCCACTCACTCACCCGTACAGTTACTACACACCCATTTACCCACCCATAGAGACACTTACACTGCCACTCACCCACCCATACAGCCACTGACACACCCACTCACTAATACAGCCACTCACACAGCATCTCACTCAACCAGACAGCTACTCACACACCCACTTATACACCCATACAGCCATTCATGCACCCATATGCACAAGGATACATACAGTCACACAACCACTCAGATGATATATATTAAAAGTAGCCTCACACATTAGTAGTACACCTAGTATACTACTTTAACTTTTGTAGTACCATAGTATATATGTTTAACAATCATAAGATGTCATCAGTGATGTTATGAGTGATGTCACTGACCATGTCATGAGTGATGTAACAAGAGAGGTCATAAGCAGTGCATTGCGGGGCCATAAGTTATAGTTAGCTCAGGTAACTATAATTGCCAAATTTCACTGGTAACCTTTTTCCCTGTAACCTTTTGTTTTTTCAGTGAATATATATATATATATATATATATATATATATATATATATATATATATATATATATATATATATATATATATATTCACGCTCCAAGGTTGCCCATTGATTGAGGATGCACTCGGACTGCAACCAGCTTTGAAGCCATTTGTTAGGTACAAACGTGCACCACCATGCCGAATCCGTTTGGCAGCTTACATGTCGATAAGCCCGACGCATTTCAGAGGTTGATTCCTCCTTCCTCAGAGGCTCGACAGTTCAGTGGTGTGCTTGCTCTGACACGCCCCCATCAAATAGATAATTAACTGCCCTCTGATGGGCTCCGCCGATGCGGTGTTCGCATTGATTTCTGGGATTCGTAGTCCGTGTCATAATTATTAAGCCCCTTATGGGTGCACTCAGTGTCACTGCTGGTAACTTCTCCAAGCCCTTAGATGAGCCTCAGCAGGTAGGGCACGTTTTAGATCCTTCGTTGCAGTCCCATATCACAGCTAATGTGATTATACATTACATTACAAAAAATACTTTCTCAGAATGAATTACTTTAGTTTAAATACTTTGCACATAGGCAATAGACTTTTAAGTACAGTAGTTACAGTTGTTGCAATGGGCAACACATTTTCAAACACAATGCAACATTCAGCTCAATGTGAATTTCTAGTTAAATGCAATTAGTTACTTTATGGATTACTTTTCTAACCACAGGACTGGATCCTAGATTCAGTCCTGGTACATCTCCTGTAAACAGTTGAGTAAAAGCGTTTTGGTTACAGTCGTGATTTTTAAGGAATATTATTGTATTTTAAAAGTTGACACTTAGAAACTTTTTCTCATAGAATCACCAATGTTATCCTATGGAAGGAAATTCACTTAGCAGGTAAAAACTGTTATCGTTACTTTTTCTTACTCAGTGTTGGATCCTGGATCCAGCACTGGTGCATCTCCTGTAAACAGTTGAAAGAATGCGTTTAAGTCATACAGGCGATTTTTAAGGAATATTTGTAGTTTGTGAAAATCGACACTTTGAAACTTTTCTGCTGAAAACCAGACAATGGATTCCTATGGAAGAAAATATAAGTTACTGGTAAGTACGGTTAAAATTACTTTTCAGGACCAGTACTGGGCTGAAAGATACAGCACTGAGGTCTCTCCTTATAACAGGTGAGTAAATCGGAATTCGTATTTCGGCTGATTTTAGAGGAATATTTGTATGTTTCAAAAATCAACACTTAGAAACTTTTTCAGCAAAAAGCAGGCAATGATATCCTATGGAAGGAAATTCAAGTTACTGGTAAGTACGGTTAAAATTACTTTTGAGGATCAGTACTGGGCTGAAAGATGCAGCACTGAGGTCTCTCCTGATAACAGATGAGTAAATCGGAATTCGTATTTCGGCTGATTTTAGATGAATATTTTAAAGTTCCAAAACTCCACACTTAGAAGAATTTCCAAGTGAAACCAGTCAATGTTAGCCTATGGAAGGAAATTCAAGTTACCGGTAAGTACGGTTAAAATTACTTTTCAGGACCAGTACTGGGCTGAAAGATACAGCACTGAGGTCTCTCCTGATAACAGGTGAGTAAATCGGAATTCGTATTTCGGCTGATTTTAGATGAATATTTTAAAGTTCCAAAACTCCACACTTAGAAGAATTTCCAAGTGAAACCAGTCAATGTTAGCCTATGGAAGGAAATTCAAGTTACCGGTAAGTACGGTTAAAATTACTTTTGAGGATCAGTACTGGGCTGAAAGATGCAGCACTGAGGTCTCTCCTGATAACAGGTGAGTAAATCGGAATTCGTATTTCGGCTGATTTTAGAGGAATATTTTAAAGTTCCAAAACTCCACACTTAGAAGAATTTCCAAGTGAAACCAGTCAATGTTAGCCTATGGAAGGAAATTCAAGTTACTGGTAAGTACGGTTAAAATTACTTTTCAGGACCAGTACTGGGCTGAAAGATGCAGCACTGAGGTCTCTCCTGATAACAGGTGAGTAAATCAGAATTCGGATTTCGGCTGATTTTAGAGGAATATTTGTATGTTTCAAAAATCAACACTTAGAAACTTTTTCAGCAAAAAGCAGGCAATGATATCCTATGGAAGGAAATTCAAGTTACTGGTAAGTACGGTTAAAATTACTTTTGAGGATCAGTACTGGGCTGAAAGATGCAGCACTGAGGTCTCTCCTGGTAACAGGTGAGTAAATCGGAATTCGTATTTCGGCTGATTTTAGAGGAATATTTTAAAGTTCCAAAACTCCACACTTAGAAGAATTTCCAAGTGAAACCAGTCAATGTTAGCCTATGGAAGGAAATTCAAGTTACCGGTAAGTACGGTTAAAATTACTTTTCAGGACCAGTACTGGGCTGAAAGATACAGCACTGAGGTCTCTCCTGATAACAGGTGAGTAAATCGGAATTCGTATTTCGGCTGATTTTAGATGAATATTTTAAAGTTCCAAAACTCCACACTTAGAAGAATTTCCAAGTGAAACCAGTCAATGTTAGCCTATGGAAGGAAATTCAAGTTACCGGTAAGTACGGTTAAAATTACTTTTGAGGATCAGTACTGGGCTGAAAGATGCAGCACTGAGGTCTCTCCTAAAACAGGTGAGTAAATCGGAATTCGTATTTCGGCTGATTTTAGAGGAATATTTTAAAGTTCCAAAACTCCACACTTAGAAGAATTTCCAAGTGAAACCAGTCAATGTTAGCCTATGGAAGGAAATTCAAGTTACTGGTAAGTACGGTTAAAATTACTTTTCAGGACCAGTACTGGGCTGAAAGATGCAGCACTGAGGTCTCTCCTGATAACAGGTGAGTAAATCAGAATTCGGATTTCGGCTGATTTTAGAGGAATATTTGAATGTTTCAAAAATCAACACTTAGAAACTTTTTCAGCAAAAAGCAGGCAATGATATCCTATGGAAGGAAATTCAAGTTACTGGTAAGTACGGTTAAAATTACTTTTGAGGATCAGTACTGGGCTGAAAGATGCAGCACTGAGGTCTCTCCTGATAACAGGTGAGTAAATCGGAATTCGTATTTCGGCTGATTTTAGAGGAATATTTTAAAGTTCCAAAACTCCACACTTATAAGAATTTCCAAGTGAAACCAGTCAATGTTAGCCTATGAAGGAAATTCAAGTTACCGGTAAGTACGGTTAAAATTACTTTTGAGGATCAGTACTGGGTTGAAAGATGCAGCACTGAGGTCTCTCCTGATAACAGGTGAGTAAATCGGAATTCGTATTTCGGCTGATTTTAGAGGAATATTTTAAAGTTCCAAAACTCCACACTTAGAAGAATTTCCAAGTGAAACCAGTCAATGTTAGCCTATGGAAGGAAATTCAAGTTACTGGTAAGTACGGTTAAAATTACTTTTCAGGACCAGTACTGGGCTGAAAGATGCAGCACTGAGGTCTCTCCTGATAACAGGTGAGTAAATCAGTATTCGGATTTCGGCTGATTTTAGAGGAATATTTGTATGTTTCAAAAATCAACACTTAGAAACTTTTTCAGCAAAAAGCAGGCAATGATATCCTATGGAAGGAAATTCAAGTTACTGGTAAGTACGGTTAAAATTACTTTTGAGGATCAGTACTGGGCTGAAAGATGCAGCACTGAGGTCTCTCCTGATAACAGGTGAGTAAATCGGAATTCGTATTTCGGCTGATTTTAGAGGAATATTTTAAAGTTCCAAAACTCCACACTTAGAAGAATTTCCAAGTGAAACCAGTCAATGTTAGCCTATGGAAGGAAATTCAAGTTACTGGTAAGTACGGTTAAAATTACTTTTCAGGATTAGTACTGGGCTGAAAGTTGCAGCACTGAGGTCTCTCCTGATAACAGATGAGTAAATCAGAATTCGTATTTCAGCTGATTTTAGAGGAATATTTGCACAATGGTGAAGGGAGGGGCGGGGCCTGAGGTGACATCTGTGCAAACGCGCCCCGTGGCGCGTTTTAAGTTGGGGATTAAGTCCCCTTGAATCATGAGGGTCCCTACGGGCCAACTAGCCCACCAGGAACCTCCAGTATGCGCCAGGGGGCTGCGTTGCAGAGACATGTACAGAGGCCACACCCCTTTTACACCTCTCTGCAACGCAGCTCTGTGGCGCTTTCTGGACGTACCTGTTGGGCTAGTTGGCCCCAGGGACCCTCAGGATTGAAGAGGATTTAATTCCCCATCTTAAAACGCGCCACGGGGCCTGTTTGCACACATGTCACCTGAAGCCCCGCCCCTCTCTTCACCACTGTGCAAACGCGCCCGTGGCGCGTTTTAAGTCGGGGATTAACTCCCCTTGAATCCTGAGGGTCCCTGGGGTGCAACTAGCCCACCATATACCTCCAAAAGCGTCATAGAGCTGCGTTGCAGAGAGGTGTAAAAGGGGCGTGGCCTCTGTACACCTCTCTGCAAGGCAGCCTCCTGGCGCATACTGGAGGTTCCTGGTGGGCTAGTTGGCCCTCAGGGACCCCAGTATTCAAGGGGAATTCATTCCTCTGCAAACGCGCCAGGGGCGCGTTTGCAGAGTGGTGAAGGAAGGGGCGGGGCCTACGGGCCCGATCGTTTTTTTTTTTCTCTCTGAAGGGGGGCTGTGTGGCCCCCTTCCTTTTTCCTATTTTTAGGCCCTGGGGACCCCATCCCCCAGGGCCTTACCCCTTTTTTAAATTAAAATAAAAAAACGGGAAGGGGGCCGCGTGGCCCCCTTCCCTGGGCCTGTATTGGCCCCGGGGACCCCATCCCCCGGGCATGGCCTCTTTTTTTTATTTGGAGGGGGCTGCATGGCCCCCTCCTCAGGCCATTTAAGGCCCCGGGACCCCATCCCCCGGGCCGGCCTTGCACTTTTTAAAAAATTTTTTCATTTTTTTACTTTGGGGCAGGGGGCTGCGTGGCCCCGGGGACCCCATCCCCCGGGGCCTGGCCTCTCGTTGGGGACTGTGGGGGGGTCCCCAAGCCCCACACAGTCCCGCCGGCTCCCGTGTCCTACGGGAGCCGGCATAGCTTTACACATGGGGAGCAGCTAACATGCTGCTCCCCATGTGGAAAGCAGTCGGCTTTGGATATTGGAAGAGAGAGCAGGTTTCCCTGCTCTCTCTTCCAATATCCAAAGCAAGTTTGCAATGACAGGACGGGAGCCGCGAGGCTCCCGTCCTGTCATTGCAAAGAGCAGTGTCCCGGGGTAGGCACCCGGGACACTGCAGGAGCCGGCCCTGGGGGTGGCGGTCCCCAGGGCCACCACAGGCTCCAGGAGGGGGCCGCGCGGCCCCCTCCCTACATTTTGAAAGCCCCGGGTGGTGGTGGTCCCCGGGGCTTGGGGTCCAAAACGGACCCCCATTTTTATTTTTCTTAGTGCCCCGGGGAGGTGGCGGTCCCGAGGCGTGTGGGGGCTGGAGCCCCCCACACAGGTTTTTAATTTAAAAAAAGAAGCCCCGGGAGGTGGCGGTTTCCGGGGCTGCGGGAGGGCTCAGAGCCCTCCCGCACCATTATACATAAAGCCCCGGGGGTGGTGGTACCTGGGCTTGGGGTGCCCTTAGAGGCCCCCACACATAAAATTAACCCCCCCCAACATGCCCCCGGGACTTGGCCCACCCGAGGCCAATTAACATCGAAGGCGGGAGACCGCGCTTCGATTTTTTTTTTTTGGGCAGGATTCGCGCTCCCTGAGCGCATCCTGCCGATTTTTGCCCAGGGGTCCTTGTGGGACCCCCTGAGCAGACCTAGGGGGTCAGGGTGTTTCTACCCTGCCCCCTTTGTGAGCTTTGCGCACTTGTTTCTGTCCCTCGGTTCTACCGAGGACAAAATGGCTGCCAACACTTCCTGATTTGGAGTGTTGACAGCCAATTAACATAAAGCTCATGCTCGGGAGGATCCGCGGCCCTAGATATATCTATCTTTTTACTTTTGATTTTCTCAGCAACTACTGAATGGATTTACACCATTTAACAAAAGGGTTCTTTCTGAACCAAGAACTACCTCTTTGCCAAATTTGGTGTAATTCCGTTCAGCAGTTCGGGCTGTAGCCGTGTCTAAAGTTTCCTATGGAAAATTGCATGGGGAAAACGCGTTTTGGGACCCCCCTTTTTCTCGGCCCCCGCTGACGAATCCCCGAGACTTTCAGGGTAGGAGCGGACCGGAGCGCCCCACAAAGTTTGAAAATTTTGCGAAGATACGTCAACCGGCAAGAGAGTTATTTCAAATAGAATGTCGCGGATTTCCTATGGATAATAGGTTGTAACTATAACTATCTACTGGCGACCGCCAGTAGATAATATATATATATATATATATATATATATATATATATATATATATGAATTTCTATGATTTTGAGTGTGTAAAATCTGAGCCTAGCTATAATGTCCCTGTAATCTTTTGTTTTTTCAGCTGTACCACTGTTCTCCTGCAGTACCACCTCTCAAGCATCAACTCCATGGTACTGCAGAGAAAAAATATATATATTGCTGGGGTTCCCAACACTGCCACTTGAACCAAGCTAGACCTGGCTGAAGAGCCCTAATATGGGCAACATCGGTTTTGGGTTGTTTGTGTATGGGTTCAGGGAGTGCCTGGCAGTTCAGGCTGGACTGTTTCAAGTGGAGCAAGGTCAAGACTGATTGGCATATGGCTGGATGCAAACTGAGGGAACATCGGAGAAAAACGATGGATTGGGGTGCGGCTCTGATTGATTGTCAGTGGCTGAGATTAATACATGCATTGCATCCATCACTTTGTTTTTGATGCAGCATATAATTAGAGCCACATTTTCTAAGTTCTAACTTTATCCTAAATTTAGTGTAATTCCCTTCAGCCATTTTTTCTATATTGCTTCCCACAATTTCCTATGTGAATTAACAAGTGAAAACAACATTTTGGGACCCTCTGCATTCTTGGCGATACTTGATGGATCACGCCAACACTTTCCAAAAAGGAGCCGAGATGGATGATCCTTTTTTGTTAAGCGTCGTGAAAGTTCATCAAATGGCCCTAAATTTATTGACGAAAAAAAAAGCCTTCCTATGGGAACTATAATGACACAGTGGCCCCTATTCGGATCCTTGGTAATGATTTCTGGTCATGAGAAACACAGATCATCATGTGCACTATGACCTAGGACTGTGTCATGGATTGTGGTCAGCTTAGACCAGGAAGGTGCCCAAACTGTTACTCTTAGGAGGTGTAAGGCTACTGCCTTCACCTGGAGTTAAGCAGCATGAGCATGGTAGTGGCAGCATACTGTGTTTTTAGTGCTCAGTAGAGTGAAAAGGTCCATTGTGCCTGTGTCACTAGAGTGGTGCTTTCTGGCTGACTTTAGTAAAGATCCATCGCTGTGTACTTAACTCAATCTTGGCCTGCATTAGGATTTGTGCAGCTCAAGAATGTGTGTGCGCCTGAGAGAAGGAGAAAGCGCATGAGAAAAAGCGCAATCCATTGTGTGTGCACACGAGGATGTACACGCGCCTAAGAGATGGTCCAGTATGGAAAGAATAGCGCAAGCAGTTGCTTGTGCACTTGAGGATGTATGTGTGCTTGAGAGATGGTATAGTGTGGCAGGAATAGTGCTAACCGTTGCGTGCAGGCTAGGGTGGGTGTACCTGAAGGATGCTAGGATGTATGTGTGCCTGGGAAGAGGTGCAGTTCATTAGAGACTACTCATCTGAATGTGTGTGTTTGCAGGAGTATGCAGGCATTGTGAAGGGCAGAATTCACAGAAAACACTGGGTTCTGTTGGACCTGACACTCTCTGCAGAGTCACCCACAAAATATTTGCCTTCACACCTCCTGCTTTGCTGAATTTGTTTTTCTTGGCTTTAAGACTCTATGCACTTTACCACTGCTAACCAAAGCATAAGGGCTTGTGCTCTCTCCCTAAAACATGGTAGAATTGGCCTACACCCGATTGCCACAATTAATTTATTCTAATTCCTTAGTATATGGTACTACATTTACCCTGACCTGTGAATTAAATGCTATTAGTGGGTCTGCAGTACTCGTTGTGCCACCCACTAAAGAGGCACTTTAAAACATGCCTCAGGCATGCCATTGCAGTCTATAGTGCATTTTTCAACTGCCAGATCAACCTGTCAAAATAAGCCTTTTGTCAGGCCTAAACTTTCCTTTTTAATGCATATAATCACTAGTAAGGTAGGCCCTATAGGATCATAGGGCATGGTGTATAGTATTAAAAAGTAGGACATGTGGGTTTACGTTTTACATGTCCAGATAGTGAAAAACTACTACTGTAAGGCCTATCTCACTGATAGACAAATACTGGGTTACGTTATTACATTTAAAAAGTGATAACTTTGGGTTGGTAGCAGATAGAGATATGCTGTTTACACTCAAATGAGCTGTAATTCAAAATCCTCTTTAATGATAAAGTTTGATCTACAGTACACTCCTTGACTTGTGGACATTACAGAAGAAGGACTACCTTGTTCCCCAGAGGACTGCCCTGCTGCTTGAGGACTGCCTTGGTCCCCAGAGGAATGCCCTGCTCCTTGAGGGCTGCCCTGCTGCTTGAGGACTGCCATGCAGTCTGAGAAGGAAGATTGGACCTGCTTGTTTTCATCCTAAGCTACCCGAGTCTCCTCCAAGGGTCAGTTGGCTGAATTCCTGTCTGAGCTACGGGGACACAACAAGCTCCAGAGGCCTCCCTACAACTGCCAGCTGATCTGCTACACAGGACCTGCCTGGAATTGCAACTGGACCTGCCTGAGCCCTACTTGCATCTGCTGGAGTGAGTTCCTGATCCTCAAGTGGTGCCTCCCAGGTCCTGGAGCCTTGACTGGCATCAGCTGAGCTCCCCCTGTGACAGAAGGGGAAAGTCTAAAGTTTTGGGCTCTTTGTGACTGCGGACAGCTTGTTTGTACTGAGACTCTGTTGAGTACGATGACCTCCAACGCAAGACCTGTAGTTCACACTACAGCAATGACAGCCTGTGGTCACTACCAATGCAAAGCTCCAGCAATGACTGTCTGCAACGTCAGACCGGCTCTTCACACTATAGCGACGACCATCTGCAACTCTTTCACTGCTTCCTGGGGCCTCCTCCACCGCAAACAGAACTCTTCGAACCAGACTTTGAGAAGGTAACTGTTAGACCTGGCATGCTTGCCGTGGTTTCCTCCTTAACGTTTTGCGTTCAGACCTCCTGTTTTGCTGACTTAGTTTATGCTGGCCTTAGGACTCTGCACACTTTCTGACTGCTAACCAGTGCTAAAGTGCTTATGATCTCCTTAAAACATGGTAAGATTGACTTATAGCCAATTGGCATATTTACTTTACATGTAAGTCCCTAGTAAAGTGGCAGTACCTGTGCCTAGGGCCGGTAAAATAAATGCTACTAGAGGACTGCAGCACTGACTGTGTACCCATTTAAGTAGCCCTTTTAACACGTCTCAGGCTTGCCATTACAGCTTGTTTGTGCAGTTTTAAACTGCCATTTCGACCTGGCAAAATAAACCTTTTGCCAGGCACAAACCGACCCTTTTCAATACATACAAAACACCCTTAGGATAGGCCCTGGAAAGCCCAGAGGGAAGGGTACAACGTATTTAAAAAGTTGGACATGTACTTTTAAGTTTCACATGTCCTGGTAGTGAAAAAACTTCAAAGTCGTTCTTCACTCTCCCATAGGAGTAATTTCTTACAGTGACTTTTTCAGTCGGAATAACCTGGTCCCTATATTCTGCCCATGCTCCATCATGGACAGCTTGGAACTTGTGCCTTTCCCCAGTTTAGCACAACCACATGACTGCAAATGATGTTTTGTGCTTTTACGCGCAATATGTACCTAAAACTCTATATATCTTGAGTTGTGTTTTCATTTTATTATGTTTGTGTGCTGCATAAATACTTTACATAGTGTCTCTAAGTTAAGCCGAACTGTTTTTGTGGCAAGCTACCAGAGGATTAAGCACAGGTTAATTTACTGATCTTTGTGGTTCAGCCTGAGAAGGATGGTGGTTGTTGCCTGTCTGGGGCTCCACCCTCAGCCAATAAATCAATTTCTTATGGGTTGAGTTTTGGGAGACCCAGACCTCTCTGGAGGAGCTGGGAGAGGTTGAGGTATCCCCCAGACACCTTTGTGGACTGCTGCACTTTTGAGAGATAGGTGGTCCTCTCATGGGAGGTAGGAAGAGCCAGTCTCTTCGGTGCACTTCAATGGGAGCTCTTTGATTCTGAAAGGAGGTCACTGGTCAAAGGGGCCTCAAAATATCTGATGAAGGAGATGAGGCTGCTAAGAAAATCATAAAGAGTAGGTCTGGGGCTGTTTGGTAACCTTTTGAAGTGAACATCCAGGGGGGAACCTCTAGTCACTTCCATGGCCAGTGTTTTGGGTTATCAAGATTGGAGACTGTCATAGATGGTTCTCTGAAGGAAGAGCACAACAAGAAGTGCCCACTTTAAAAGGAGCAACCCCAGAACACGAACTTCAAATACAGAGACAATAAGTCACAAGTGTGTCTGGAAATGGATTATAAAAGTGGAAGACTGAGACTCCCAAATTGTCAAACTGAAGCTGTACATCAGTGTGGTAAAGTCCAACATGAGCTCTGCCTGGTGTAACCTGGACTGGTGACTACGGGTCTGCCATTATCCCATGCTGGGTGAGGGGACATCACCTGGGAGGATCAAAAACTCTTGCCTGTAGCACCAGTTTCAACTTGACCTATGACCCGTGGGCCCTCCAATGTGAAGGAGATCATTTGGAGGGAGTGAGGTTTTGTGGGGATCCTGGTGCATGGATCCCAGGAGTGGAGTGTGAGATTCTGGTCCATTGGGACCATTGCACTGATCGGGTTGCCGGCCCATGTGCCAAAGTCTGTGACTCCCTTGCCAGGTGGGAGACACGGTGAAGAGGAAGGGCCATCACCCTGTAAGTGCACAGTGGCCATACCTATGTGTCAGGAGGTGGGGTTGTGAGGGAGGAAGAGGGCCGTCACCCTGCTTCATGTGCAGAGGAGATAACACCATGGGCCTTAACCCATGAAGAGTGACAGCAATGAAGGAGACCTGCCCCCGGAAACTAGCTATCACAACTGCAGGTTCCTGCCATCTGGACACCATCAAGTGGCCAAGGGATGCAGTAATTCCTGTTTCTTGCTTTCCCCGTGGCCCTCTGAATGGGGTTCTGACATCAATACGCTGAAAAAAACCAAAGGTTAATGTAAAGTGAGGTTATAGATAGGTGTCAATGTCAGTTGCAACATGACATTTTAAACAATAAAAACAGTGAAATTGACCATTTATAGTTAACTGAAGTAAATAGAACTTGAGCCCTCAAGTGACTGGAACTCGCACTTCTCAAAACATGTGATATGATTGGCTAGTGCGTTACTCCTTTTGTATTACTGCTGTACCGCAAGGTCCAAGCACATGATCTGATTGGCTTGCCGCAACATGAAAAGAAAGTTGTGGCTACCATTTTGTGACTTGTGGAGTTGGTCCCCATGTTGTAGAGAATGAATAAATATAAGGAATAAAGGTGCAAGGTGAAGTACCCTGAACCTCTGGCCTCTTGTGAGGATGGGTCCCAGGGACACACTCCCTGGGGTCAAATCAAAAAGTTTTTTTTTCCAGGTGCTGCAATATTACTGTGACACTCAGCACTGTCCCCATGTAATTTCACAGGCGCACCACTGTATCACAAAAAATTAAATAGCAGGGCCTTGGGCACTGCAAGACTATAGGGGTTGGCCAGCAATGGGCTCTTGGCTGCCCAGGAGGGCTGAAGGCTGTGAATGGCAGGGTGAGTGGCAGCCCAAGGGGAGCTGGGGTGCAGGCCCTGCGGCCAACCACATGCTGTGCATGACCAAAGGCTGTGCACTGCAAGGGTAGGCTTAGTTATGTATGGTAATAAAATATGACTTCATTTGAAAAAAACTAGAAATTCACTGAAAAAGACACATTAGCGGGATGCGACCTATAGTTACTTCAGTTACCTTTAAGTGGTGAAGTTTAGTATTTTTTTCAGTTTAAAATGTTACATTTTAACTGACCTTTTTGCCCAACTATAACGCAAACTTTGGGTTTTTTCCAGTGAAAATATATATAATTATTTAGGTGTTAAAATGAGCTCAAAATTAATGCTTAAAAAACAAACTGAAATTCTCCAGTAATAGTTACAGTGAATTTCAATTTTTATTGTGAAAGGTTTCAACCTTCAAAGATGTTTACTATTTCCTAAAACACTAATTCTACACAATAATTATACAAACATTTGTTCATTAATACAAATTTGAAAAACTTTTTTGAAAAGTAAGGAATGTTAAACATATAATTTATTTTTACGGAAAATCTAGAAATAAGTAAGCCTTATCTACAGAGAACATGCCCTACCTAATAAAAAGCAGTTTAAAATAAGAACATTATGTAAA
The DNA here is from genome assembly GCA_963921515.1 of Calotriton arnoldi. Lineage (NCBI taxonomy): Eukaryota > Metazoa > Chordata > Amphibia > Caudata > Salamandridae > Calotriton > Calotriton arnoldi. The sequence goes on along the minus strand of CAWUFW010011010.1, from coordinate 377,143 downwards.
GTGCAATGCTAGACAAACAAATGCAATGTGATTGAAGTCTTGGACCTTCCTCATTGCAAAAACTTACATAGTCTTTCTTCAATAATAAGCTTTTTCTACACCCCACTAACACTCTTTAAAGGTAACATGATCATTCTAATAAGCAGAATCAACTGCCAAACTCCATGATCCAGATTCCATTCCAGATATTGTTGGAGACTTTTCTCCCTGCATGAAGAGGTAATGAAATCATATTTGCCCTTATTATGGAACAGAACAATAAATGTGAGACAATATTTTCAACCGTAAAACATAGAAACACATTCTTCCTGTAGTAACTTAAACAAATCTAAAACAACAAAAAGGTCCTGCAAAAGATAATGTCAGTTCTCTTCTGGATAACAATGATAACAATGTTGTAAAATACTAATTTTCTCAGACAGTTCTCTTTAAAATAGATCAGTCGCAACCGTCAAAGAAGAACTGCTTCCAAATCCAGCACATAAGCACTGGTTAGACCAAGTTCTAACCGAATCCCATACGTTTCCACTAACATGTTCAAGTGACATCATTTATGTACATTTTTTCTTTCAGCAATATTCATGAAGGACAAATTACTTACATCAATTATTTCTGTTGCATACAAATTGCAAGGGTGAATTTTTAACCGATATAACAATATCAAAAGAGAAAAGTGTCTACATCCACAGGCATTATAAAATACGTGTATGCCAAAATGTTTTCTGGTACCAAATGGAATATATGGTTCTTTTCATGGAGGCTCGTACAAATCGTTTTCCCCAAACATACATACATTTTGACAATTTTGATTACTTCCTTCCCAAAATGTCATACACTTTAAAAAAAAAAAAAGAGGCTAGAAACTTGTTCATTTACTTTGTCTCGCAGCAGCGCGCTAGGGGAATCTGCACTAGCTTGTATTGGCCATAAGCCCGTTAAACATTAGAGAGAGATAACTCCCAGCCAGTGTAGTTACGGCCTCCCATACACCTGGCCTTTATTCTATCCATAGCTCTTACTATTGTTCTTGCTAAAATAGTAAGTAGTGGATTGGCTGTAACCCCTATCACTTACCATCTTGCTGCTGCATTGGTAGCATTAGGCAGTGCAGGATAACATTATAATTACCCCTTTTCTTTTTACTGGAATATCGTTCTAGAGGCCTCCGCACAAGGGAAATGGGGAAGAGAAAATGCATGGAGAGCACGGGTGGTGCCCAGTATGGGAAAGGGAAAAAGGTCAAGAAATCTTTAAAACACCTAGCCAGTAACTGCGTAATAGATCGCATCGACAACCTGATAGGTGAATGTACAGATATACTTAACGCAGAATTTCCCACTCCAATTTCACCCACTACTCTTCAAACTCCAACTAATAAACTATTTCCTGTACCGATTATCAATAGTCACAATTCCACTCCTGTAATCCCAGCTATGTTTAAAAAGACCGGCCCTAGGGAAGCTCGTACACAAAATAAGGAGGATCCAACACATATAGCTGGGATTCACTCCCCACCTGACGCATGTAATATCAACATCAACCCGAGTTCTCCTAACATATCCCACAGTACACCACCACAGATAGAAGCCACTGTTCTTTGCACTAATAGGTTTGCCCCTTTAATGGCCTTATCTGACAAAAACAGGGAAGACCAATTCCAATACTGTCCCGAACCTACAGAGCTGACTGCTGATGCTTCCAACGCAGAACCCCTGAATCCAAGTACCCACCAGCTCATTAACGAGCTGAGAGCTGAAGTAGGGACCTTGAGAGCAATGATCGAGGGACTAACTACATTAGATAAATCGATACTACACACTAGTCCCCCACCTGGTTTTCCAGCTACACGGGAGCTGGGCGCTCAAGCACAACAAGCACAGCTGGCATCACAAGGCTTGAGTAGTTTCGCCCAGCCTTTGCACCCAAATATCACCCAAGGGATAACATGCACCGACGGACATCTACAGTCATTGCCAGCAGTTGATGTCTACCACACACAAATACACCCTCACCTTAATGCAAATTCCGTAAACCGCACGTCCATACGACCAGGCACGCATGTTATCCGCAACTACCAGAGGATAAGTAATTCCCTTCAAACTCAGCCATCACCCCACTATGGTAGGAACTACTCAGTATACACATCCCCCTCTTGCTTGCCGCCCGAAAATAAAAACTAAATCCTCATGGTCAATGTTCCTAAACTTGGCGTGAGGCAGGGATTTGAAGGGGAGGAAACCCTGATTAATAAAGCGATCCATTGGATCCACTATGTTAGGGGCTGTCGCTCGGTAATTCGAGATGACATTACCAGGGCGCGCAGATTTACACCATCAGGACAAGCTCTAGATTGTATTGAGTTAACATTAAAAGAATCAGGAATGGTAGAAAACCTACTTACGTTAGAATTTCGCACTTGTTCCCCTGATTCTTCCTCTATTCAATTTAGGCGCTTTGTCCCTCACAAGCCACCTTTGCTCTCACTGCATGGCAGTAGACTTAGCAGCTCCAGCCTAGAACATAATGATTGACTTGTGGAGGAAGTTCATCGGTCCCCTAGATTACAACTCTCCCTACTATGCCAAGGAGATACTACCCTGGACAAAGAACTTAAAAAAAAGGTGTTTAATCCGTATGCGAATGGTTTCCCAACTGCCGCTGGCACAAGTAGTGCTACTAGTAGCTCAAATGAGTCGGAGTGCGTGCCAACTCATGAGGGTGCGCCTCCTATTATAAACCTTACTACTTCAACACACAAAATACTTACGACAGGGCAAGTCCCTATAGCTATAGCATCCTGGAATGTTGCTGGCCTAAAACAAAAGCTTGAGGACCCGGACTGGCATAGGTACATAGATAAATTTGACATCTGCCTCTTTCAAGAGACATGGTTACTTACCCCCCCATACAAGCTAGGCTACAAAACATACTATAAGAATGCTGTACCAACGCAGAGAGGAAGACCATCTGGGGGCCTTGTAATATGGATCAAATTAACATTGGGATGCGATCCTTTGACTACACCATAGACTCTCTAGATCTATTGGCAGTGTACTTAGAGAGTAACAACGAAAGATTGTATTTGTTTAACACCTATAATAGACCAGCCTGGCAAACTCTAAATTCTGAGACTATCAACACACTGGGTAGCTCTTTGGACCATGTAGACCCCAGTGACACTGTGATAGTATGCGGGGACTTCAATTGTGCCTATGAGCCACTAAATGGACTAGAAAACGTAACCGAGGAAGAGGACATGGCCATAGGGTTGCCTCAACTAGTGGCAGGGCCACCAAAACCTTGCACTAACGCTGCACTGCAGATAGTGCAGCTTACTATAGAACACCGCCTAAGGGCGTGCAATGGGAGGGTATTTACTAACGGGGACGAAAAAGCCTCTCTCCACACTTTTAAGCGTGGTATCTCACAGTCGAGATTAGATTATATAATGCACAGTACTCACACTTGGAGTAGGATAGTGAGCTTCAGAATAGACATGAGGGACGACAGTGACCACCGACCACTTTGCTTAGAAGTAATAGCCCAGCTAGCAAGAGACGATCAATCTGACGTCTGTATGCAAAATGTATATCCCCTAGTAGGAAATAATCGAAGATCTATTAAGTGGCCTAAGGTCACAGGCAATATAGAGTTAATGACAAACATCTATAACACCTTCACTGAGGTAGTGAGTGCCCACCTGGAGATAAACGCTTTGCCTTCAATAGTAATGCACTCCACTTTGGCCGCAAAGCTAGAGCCTCTTCTCACTAAAAACACCGGGAAGAAATCAAAATCTAACCCTAAACTGGGACCAAAGGTACACCCATGGTATACAACAGAATGCAGGAGATCCAAGACAACCTTACTTGACACTATAAAGCGGGGAAATGCAGATTCAGTAAGGAGGGCCAGGGACATTCATAGAAGAACATTGGCCACTGCCAAGAGGGATTGGGATGAAAATAGCTGGTTGGACCTATTGCATGCAGCAAAAACTAACAATTCAGCTGAGTTCTGGAAAATCATAGCATGTGGGGGCAAGGACCAAGTAGTTAGGACGGAGCATTATTTGGACTCAGCAGTTTGGACCGATCACTTCACTGCCTTGTACTCTAGCTTCCGGCCCACTGTAACTTCGAGTGGAGACAGGGAGCACGCAAATAATGAGGGGGACAGTGGAGTGATCGTTTTCTCACTGCAAGAAACAGAATATGCCATAGATACCATCAAGCCAGGGAAAGCACCGGGACTAGATAGACTCCCCGGAGATCTATTTAAACATGATAAAAAGGTTTGGGCCCCATATGTCAATACCCTCAGCAATGCAATAACAGCAGGTGCCCCAATACCGGAAACGTGGAAAGGGCCCGAAATTGTCCCTATCCACAAAAAAGGTAGTAAACACAAACCCGAAAATTATAGGCCAATCAGCCTGATAGACGTTTTACAAAAGATCCATGCCAGACAGTTATTAAATAGGCTTAACGACTGGATAGAGACTAACAATATATTGTCCCCATATCAGGCCGGATTCAGATCATGCACTAGTACAGTAGATCAAGTCTTTAGACTTCTGTGCATCTTCTGGAAATATGTAAAGATTAGGAAGGGCCACATCTTTGTGGCATTTGTCGACCTGCGGGCAGCTTTTGACCTCGTACCTAGATGCCTATTATGGGACTCATTAAAAAAACAAAAATCTCCCCCCAGCCTAGTAACCCAGATAGAAAGGCTGCACAACGGAAACTATGCTAGAGTCCGCTGGGGTATGGATGGGGAACTTACAAAGCCGATCCCAATAGAGAGAGGAGTGAGACAGGGTTGTGTACTCGCCCCCACCCTGTTCTCACTCTATATTAACGACGTGGCAAATTATTTGCAAAAGCAAACACACGACTCTCCCAAACTGAACGGAAACTTGGTACCGGCGCTGCTATTTGCAGATGACACCATCCTGATATCACAAACTCCAAAGGGACTACAAAACATGATGAATGATTTTAATGGATATTGTGTCACAAAAGGCCTAGAAATAAATGCTAGTAAAACTAAGTACATGGCCATAAACCCACACAAGGGTTTTAAAAATAACTTCATGTTGGGCAACCAAACATTAGAACACGCTGCTAATTTCACTTACCTGGGCATATTATTAGAGTCCAAATTAGTATAGAAACAGCAAGTAAATCATTCCGCCCTACGGTTAGCTCAAGGGACAGGGGCAGTCCTCAAGAAGTATAGTATGTCCTCAAGCAAATAAGTGACACCAGCACTTGAGCTATACAAATGTAAGGTCCAGGCTGCAGCACTGTATGGGTCAGAGTTATGGGCACTAGCGACACCAAGCAATTGACGATCAGGGAAAACAAATGTGTGAGGAGCCTACTGGGGCTACCCCCATCAACACCACTTATCCCACTGTTTCATGATCTAGACATAAAGCGCATAGGGCATCTTACAACTTTGCGACCATTACTCTACTGGATATGGCTGTGGACAACACCAGAACTAGTAGCATACAGAGAAGGTGTACGTGAATTATTGGCCATTGACACTAGCCTCACCTTCCCTTGGTTAAGATTTGTACAGAAATGGCTCATAAGGCTAGGTCTCGAATCATATTGGACTAACCCACACAGCCTAACACCTAGCTGTAAAGTTACACTGAAGGGAATTTATTGGCAATACATATTGGATGCACTCCATTGTGACCCGAGACTAGGAAGGTTAACATCTCAATTTCTTACTATTAAACCAAGTCCGAGCCGCGAGGAATTTCTTGACAGTGTACAGCCGCACCTAGCTAGAACTCTATACCTAAAGTTAAGATATAATATCTTACAGATCAAGAGTTACACAGCAAACTGGGGGGGCAAGGAAGATCGCTCTTGCACTCTTTGCACTACACACGCTCTAGGATCCACAGAGAACATAGCACATATTTTGTTTTTCTGTCAGGCGTACGATAGACCAAGGAGGAAATGGATCCGACCGCTATGTAATACAATGGGTTTTAGAAAGCATCAAGAGGCACTAAGGGTACTGACAACTAGCACCGCACCACATGTCATATTTGCCTTATCCAGATATCTGTTCATAGTGGGACTGATAAGGAAAAAAGCGGGACTAAGGCTGTGATGCAGCAAAAACTAATGCACTTTCTGATGTAAAAAAAAAAAATACTTCTGAATCGTTTATAACATCCGGTCACTTCTCCTTCTTACTGAATTGTAAAAATGTTTTTATCCAATTTTTAAAATGTGAATCTACTGGGGTAGTGCTAATGGAAAGACTCAGTGATCCACCTATAATATTTTAAATTACTTTAATTGAATTCCTAATTTTTCTTTTTTTTCACTACATAATATATGTTTGGATGTATTTTAGATTGTATCACGAATGATTGTATTTCTATGAAACTTTTATGGCCTTTGGTCGAAATAAAGTATTTAAATGTAATGTCATACATTAAATTTTTTTTCTGATGATGTTTTCCCTTAAATATGAAACTTTTGCCATTGAACGTATTAATTTCAAAAAGTGCCCTCCAGCATAGGGTTGTAGACTATCTAATCTCTTTGGGAGGCCTTTAGATGTCAGATCGAATATCACTATATCGTCTGCATATAACAATCAGGGCAATTTTTGGCCTCTTACCATTGGAGCATCTCCATTAACAATTGAAAAGGCATGTGGCAGATCATGAACATAGAGGAAAAATAACAGAGGGGCCATTAAGCATCTCTGTTTTAACCCATTATTCATTGGGATTTTTGATGAGAGCCTTGATTTCAACTGACCAGAGCATGACACCAAGTGGAGGTGTGAAGAGCCACTATGAAATGTAACGATGGTGGAAGAACACCAAGGCTAGATGCTTATTCCATAGGGTAGGTCTGTTCACGCAGTCAAAAGTAGTGGAAAATCTACACACGCTGTGTAGTCAAACTGCCATCTTGTTACTACATATTTTTACATTTTTGCCTAAACTAGAGCAATGTAACCTTAGGCACAGCAATTAGCCCTAAATCCATCTCGATCCATTGCAAAACCACCCTGTCTGTCACCCACCCTTGTAAGTGTACTAAAATATTTATAGTAAAGATTTTTCCTACTGCGTCTAAAAGAGCTATCTGTGTAAAATTGTGGGTTTGAGACCTATCCCCCTTTGTATGTCATGTGAGATTACTATAACTTGCACCCTCCCACTGCTTATGACCTCACATATTACATCACTCAGGGCATGTTAAATGACATCATTGAAGAAATCACTGATGACATCATTCGAATAATGTGACAGTATGCTATACACTTTTCATGATGGAAGGTATTACGGAGCTACACTCAGATCCAATTTTCTAGCACCTCTGTAGTGCTAAGAGTTCTAATCTTTTGCAACATGCAGGACATAAAGCATACAAAGTACAGTGTATATTTCCCAATGTTATGTTTATTTTCAAGTTGATAAAGATCTGGACCAACTCAATTTATCAGTTTTGAACAAAGTATAATTCAGAAACACCAGTAGTGCAATAGATATACTTTACTGTCAGCATCCGTTATTGAAAATACGTTTATTTTTCTTAAGACAGTAAGGGAGTGCATTGGTGAATCCTTTACACAGTTTCCCTTGTAAGCAGTTTTCCAATTTGGAAATGTTGTACTTTTAATTCCAAGATATTGCACACTTAACATAGATGCCGTCTGAAGTCACTTGATAATACCATGTACACGTTGTCCAAGATAACGCCTTTAAGCTAATCCTTGATGTAGTTATTTCAATGAAGTCAGTTTTTTATTGTAAAATTAAACATCTGATCAAGTTCCCAGGTCTTACAAGTATGCATTTTATGTCTTGATGCAGCCAATATGTGTTTCACCCCTTGACTGGCTTGAAAGCATAGGTCTTTTTCAAGGCTCAAAAGCTTCCATTGTGTATAACTCCAGTTTTTAGTTATATTGAGTTGATCACACCGTCTTTGAAAGCAGCCATATTTAGCAGAGAATATGCTTTTTTTTACTGGTATTCAGGTGCATGAGAAACATAATGTCACTGTAAACATTAATGCAATCAGCTATTTATTAACCTTAAGTACCATTCAAGAGTGTTGGTCAATATTTACCTTCATGAGATGTACCTGTCAAAATGATATGTCAGATTAGGTAATTAAATTGAGTGCTTCACATTTATGCTTTAACCACTGATAAGGTAGGTTTGTAAAAAACACCTAACAATTTCTTGAAATGAACAGAATGGCGCACACCATTACATCAACGCTTACTATCATTTTGCGACTTGAACCATTTGTATGTCACCCATAGATTATACATTCTTCAACAATGTAGAATGTCTCAGAATTTTCATTGAATGTCTGGAAATAAATATCTGTACCTTTCACATCTCCAGTATATATAAAGATTGATAGCACTACTTTGCAGCTCTTTAATGTCAGCAAAGCCACAACCTATTTGTAATGACTGTCTGCAACTAACACTAGTTGCACTCAGACCCTATCCTGTTTAAATGAACTACTGTTTGCTTTTAAAATTTAGCTAGTAGTTAAATTGTGCACCATATACATTTTACCATACCATACACTGTTTATATTTCATGACTGCACACATGTACATACAGTCAATGCATGCTGTGCATGTTTGTGGGCCCTTTACTGATTACTTTCTTGATCGAGACGTTTATAGAGTAATTTGAGGAGCAGTAGCTTGGATTATATAATCAATGATGTCATTAATGATGTAACTTGAGATGTCATCTGTGAGGTCATTTATCATGTCATGAGGATGTACTATGGGAGGTCATAAGCAGTGCATGGTAGGAGAGTAAGTTATAGTTAGCTCACTGAACTATAACTGTTGAATTCAAGTAGGTTTTTGTTTTTTAAGCATTAGCTATCTATCTATCTATCTATCTATTCCAGTGGCAGTCGCCACTGGGTAGTTATAGTTAGGTCTGCATTTGGTTTGCTAATAACTTTGCAGCAGTTTCATAAGTCTTCACAAAACTAGGTCTTCATGGAAAGTTTTGGGGTGATCCGTCAAGCAGGGGCTGAGAAAAAGGGGAGGTCCCAAAAACTGAACTATACCAAATTTGGCAGGAAGCAAGATTGTGTGACAAAAGTGATTTGGTGTAAATCCATTCCGTTGTTTTAGAGAAATTAAGGTTGAAAAATATTTGTATAACTGAATGGTTGGGTTTGAGGTACTCTCGTGAGAGTCCATCAAACCCAATTTAAAAAAATAGAGCATTCTGATTGGCCTTTTTTCCCTTGGGCCAACTCGCTCCCAAGGGAGTAAGGTTCCCGCAGGAGCGAGAGCTCTGATTGGTTGGTCGCAATATGAGAAAAAAAAATGTCGTGGAGGCCATTACAAAACTTGGGGGACTTAGTCCCCTGTCCTGCGATTGTTCTACAAAATAAATATTAAGTGGCAGGGTAGGAATAACCTGCCCTCCTAGCCCTTGTGGGGGGTCCCAGAGGAACCCCACCCACCCCAGGCCAAATATTAAAAACAGGGGAGGGAGTGATGTGACCCTCCTCCCAAGCCACTAATGGGCCGTGGAAGGAAAAGTGGAGGGGGCGTGCCGAGGGGGCACCAATTCACCCAGGATCGGTGCATGTGGGGAGCCAGCAGGGCCATGGGGATCCTGCAGTCCCCCACAGATCCCCCAAAGTAGTGTCTTGCGGGTGCCCCAGGTGGGCACAGGGGAACCCACCTGAGGCCCCGGGGATGGGGTCCGCAGGGCCACTGCTGGCCCTGTTAAGGGGGCACACACCCCTCTGCTTAAATAAATAAAAGCCCCAAGGATTGGGGTCCTTGGGCCTGAAGTGGCTCGGGGAGGGGGACATGCTCCCCTCAATTAAAAAAAGGCCCTGGCAGATAGGGTGCCTGAGGCCTTAAAGGCCCTCCCCACCTCAAAGTAATTTAACCAGGACACCAAAATGAATAATAAAAGAGTGGCAAGAGCATCTCATTTATTATTCACTGCATTTATAGGAGTGCCCCAAAATGCCCTACACTCATAGCTGGAGCTCCATGCTCTTCAACTGGAGTGCAAGGCCCTCTTATGGTTGTTTTTTTATGATTGCATTTTGTGGGCTAAAAGAAAGACTGTGTGAATTACTGAAATATACATTAGATTAAAAAAATTGGCGTTTTTTTTAGAAAGATGATAGATCTGCTTTATATATATCGATTGCTCACCTCTTGATCATGTCAATAGACTCACTTTTTTGGTTTTGTAACTCTTTGGCAAAGTCAGTTAGTCAACTTAAGTGCAGCCAGGACCTGCGAGACCAACTGCGCATGCCAGAAGGCCGTGCATGGCATAGGGTTGGCTGCTAGTAGCAGCGGCGGCCGGCTCAGGTAAGCGCGGTGGGCGGAGCAGGGCACGGCAGGGGGGAAGCCGACAGACGACAGAATAGGTATTATTTATTTATTTAATTATACCTATTCCGTTGTCTGTCGACTTCCCCGAGCCCCGCCCCGCCTCACCGCGTTTACCTGTGCCGGCCACCGCTGGCTAGTAGAGGCTGGAAGAATGGACTGGCCATAGGTCAGGTACTGCAGCTAACCTCATGTCGCGCACTGCTGAAGGTCATGCATGGAGTAGGGTTGGCTTAATGTATTGTAATAAAATACTACTTTATGTTAAAAAACTCCTAGAAATTCACTGAAAAAAACAAAGGTTAAAGTAATGTTATAGTAAGACGAAAATGTCAGTGACACCGTAAACTCAAAAAACACTGAAATTCACCAATTATAGTACCTAGCAAATATAACTCGTGCCCCCGCCATGCACAGCTAATTACCCCAGATATCCTATCAGTCATGACACATTCTATATCATTGATAACATCAGTGCAACATTTTTAATAACTTAATTGATGGCTAAACTGTGCACGGTGGGGGTGAGAGGTATGGGTACTTTAGGGCACAAGTTATAGTTACTCTCATTGTAGTTGCGGCACAGTAATTTGTATGCATGGTGGCTGACACATAATGGATCAACTCTATGAAAGGTTCAGGCTATCCACCAGTGACAACATTAGGTACAATTAATCAGAATGGAACATATTTACATTGCCAGAGCTCACCAAGAAAATGCTGTATGAATGTAGCCTTCATCCTACACATAAAAGGGTCTGAAAAGTTGTGTTATAAAAGATCTGAGTGATCAGAGAAGTCAAGAGGGCATCCTAAAATCTGTTTTATATTTTTCAAGTGGGAAGACTTCTATGTTTTAAATGAACTGGTGCTTCTGTCTACATGATGTCAGCAGTAAAGTCTGCATATGAGGCATCCCTGTTATCCAAACCTACACAGACATAGGCTTGGATAAGCTATTCCTGGTAGAAAAGCAGAGAAAAGATGGCACAATCTCCAGAGTAACTTCCGAAAGTGATAAAAAAAAGTCACTTTAAGACTCATAATGTGCCTTAGCTTAATCTATGCAAGTTCAACACATGGCTGATGATAGCATGTGGTAGATACCTTTAGATCCTTCTTCTACAAAAACTGTAACCGTTTAATGGGTTAAAGTCATAGACTTTGTAGGGTTTTAGGACTCATTTGGTGTTCAGGTACTCAGGGCCTGATTATGATGTCTGGTGGGATGACGTCTGCCCGACACCGATGCGGAAGCACAACCGCCTGACTAGGAGTCGGAGGTCCCACTGGCTGCATTAGGATGCGACCGCCTTCACAGCAGTCTCAATGTGTATATTTTGTATTGCTGTATGTGCTGCGGGCTGCAGCACACGCCGCAACACAAAAAAAACACATTTCAAACATCCCTGCACTATGTGGCGTGCACCGCATTGGGGGGCACCATAGGTGACCCACGGGGCCCATGACGGAGGGCCAGGGGGGCGGGGGGCCCGCCAGGTGACCGCAAAGTCCCTTTCTGCCAGCCTTTTCATGGCGGGTTCAACGCCATGAAACGACCAGTGGAAAGGGACATTGTAATCCCTACGGCGGTGCCTGAGCAGGCACCGCCACCATTGTAGGGATTGTAGACCGTCCGATGGTCCGATGAGTGGCAGACGGTCTCTCTGCCCACCATGCGCCCACCATCCTAATGCGGTGGGCGGTCCTGCATGGGCCGATGGCGGTGGGACCGCCACCGATGGCCTGAGGGTGGCAGTCCCACCGCCATTGTAATCGGGCCCTTAGTGCCATTTTAAGGATTTGGTGGGCCCCGGGCAAGAAATGAGTTGAAGGCCCCTGTTCGGAACAAGTTTGGATTGTATTACCAGTTTTGTTTGCTAATTCAAGCCCTATGCTGCCTAACATATTTGAATTATATGTTAAAGGTTAAGATATAAAAATTCACAGAAGTGAGCTAGAGAAAGCTAATTTTCCAGGGGAGCCTCTTGGAGGGAGGGGGCCCTGGGCAATTGCCCACTCCTTAGAGCATCTCTGCAGGTACTTGAAACCTCACAGTGCCTTTTAAAAAAAAAAAAAAAAAAAATTAAAAGAGGCTACAATGCAAACGTACATAGAATCCACTGCCTGCCCAACATCTTGCAAACTGCAATGAAGAGTCCAAAAGCCTTGTAAGGAAAACTTCCAGGAATATACAAATTGTGAGCAGGGTGCAACAGGAATGGATGTACTAAGGCAAACAAAAAACAAGTAGGAAGGTGGGATAGGTAGCAAATGCAGATCATCTCAGGAGCATCATAAGGCACAAGTGAAGTGTAAGCCATTTAAGAGTGAACATGGGCAAACAAATGGGACATCCAAAAAGGTCAGAAATTGAGATACACTGAAGTATGCTTTTGTAACAAAGATGAAGTTTTAAATTCTACAGTGTTTGTGAAAAGGAGGCAATCTATCCAGCTCCATAATTACCATTTCTAATCTAGGCACAAGTGGATGAAAGACCAGTCACTATCCAATATGCCATGCACAAATTCCCATATAAGCAGATCCTACATTTTCTCTTGTCTGCTGCACAGTGACGTGTTATTTTCAGTTTAACTACCTCGAGATACAGATATCTTGAGGTAATTAAATTGCATTAAGAAAAATATCAAATTTAAAAACACTGTTAAGTGCTAAAATAAAACAGGCATTGGAATAGGTCTCGCCATTGTGACTGTTTGGCTTTGCCAATGATTTTTAGCCATTCTGCACAGCCTCTGTGATGCAACATGGCACATACACGAAAGCAACACAGAGAGGGCGGGAGAGATGGGTTAAACAAGACAGGGGAAGGTGGGAGGGATGGGGAAGCAACACAGAGGGCGCAGGAGGGGGAAGGCAATGGGAAAAGCATAAGGGTGAGTGAAACAATGAGGGCAGGCGACAGACAGCAATGCAGGGGTAGAGAAGTACACAAGGGAGACGGCTTGAAAATACATGCACACTCATAGAGTTCTTAATAGAAAAGAACAAAGTAGTGTTTGAAAAGAATTCAATGGAAGCAGAGATGTCAGCCAATCAAAGCTATGATAAAGAAGTAAAGAGATAATGCTTCACAGAAGGGGTAAAAGATTCTCAAGCTGAGGCACGAATAAAAAGCAGGCAATTGAGAGTGACAAGTAAAGCCAACCAATGATAAGTAATGGACGTGCTTCAAGCACCTCTATGTTCTTGGTAAGCCACAATAGGCCTCGCAACAGAGATCGAGTTGAGGTAAAGTCACAAGGGAAGCAGCAGAAATAAAGTGAGAAGCGCCTCCAAGCACTCAATATTATATACATAAAATTCAAATACCATTTACGAAAATATAAAAGAAAAAAACAGGGACAATAAAAAACAAATGCATATAGACAGGCGTTTTGAGTTATCTACAGGCGGCAAACAATTTTTTTAAATCACCGGATTAAGAACATTTAAATCATTCCATAGAAACAGTAATTAATTACCTTTCGATCAATCTCACGAGTTTAATCTCCAAGCAATTAATGGCACAGAGATAAATAGATGGATCCCTACTTTCTAGTAAGTAAACTCTTGCACTGGCGAACCTTAAACAGAAAAGTCCTTGAAAAGAGGTCTTGGAACCAAGGGCACTAGTCAAAGAATGAGAATGTAAAATAAATTCGGCAGATTGGTTAGGACTATTCACATGTTACTTCAACAACGGGATAGCTATAAATATTAGATAAATCCTGTGGTTTTTGCTAAAATCATGAAAAACATTCAAGTAGCTCAGGAGGGCTTAAACATTTCAATTGCTTGCTAAACCTTAGTAGTAACATTTGTTTTTGAGAAAAAATGGATTTGGCTGTTTTTTCATTTCATTGATTTAATAACCCATTATTTCACAAACACAATTCAACCTTGTCCATAACAGGAAACGGTACATATAGTGAGTAAGATCAAATTCTTAAAATGGTAATATGAGCTATATAACCTTAAAAACGTTGATATCTACAGATAACACGAAGGTCCACATTTCAATAATTTTGGACATGGTGACAGAAGTATGGTATAGACTATTGAAAAAAATATTGTTAACAAGCCAACGATAGCAGGCTAATAAAATATAAACTCTAAAACTAATTAAAATGTCTTGCAGGTAGATCAGAAAATAATGAGAGTCTAAAAAGGAAAGTGGTTGCTGTAGCTCTTCTCATCTGCTAGGATACTGTTAATATTACATATAAGCACGCCATCATGTTAAAAGTGTGAACACGTCTTTAGTGATATTTGCAACAGGTCTCTTTGTGGCCAGTGGCAAAGATATACTTCATAGCCATTAGTGGGGCGTGGTCACGGGCTCAATGGAGTAACATGCACTCTTTTGAGCGCTAACTGGCCGATTCTAATCTCTGTAATCCTGATGTTAAAAATGTACGTAAAGTAACAGTGAGACAGAGAAAGGATGGTGATAACCTGTGATACCCTACAGAAGTTATGAAAAGGTGATACTCAACAAGACTTTGTCACAAACTGCAGAAAGCGCGGAGTCCATGGTGCAGCCATGTTGAAAAGAGAGCCACAATTAACCGTATCCAGAGTCTGGAATGTTGAGCACAACCTATGATCTTGGCATAGAAGCAGATCAAATATTTTTTTTTAACTCTGTAGTACCTGAAAACTGGAGGCACATTGCCAGGACCCATCTGAAAAAAATCAGAGACAGTCTGTGAGGTAAGGAGGAGCAAAGCCAAGGCAGGGTGCTGCAGAGACCATTACCCAACACGCTGGAGGTGAAGATGAAGATACCGGTTCGGACCTTCATTACCTCAGGCACAAAAATTGGCGGTGACGCACCCCAATTGATATCCTGACACACATACCCGATACCAGGTGGGTGTGAAGAGTGCAAGAAGCTGGGCAAAGGAGCCAAGTCTGGCAGAGTAGTACATGGATGCCACGATCTGACATGGGGAAGGCCGAAAGAGTGTACCACAGGGAGGCAAGTGCTGGACTGTACTCCATCCTCATCATCGCTCTCCATTCTGAGGAAATCAGAAGTGACAGTGGTGTCACCTGAACCTTGCCTGCCTAGTGTACTGCAGGGGATGGAGAAAGAAATAGGACCTGAAGTCAAGCCAACAAGGTTGGTACTGAATGCTGTTGCCCTGTGGAGGGGTGGGAAGAAAAGGCTGCATGGCATGTCAACAGTGTCAGGAGTCCATACATACGCCCCCACATCCTGGTGAGAAATGTACTTCTCTGTGGCAACAGTGCTACGATAAGGATGTCTGCCCAGAACAGGGAAAGAAACTCAATATTTGGTTTGCTCTGGTTGGAGCTAAGCACACACAGGAATATTGTATGTACACAAGTGACGGCGGCAAAGCAGAGCGGAGATATTCAAAACCTCCCAACACACTCTAAATTGATCTAAACACAGTTAGACACCTGACGGGCAAGAAACACCAAAAATACAATGTGGTGCCAAGTGTCAACAATAGCCGTCTAAAATAAATCAGCCTGAAATCTAATGACTGGAGAAAGAAAGAGCCATGCATCCATGTCATTAGACAGTCTACTAGCCTCTATTACTGTCCAGTGACCCTTGAATGTTACGTTACTGAAGGAGAGAGACAGAAGAAACCAAACTGTGTCAAAATCGATAAACTCAAAGCATTTAAAGACTCACAAACACAAGGTATGACAAAGCCGATCAACCTAGACCAGGGAACCAGCAAAACTGAGATTAATCAGGAGAGAACGACTACTCAACCTGAGAGCAGTGAAAAATGTGATGCAATCCTGGCAGCTATAACCCCGTCAAGACCAGCATTTGAGATACAAATAGATGTTGAATTACATTGAGATGACCAAATAAAACTATAGGATATGGTAAAGAAAAATGTATCAACGTAAACACATTGCACCCATCTACTGCAGAGCTGCAGAAGCGCGTATTGTGCTCATAGAATGAGTGCGCTCCCTTGAGTGTAACGTCCACGCCTAACAGGGGCAGTACAGGAAAAACATCCAGAAGGTGGGCCTTCCAGAAGGAGGCAGAGGAAAAGACACAATAACTTACCTTGAGAAATAGATAGAGGCAGAGCAATACTTTAAGGTCGTGGGGCACAAAGGGTTCTGGCACACTGCCTCCCAGTCCCAGTGGTGACACATAGATCAGGGGCTGGAAACTACTGCATTACATAAAATAAAGACACTATACTCAGAAAAGCTTGCATTGCCGACCAACTAAAAATTGAGAACAATAAAATTTACATTTTCCCAGGCTTCACGGCAGCAACATCCTTCACAGCAGTGAAAAAACCCATGGGGAAGAAAACTTCTTGAAAGTCATTGCACAGGAAAATACCTTATTTCACACACAGATCCTAAGAAAGTTTGGGACTAGCTGGACTGATACGCAGCAGGTAAAAACAGAACAGTAGATCACCATAACCAGAATCAGAAGTGCAAGAAACAAAAGACAACTTCACAGGGGCCTGACCCAAGGTTAATCCACGGTAGAAAGGGCAGATGCAATAGTGGCAGTGCAAATGTTGGAAGAGTAAAGAAATGAACGTTCCCCCTCACAACTCACTGCAGTCTGAGACAAACACCTGCACAGAACTTGACCAAGAGTCAGACAACGATGACGAGCTGCCGAAACTGACTCCAAGAACTACAGACAACATTTGCTAAAACTGAACGTGTGGATTGAAAAAAAAATGAAATGGGAGCAAAGCTACAGTAGAAGAAGACCTAACATTCCTCGTAGGGTCACATATATATTCAAAGAACAGGATAGGTTGACCAGTGGAGTGGAGGAACAGCTGGGTCACAAGGGCCATCCCCACAATTCTCTCTGCACAGAGATCTAGGAGATGCTTGTGATACTTTGCTCACCTTTGATGCATCTCGGGGAATAGTTGATGGCGTGTCGTAATTAAGCCTGGGCGGAGTTCGCGGAGTTCTTCTACGCGGAACTCAGTGAAGTGCAAAAAAACTACGCCGCGCTACGCGGAGCTCCGCAAGCGGTGGAATGAGTTAGATAAATGCTGTTCGTGATGATTTTCAGTGCCAGATGCTCGTCCGCACTGTGCAATCATCGCGAACGGCACCATGCACAGCGCAAGCGAGCGCTGCTTCCTTTCTGCCGCTCGAGTAGAATTTTACTCGAGCGGCAGCTTTTTCAACGCGAATGGATAGTTTCTCAACGCGAGCGGTCCCGAGCATACGAGACCACTCGCAATGAGAAATCTGACCGCCCACGTTGAGAAATCTTGTCGGGAGGTTGATTTTCCACGCTTGCGATCGCCAACTTGATGTTGACGATCACGAATGAGGAAAAATCTCGCCGGGAGGTGGATTTTTCTCGTTCGCGCTCGCCAACTTGGCGTTGACGAACGTGGAGTGCGGAAAACTCTGCAATCTCCGCGAGCGGAGCGGAGTTCACCGCTCAGACTTATTCGTAATAGGTTTATACAGTGCTTAATTGAGTTCCTGGCCCAAGCTATTACTCACTGGTCCACTGCAGCCAACACACCACACATTCCTTAAAATTGCAAGGTTACAATCAAGTTTTACAATGTTTTTAAGATATATTAAATAGTGTAATGCTCCACTACTTAAAAATACACACCCAGCACCCTCATGTGGTGGTTTTTCATAAATATGAGCCGGTGTTTACATATAAGTGCCGATGCCTAGAACCGGAAGACTAGGCTAGGCCATGAGCAAACATCCTACGTTGAAGGTATAGTGACCTCCTCTAACAACAGCAGGGGATCACACACAGTCCTGAATAAGACAAACACATTTAGTTTTAATACAGGTAATGTCCACGGCATTAGATCATTGTCCAAAAATTCTTGAGCAGTGGCTCTTAACCTATGGTCCTGGGACTGCTGGGAGTCTGCGAGGCCACTTCTGGAGGTCTGTGGATGTTTTACAAAATCAAATAATATTCAAATAAATTAAAATTAATAAAGTATATACAAATAATTAAGCAAACTAAAAAAATTGAAACTTTTTCAAATTTGATTGTGAATGAAACTAAATATTCCAATATTTGTGCATTTGTTTGAGATATACATGCTTTTTTATTATTTGTGTGTATTGTTTTGAGGTTCATATTGCTTTGACTGTGGGTCCCTGGCTTCCACTAATGACCCAGTGGGGGTCGTCGGATTCCAGTAAAGATTCGGTGGGGGTCCACAGCAGTCAAAAGGTTAAGAACCACTGGTCTAGAGTACATTCCTACCTATGAAATAGTTGGTGGAACACACAGTGTTCCAACAGGAAACACATCTTGGTAGTAACAAGACAGAAAGGCTGCCTTGTATATGGTGGAGTGGAATATACACAACAAATTATTCATCATACACCACAGGCAACACTACTATGGATTAGATATGGAGTACCTACCATTCATAGCCACTAGAACACAAATAGATAGGGCAGATATATCCCGATGAAAGACAGACTTGAAGGGCTGTATATATGCCCTAAACACTAACCAGCCTACATTCTTTAGAGAAATGCCAGAGAAATTGGCGCAGTGGCCAAATGTACCAGTAGTGATAGGAGCAGACTGCATTTGCATATTAGACACAATTAAACCGCTCACAACCTCCACTGTCTAATACACTAGCTGAGAACACAACAAAAGAATGGTCGAGTGGATGTTAAATTGGAGATTACTAGACGCATGGCGAATGCAAGACAACATTCCTTCTACTCCAGTGTACACAACATACATGCCAGATCAGATGAACTGATGTGCTCCACTTCACTTCATACGCAGATAACACACTAACACACTTTGAATACTTGGATGAACTGTATCGGATCACAACCCATTACTAGCATCCTTATCTTGGGGAAGACATGACACACTGATCCCAATCGGGCCCTTGCAAATGGCTGTACTGGAAGGCACGACATTTACGGAAGAACTTGGTTCTAACATTAGATACTGCTTCAAAGAGAACACAGGGACAGCATATGAATAGAATGAGAATTCATTAATGTGGTAAGAAGAGGACACTACATTAGGGCAGTAATAGTAAGCAGAAAAATTATATAATATGGGACCTGAATTAATTATACCCGGACATACACAATCTGAAGAAGGAGTGATTCAAAAACAGTGAAAAACTAGCTACCACTAGGGAAAAATATATCATACTACTTGAATGAATGTGATGCTTTCGCCGCACTGAATACATAACAAAACACACGAGAAGGCAGATGGGGCCCGTCATCTTCAACCTGGTTTAACAAACCTGAACAAAAGTGTACACCTATTGCACAGATTAGAAATTACACGAACATGACAGTACAAAATCATTGATTCCTTTTAAGAATTTTACACCGAACTGTATGAATAACAGTTGTTGCATCACTGTTCTTTATATTGAGAGTAATTACATCACATTCATTACACAGAGAGTACCATTGCAGTACTTTAAATCAGTAGTATTTTACCTGGCAGGTAACATGTTGAGTCAGAAGTTGGTTTATAATTTGGGATGGGTGACTACCCACCTCAAGGAATAATTGCAACCCTTTTCACAGTGATCCTTCCAAGTCACTAAATTAACCTGGGCTCAACCCCCCTAGTACCTATAGCAGCACAGACAGGCTTACCTTAGGAAAGTGTATCCAATATTTGTGCAGTACTAAAACAGTAATAAAGTTAAAATGCAAAACAATAAGAATCCTAAACCGAATGAGAAAAAAAGAATAAGACTTCATAAACAAATTGACAAAAATTCAATACGGTGAACCGGAGGCATGAGTTTTTAAAGTTTTAAGCAGAGATTGTGCCAAAAAGCACAAAATGCCAACGGCAGCCAATGGTTGAAGTAGACCACAAATTAGGTGCCATTTGAGGCAAACCTTGGTGGATCACAAGTTGGATACACCAACCAGGTTTCTACTGATCAAATATTTTACCTTCTAACTTAGTCTTTAAGGTCTAATTAACTACAGGAGTGCACTTCTAAAGCCTTCAGGCCCTCAGGGGAGGCACTTTGAGTCACAGAGTGTCAGGCAGATGCCAACAGCAGGGTCTAGTTCAGTTCCAGTTGACACTGGTCAGCTGTCTGCTTCCTGGAATAGGTGTCTTGCAGCTTTTTGACTCCCTGGAACCGACTGACTCTTGGAGCCCACTTCTTTTTCCTAGGTACACGAGGGAGATGGTCCAGGCCTTCAGGGCTCCTCTAAGGTGACAGGTGAATGGTTGAATTAATAAATGGTTGTTTTTATATCGCGCAAGGCTACTCAATGAGTGTCCTGGCCCGGGGCATGAAAGATCAGGCAAAGGGATCGGATGAGGACTGTAGAATTAAAGTTTGAATAGATAGTTTTTCAGAGATTTCTTAAAAATCACCTCATACATAATAGATCTGAGTTGGAGAGGAATCGGATTCCAGATCTTTGCAGCCAGAACCAAAAAGGAGGCCCCACTCTGCTGTTTTCTTCTAAAGCAGGGGACCGATATCAGGCGTGCATTACTTAAGCGCAACACTGTTCCTGGACTGTACTTGAGAATCCTTTCGTTCAAGTATCTGGGCCTGGTGTTGTGAAGAGCGTGATGAGCTATCGTTAAAGCCTTAAACATGATTCTCTTACGGACCGGCAACCAATGTAGCTGCTCTCGAAATCGGGATATCGAAGACTGTTTAGGCAGCTTATACAGAAGGTGAATAGCCATGTTCTGTATCATCTGGATATGTGTAGTTGTTAGTCTGGAATTCCCAGGTACAATACATTGACGAAATCCAGACTAAAAAGAATCAACACCCCAACCATTGTTATTTGTGCATCACTTGGAAGAAAGTCCAGGAACTTCTTAAGCATCTTAGAATCCAGACGCAGGATTTCACCACTGCTGCAATATGGGCTTAGAAGGAGTGCTGAGTGTCAAATAATATACCCACATTTTTCACCATCTCAGTCGGGGGGCAGCGGAGTGTTGCTGCTAGGCCAGGCCCTCCTTCAACCCGGCCTGGGGGTCAGGGCCAAATAACATTATCTCCGTTTTGTCTGGATTACATTGTAAGCGATCAATTACGAATAGGCCAATTCAACCATGTTTAAAGGGGAAGCACAGGCACTTTACTACTGGTTAGCAGGGGTTACGTGCACAGAAGTATAAAGTCAGCAAACGAAAATAGGGTTGAGCAAAGGCAAAAAATGGTGACCATGTAGAAAAGTCAGATTTCCTACACTTTTCTCAATTCATATATGTGATTGAAGATCCCTGGCCCCTAAAATCACCCCATACTGCCCCATGCTCATTAACTGATATAATTTATTCCAATTAAAACAATTATTTATAATTGAATAAATATCTACATTAAGTATCTTAAAATCAATGGTACTTAGTTACTGTAAATAATATTATTGTAATCTATTTTTAAAATAATATACTTAATATTTATATTTAATTAAACATTAAATAAATTTTACTTACCAATTAATTACATATAATTTAAATTACTATTACAAATGTAAGTGTTCTAACCTTAGCAATATCTGTGCATTTGGTCTATATTAGAAGTAAATATTATTGCTTACCTCCACAAAGCTTTACTTCCCCAGAATGGCCCACAGACAGACAGACCAATTGAACAACCCAATAACAGAAGTCAAAATCAAAAGACGCTATGATGGAAATGGTAAAGGATAAAACCCCGGAGCCAGACAGCCCGAAAATAAAATTCTATTCCATGTACACCGACGTTCTGGCCCACAGATTGGCAGCATGGCCACCTTGAAAGCAGGAATATTTCCCCGCTCCACCTGAGAGACAGTAATAATAGCCCTCCTGCGGCCTAAATGTAACCAATTAGACATATTATTATCAATGCCCAGATTTTACCACAGAATACTTCACAAAATATTAGCAAAAATAAACACATCTGCTTTTATCCAATCTTGTCCCACTGACCAGAATGGTTTCATCCCCATGTGCAACACTTCCATGAACCTACATAAGAAGAGGGCCCCAAGAGTCGCCCAAAAGCAATAGTCCGTGTGGTCAACTTGGAGAAGGAATTCTGCACTCTCAGCTGGAAGTACAAGTTTGATGTGCTCCAGCGTATAGGTCCAAGGGGAAGCTAATGAGATGGATTGCAATATTATATATAGAACTCATTACTTGAGAAAAACCTGGGAAGATAATATCAGCTGAAATGCGCAGGTCCAGAGTAACTAGGGAGAGCTACTGGCTCTCCCCAATGCTTTTCACCTTGGTGATGGAGCTGTTCACTAACCTTACCCGGAAAAAAAGGGCATTGAGAGGCATTTGGCTAATAGATGGGGCTCACTATCTCCCTCTACACAGATGACTTAGTGCTGTTCCTGAAAACCCAAAGCACAGACCTGTCCCAAATGATACACAGCCTCTCAGAATCAGGCTACTCTTCTGGCCTTAATGCCAACTGGAACAACTTTTGTGCTTCTCCACTATCCCCAACAGATTCCGACACCCACCTGAACCGTTAGAAGCAGGTATATCCAGGGAAACTGACACTGATCTATTATTATTTATCTGCCAGGGCTCCACAATTACTAAAGGGATACGTGAAATTTTGGAACACTTTACCAATGTCACTAATAGGCAATTTTGGCCTTCACAAAATCGTCATGCTACCCTGCCATTATATTATTTTACCAGCTTACCAGTCTGTGTACCAAGACTTTTTGTCTAAAAGCTACATTCCCTGTTAACACAGTTGATATGGGGACCTAGATGACATGGGGTGGCACAAGCCAAACTAAAGCTTTTCATCACAGACAATGGATTAGGTGTGACATATTCCGAATAATATATAGCTGTGCATATGTAATGGGTAACACAGTGGATATCTGGGAAATATCCTAGAAACAGGGCAAGAGGACACCATGGTGTTGTTGGAAATACCAATGCATCTCTTAGTGAAATAAATGAGAATGACAGGAAAACAAACTAAACTTTTCTGTACAGCTAGAAGTGCTGGAAACGAAGTACAATAGTGTCTAAACCTACTCCATTATATGCACCATCACTACCACTAACCTGCCAATCCAACCCCCGTAGCTATTACAGGAGCAAACAACCAGAGACATGGACTGAACTGGAATTGAAGCAATGGGTGGCTGCTAATCCATTGGGATGTTAAAACATTGAACAGCTGAGGATGAAATTCTGACATGCCAATTCCTCCTGTCATACAGATCAATCAAAAGACAAATGAAACTGAAATGGAATAAGGGTGAGAAAAACCTGTAAACACAAGATGTTGCACACAATAATCACGCATTGGGAAAGGGGAAACCAGTCATCTGCAGGTACAAGGCCATGTGGGCCATGAAAAAACTATCATAGGCAAAGTAAAGCAAACATGGGAGCGGTATCTGGGTAAAGAACTTACTGACACAGAATAGGAAAAGCTAAAGGAATATAACCAAAGGTATCCAAAATATCAGATTCAAACATATACAGTTCAGTTACATGCATGGAACCTACCTGACTCCCAAAAGGTTAAATGTAATTTATACACAAACACACCTACCATGCCGAGGATGCACACTGCATGATACTTCCACCATATTGTTTGGAAATGTTCCATTACTAAGGAGTACTGACATGAAATTACCACAGCCCTTGAAGAAACATTAGAACTCTCCATCCTAAACTCACTCATACAAGGACTACTAGGCTTGATTATATGCCCCAAACCCATGAAAGTGGGAAACAGATGCCTGTATCTGGATGTTTTACCGGCAAAGCGAACCATAGCTATAGCTTGGCCCTGGCCTACAGTTCCACCATTCAACATTGGCAGGTAGAGGTCAATGGCCACAAGTTAAAGTATGATACTAGACACGTGTAATGGTACACTTAGTCCTTAATTTGTGCTTACTTTATGTATTCCTTCATTTGTGTTTATATTTCAGTTATAGCAGCTCTTGGGCATTCGCCATCTCGAACTGTATTTATATTTGTGTATGTTGACATTTGTAAAGGCTCATGTCCAGCATTCCTTATCCATAGCAGTAGAGTCAGTTGCAGCTGAGATTCCTTGGAAGCGCACATGTGGGGCATGGGCTCCTATATTTTCTGAAATAAAACTTACCTCGTTTGGCATTTGGAGTCTCCTGTTCTCTTGATACACCTTCCAACATATTTGGTGACGAGCGACAATTGTTTCAGAGGCCCAGCGTCACCCGTGCACTATTTCTCCATTTTCTTGTGATTGCCGCCTGGCTTCCTTGTGCCGCTGTTGGAAGTTTAGTGCCTCCTTGGATGTTGTGTGGGTGCTGATTTGAAACATTTCGGCTGCCTTTGCCTACGCTTGTGTGCTGGCGCATTGTTTTGGTGGGCGTTTTTGACCGCAACAGAGCTATTGCTGACGCGCTGTCATTTGACATGCACATTACTATTCACTCACAGAGCATCTGTTAACGTGGTCCGTCATCACGAGGTGGAGGTTATATTAGTGAAAGGTCTCGTATTCATCTATTTCAATGGCATTGCTGCATGCTAATCTCGTTCTGGGCATTTTCACCAGTTGTGCTCACAATCTCTTACTAAAGTGATCATTGGGCTGTTTCTTTGATTAAGGTCATCTTGTTCTAACGTTGCTACTGTCTTACGAATTTGGGAGCAATGGTTTGACAATAAAGGTTCCACCTTAAGGTATTTTTGTGATATTTCTACTTGTGTTCAAAGAGGATCTGTTCATTACTTGCAGCAGGTATAATGGCTAATATCCAGCAGTTTGTACAGATTCAACCATTTCTCCCAACTCCAGGAAAACCTACTCTCCCATGGGAAAAATGGTTCAACTGCTTTGAAATGTTTTTTAGTGGCTACTGATGCAGAAAAGTTTACCTCAAAAAGGAAGAAAGCTTTACTTTACAGCAATTTAGGCTCTAAAGGTGAGCAGATTTCTGACAATTTACCTGCTTTATCACCTCCTGGGGATGATGATGAATGGAATGAATATTTGGAGGAGACTACAAGGCTTAGAAATAAATTTACAGACCAACCAAGTGTACTGCTTGAAAGATTTAATTTTAATAACAGGAAGCAGACTCAGGAGGAGTCTACTGAGGAGTTTGTTTCTGCTCTCAGGATTCTTTCTGCGAAATGTAATTTTGGAGCTACATTAGACACTCTCATCAGGGATCAGTTTGTTTTTGGTTGCAACTCTAGGAAAATCCAAGAACGCTTACTTAAGTGATCTTACTTTAATTGAAGTATTGGATATGGCCAAAGCCATAGAATGTTCAGTTATTTCTAGCAAATGTATTGCACCTGAACCTGTTGTGCATGCGTTAAACTTTGTGCAAGTTCCTGAAACCATAAATGTATTGTCTGGTAAAGCTAAATGTAGCAAGACTACACATAAAAGGAGTGGAACATATTGTTTTAGATGTGGTTCTAAAACACACCTTAGCAATTATCCCTCGTGTCCAGCTTTAGGATTTTTTTTTAATAAATGCCATAAAGTGGGACATTTCCAGGGGGTCTGCAGGAATGCTGGAGGTGGTTCTTGGGTGAATTCTGTGGATATTGCATCGGTCATGGATGAATGTTCGCAGCATTTATTGAGGATTGTCATTACACTTGAGGTTGATTCAATGGAAGTAAAACCTGTGAAAGGCCCACAATGTGATGTGCATATTGGGTCAATCAAACTCAATATGATGGCAGATTCAGGGGCACTCATTACGATTGTTTCAGATACATTCTATCATCAAAATTGGGCTAATTCCAGCCCTTTAATTGCTCCTTATGTTTCTCCTAAGGCATATGGTGATCACGATATTAACATGACTGGTTTCTTTATGGATGATTTAGAGTGTTTGGTCAGGCAGTCATGAACCAAGATATATGTGGCTGAAAAAGGGAAATGTATTGTGGGATGGCAGGATCTGGCAAAATTGGGTTTAATGCTTGTCCCTGGTGCACCCAATCCTGTCATGTTGAATAATATGCTGGTGGCGTCAGTTAGTGACAGTGCTGACAGTGTGTGGTCAGAGGTAGTTTAGAAATTTTTACTGATAAGATTGGAAACATACCCAAATTTGAATACAAGAAAAAGCTGAAGAAGAACGCCATACCAGTGTCTCATAAGGTTAGGACAGTCCTGTTATCGGTGAGGCCAGAACTTAAAAACCTGCTTGACAAACTAGTTAAGGAAGGTGTCATTGCACACACACACACTTACTCTTTGGAGTGGGTAAGTCCCATTGTCATGGTAAGCAAGGAAGATAGGGACATTAGGCTGTGTGCGGACTTGCACACTCTCAACAAGAACCTGGTTGTGGACGGTCACCCCTTACCCAAGATAAATGAGTTATTGGCGAAGATAAGTGGTGCAAACTTTTTCACACTGCTGAATTTACGCTCCGCATATCACCAGATTCCACTCGCATCATATTCGCAAGACCTTACTACCTTTGTCACTCCCTTTGGGGCTTACAAATTCTTATGGTTGCTGTTTGATCTTGCATCTGCTGCATGTGTTTTCCAGAAGGTAATGATTCCGTTTTGTCAAACATGCCAGGTACCCAAGCATACCAGGATGATTTATTGGTATTAAAGTCCACAAAAGAGGAAGGTGCACTGGGTAGAAGTCAAACAGGAAACACACTTGTAGTCCGAAAATGTTCTTCTTTTTATTTAATCTTGTTTGTTTTAAAACCGGCACACAGCCAACGCGTTTCGTTCCCTAGTGCCACGGGAACTTCATCAGGGCTTACTAGGAATATCAATTAATTTATGAAAAACTGGACTATTTCAAGGTTGGTCCAATACAGATGTATATGAGCACATGTTTGGTTCAATCGATTTGATCGGTCCACGTAATTCTGGATCAAAAAACAGATATCAGAAAGGTTCACATAGATTCGAGCAGTGGTTCCAAAAGTTTCTTAGACAGATTCTTAATAAAATGAAACTATTATCCAATAATAATCACCAGGTTGAAGCATAGACTCATAAATATAAGGACACACGGGTGAGAGTAGGACCCGCTGTCAATATCTTAATAAAATGAAACTTATATCCAGTAATAATCGCAAGGTTGGAACATGGGCTCATAAGTGTAAAGACACACGGGTGTAAGTAGGTTGGTAAGTTGGTATTCTTCAATACTGTTGCAGAACATAAGACGATACTTAACTAGGTTTTGAAGGTGTTTAAGGAAGTGAGTCTCTTGCTAAAACCAGAGAAATGTTGTTTTTTGAGACAGGAGTTAGACTATTTGGGTCACCATATTTCCGGCTCTGGCATAACACCCACATTTTCACTTGTACAAGCAATACATGCTGTTTCTCCACCAAAATACAAGGACACCTTGAGATTGTTCCTTGGGATGAATGAGTACTATTACAGGTCCATTCAGGGGTATGCTCTGTTTGTACAACCACTTCGGAAGCTTTTGCAGAAAGGTGTACAGTTCATAAGGGATGATGTAGCTAACCAAGCCTTTTCCAAAAATTAAGTCACTGATCATTAATGCACCAACCTTGTCCTCTTTTAGGCCTGAAAGCAGGTGTGTGCTTATGGTGGATGCAAGCCAAGAGGGAATAGGGGCCATTCTCTTACAATTTTATGATAATAGAAAACACATTGTAGCCTTCGCCTTCCACTCATTGAAGACTTGAGAGTCACACTATAGCACAATTGAGAGGGAGGCTTTGGCCTGCTCATGGGCCTTTGAAAAATGTAAAACTTTTTGGGGGGGAATGAGCTTTGATTTATATTTAGATCACAAACCCCTGATACATTTACTTAATGACAATAGTTCAGGGAAGGCTTCGGCAAGGCTTGTCAGACTTATTTCTCACTTGCAGGAAGACAATTTTAATATCAACTACATTCCTGGTGGGAAGAACTCTAGAGCTGATTTCTTGTCTAGGATGCCACTTCAGGGTTTTGATCAAATGGAAGAACATGAGAAGTTTGAGTCTGTGGTGGTCACTTAGGATAACACTGTGAGCTCTTCTGGTTTGGTCTCTCGTCATGAATGGCTGGCTGCTCTCAGAGATGACAATGTGTTATCTGCTGTTATGGACTTTGTCAAGAAAGGATGGCCTAGGGAAAGATCTTCACCTGTTCCCCTCAGACCTTTCTCGCAGGTGGAAAGTGAAGTTTCCATTGTAGAAGGTATCCTCTTATGCAATGAAGTCAGTGTTCCTCCCTCTGCTGTCAGGACCAAACTCATTGAGGCAGCTCACCAAGGCCATTTAGGGGTGAGAGCCACATGTAAAAATTTTAAAAAAAATCTTTTGGTGGCCTTCATTAGATCACAAGTTGCAAAATGAATATCTGATTGCAGTACTTGTTTACTATAAGATAAGCACTGGATCACTCACCAAACACTCCTTCACACTCTTCTGCTTCCTGATGAGGTTGGGTCTAAAGTTGCCTTAGACTTTGCAGGACCTTTTCAAGTTTTGATCAAAGACAAAAGATTTTTATTGGTCTTAGTTGATTTCTCAAAATTGATTTTTATGAATTTGTTCCCACCATTAGTATTGCTATTGTCTTAAATGTTTTAAACAAGATCTTTGAAACTGAAGTGCCACCAAAGAAGTTGGTCACTGATAATGGAGCAAACACAAGGAAATGATGGACGGAGCACTGAAACTTTTCAGACACTCACCCCAGTCACAGATCTGGGTTGAATCCATCATCGTTCTTTAGCTCACTTCGCCTCCCCAGTTCAGACCCAGCAATATGCAAATCAGTCTTGGCCCTGTTCCTCATGGGAAGAGCCAAGCCCGAACTGCCAGGCCAGGTCTTCCTTGGACCAGAAACAAGCATCCTGGGACCGGTTTCGGGGTAACACCCCTCATCAGCCAGGCTAGCTTGAATCCAGTGGCAAAGCGAGCAAGGGACCCACGTCTGGGCATACCCTGCCAACTTAGGGCAAACAAAGCAAACACAAGAAAATAATGGACTAAGCGCTGAAACTTTTCAGACACTCACCCCCAGTCACAGATCTGGGTTGAATCCATCATCGTTCTATAGCTCATTTCGCCACCCCAGTTCAGACCCAACCATATGCAAATCAGTCTTGGCCCTGTTACTCATGGGAAGAGTCCAGCCTGAACTGCCAGGCCAGGTATTCCCTGGACCGGAAACAACCATCCTGGGACCGGTTTCGGGGTAACACCCCTCATCAGCCAGGCTAGCTTGAATCCAGTGGCAAAGCGAGCAAGGGACCCACGTCTGGGCATACCCTGCCAACTTAGGGCAAACAAAGCAAACACAAGAAAATAATGGACTAAGCGCTGAAACTTTTCAGACACTCACCCCCAGTCACAGATCTGGGTTGAATCCATCATCGTTCTTTAGCTCATTTCGCCACCCCAGTTCAGACCCAACCATATGCAAATCAGTCTTGGCCCTGTTCCTCATGGGAAGAATCCAGCCCGAACTGCCAGGCCAGGTCTTCCCTGGACCGGAAACAAGCATCCTGGGACCGGTTTCGGGGTAAAACCCCTCATCAGCCAGGCTAGCTTGAAACCAGTGGCAAAGTGGGCAAGTGACCCACATCTGGGCATACCCTGCCAACTTAGGGCAAACAAAAGAAACACAAGGACATGATGGACGGAGCACTGCAACTTTTCAGACACTCACCCCCAGTCACAGATCTGGGTTGAATCCATCATCGTTCTTTAGCTCACTTCGCAACCCCAGTTCAGATCCAGCCATATGCAAATCAGTCTTGGCCCTGTTCCTCATGGGAAGAGTCCAGCCCGAACTGCCAGGCCAGGTCTTCCTTGGACCAGAAACAAGCATCCTGGGACGGTTTCGGGGTAACACCCCTCATCAGCTAGGCTAGCTTTAATCCAGTGGCAAAGTGAGCAAGAGATCCACGTCTGGGCATGCCCTGCCAACTTAGGGCGAACAAAGCAAACACAAGGAAATGATGGACGGAGCGCTGAAACTTTTCAGACACTCACTCCCAGTCACAGATCTGGGTTTAATCCATCATTGTTCTTTAGCTCAATTCGCCACCCCAGTTCAGACCAAGCCATATGCAAAACAGTCTTGGGCCTGTTCCTCATGGGAAGAGTCCAGCCCGAACTGCCAGGCCAGGTCTTCCTTGGACCAGAAACAAGCATCCTGGGACCAGTTTTGGGGTAACACCCCTCATCAGCCAGGCTAGCTTTAATCCAGTGGCAAAGCGAGCAAGGACCCATGTCTGGGCATACCCTGCCAACTTAGGGCGAATAAAGGAAACACAAAGAAATGATGGACGGAGCACTGAAACTTTTCAGACACTCACCCCCAGTCACAGATCTGGGTTGAATCCATCATCGTTCTTTAGCTCACTTCGCCACCCCAGTTCAGACCCAGCCAAGATTGACTTAGACCCAATTGGCATATTTCACTTACTTGTAAGTCCCTAGTAAGGTGGTACTACCTGTGTCCAGGGTCTGTAAATTAAATGCTCCTTGTGGGCCTGCAGCACTGATTGTGCCATCAACTTAAGTAGCATTTTAAACATGTCTCATGCCTGCCATTGCAGCCTGTGTGTGCAGTTTTAAACTGCCATTTTGACCTGGCAAAATAAACCATTTTCCAGGGTCAAACCTCTTTTTTCATAGATATAAGTCTAGAGTAGGCTCTGGACAGCCGGGGGCAGGGTGCAATGTATTTTAAAAATAAGATATGGGCCTTTAAGGTTTACATGCCCTGGTAGTGAAAAACTCTTAAATTCGTTTTACACTACTGCAAGGCCTACCGCTCCCACAGGATTACATTGGAGTTACCTTATTACATTTAATAAGCTGTAATTTCCAAATGGGAACAGGTAACTTATTCATGGTTGGTGTCTTTGAAATTGTAATGAAAAATCCTGAATTATGGTGAAGTCCGGTTTTAAATTACAATTTTGAAATTGCCACTTTTCGAAATTTCTCATTTTCCTGCTTTAAGCATTTGGTGCCTGCAGCCTGTCTCTGGGTCACATGACTGGGTGTAGTTGACAACAGGACGTTGTATTCCTCCTAGACAGCCACACACAATAGGGAGCTTAGGTGTGCCTGGATGGACAATCACTGACAGGATAGGAGGGAGGAGCTGGGCACAGCCCCACTTATACTTGAATATGCTATGTCCTGCCTCGACACAAAGGGCTGCATACCTCCTGTAGTTAGTCTGGAGCCAGGGCAGGTAAGGCAGGACACCTGTGCACTTCAAAGGCATGCCTCTAGAAGCTTCTCCCCACTTCAAAGGCACAACTGGGTATAAATACTGCACCTCAGACACCAATTTGTCAATACACTTCTGGACCGTTGGCTACTCTGCCAGGAAGAAGGACTGTTGTGCTGAAAGGACTACCACTCTGCTGGACTGCTGCTCTGAAGGTTTCTGCCCCGCTGTGATGGCCTGCTGTCATCTTGCCTGGGTGAGAAGGAGTGGACCTGCATTTCTTGAACCCAGAATCTCAAAATGACTCCAAGGGCTAGCTGGCTGGCCTCCTGATCTGAAGCCTCATGGACATAATAGGCTTTCAACAACCCTGCAACTGCACCTCAACTCAGCCATCTGTGAGTCTACCCTGCCAAGGGGTGCCACTCTAGTCCTGGACAACTGGAAGTGTCTCCTAGCTTCTGTGGATCCAGCAAAACAGCCTCAGCTCCTCTGCTGCATGGTGCAAACCGGAGCAGAACCGATGTATCACTGCTGCTGCGTGGATTGGACCTGTCACAAAGACCTGCATCACCGCTGCAGCCCGCAACCTCTTCAGAACCGCCGCTGTGCGACACGTTCTCGGTGCAGTCCCCCGCATTACTCGTCAATGGCATAGTTGACGATGGACTGCGCATCACAGCCTCGCTACTGCTCGGAACCGACGCATCACACCAAATGCGCAACGCATCCTTGACACTGGCCGTCGCACAGCAAGTCCTCATTGACGGGATCCTCAACAATGACACAGGACTTTGCATTGCAGCCTCGCAGCACCTCAGACCCCATGCATCGCTTCGGCTGTGCAATGCATCTTCGACGCCGATCCTTGCAACGCTCTGCAAACCAGGATTTAAGGTACTGTGTTCAGTAGGCCTAACTGGATCCCTGTAGCCAGCGTGTGCTCCAACGCGGTCATCCTGAACTTGTGATTTTGGCCTGGTCTCGCGTGACCAGATATCCACAGTTGGCACTTTGTGCTTTTTGGCCCTATTTTCACTAAACTCTTTAAAGTTGTATATCTCCAGTTCTATGAATTAGACTTTTGTCTTTTTGGTCTTGTTTTGTTTATTACAAATGACTCAATTTTTCTAACCGGGTGTGGGATCCATTTTGTGTGGCGTTTTTCACTTTATTACAGTTTGAAGTGTTGCAAAAATTCTTTACACATTGCCTCTGAATTAAGCTGGACTGCTCTGTGCCAAGCTATCAGAGGGTTGAGCACAAGTTAATTTAGGGTTGGCTGGTGCCTCACCCTGACAAGAATCGAGGTTGCTGCATGAGTAGGGTTTCACCCCCCCAACCAGTAACCCAATTTCCTACAGCAAGCAATTATAGTTTGCCTCTTAAAATACCAGAGTTTCAAGAATAAAATCATTATGCATCTCAAGATTCCTTTGCACCATAGGAGCTACCACAGAAGCTCATCACTGAGCTAGGGATGATGCATCAAACAAAGCCAGGGTGATATTAAAAAGACAATGAGCTCATCAATATACCAGTGTACTGCTCAAAATGCCATAGTACTGCCACAAATGAGATGGTTTTAACCAATAAAAAAAGGCACTGTTTAGTGCAATAGGTGATACAAGTCTCAAACATACTTTCCACCACTAACACAGTAAAAAAGAAATATGTCAGTGTCCCAACAGCATATATAATTCAAACAGGGTACATTTATCTACGACCCTATCTCGGACTAAGACACAGACTGTCTAGACTGTCTCGGAAACATGGCTAGATGCCACATTGGGGCGTAACTTTGAAGTACTGACTTCAACACCAGCATAGTTCCTTGGGTAGATCTCCCAACATATACTTACTAAGACACCCCTAAAAGGTGCCTTGTGAGCTCACATCAGAGTTCTAACATCTTAATATAGGTCACACTACACTTTAGAGTGTGTGTTCTCATGGTGAAATAAAGCCGAAAAGTGATTTAATTGCATTTGCCTTGCTGGAGCTTTCTCTGAAGAGGCCTAGATGACACTAAAATAGTCATTTCCTATCTCCGCTGGGAAAAGTGCTAGAAACATACTTTCAATTGGGTCACTTATCACATCGCGGTCAGCCTGAACTGTTAACTTTGCCCCGCTCCAGTGCGACCAGATAACCACCATAGGTACTTATTGTTTCTAAGCGCTAGAACTCTTTTAATTCCATCAGTCTTCAAGTGAGCCTCACCAGCAACAGCCTTGGACCTTGCCATGCTGAAAGATTTTGACTTCCATTTCAGAGACCAAGTCTGCAGTTAAAAACTTTAAAAAGAATAACTTGACTCAGTGTATCTGACCTCTGATGCATTGTAGTGGGCCTGAAATCATGCCTGAGTCCTGATCAATTGCAGACTGTTGCTGTTGTTGCTTTTTGACTTAAAACAAAAAAAACCTCTTATCTCTAGTTCTCCTTAACCTACTTTAATTATCTTGATCTCTTTTTGTTCAATATGTTTTTCTCTATTGTTCTAAATTGATTTAGGAACTTTATTCTGTTGTGTTCTTTGCTTTAAAATTGTTAGTACTGCTTAAAATATTGTCCACTTCTCTGGGTATTACTTAATGCTTGTTGCATAGGTACCCGGGTTGAACAGTGATTCTCACAGAAAGGTGTGTTGACCTAACCTTAATGGATTTATTTAATTGGAAGTGGTTCCTACCTGCAAACTTAATAGCCCACTTCCTGCCAAGCACCATGTCAAAAATATGTATGTGGGGGTGGGGAACCAGGTGACCCAATAACACAAAACAAATCCCTTAATCATTAGTTGAGGATTTCAGCACAAGACAGGCACCGGCATAAGACTTTAAATTGCTAATTAGTAAAGGTGTTCCTCCAAACTCCTCCTCTTTTAAACTTGCCAGTATCTTTCCTGCCAATAACCCAAACTTCGTAAAGGAAGTTCCCTTTAAGCATATGCAACAAAGCAAAAACAAACAAACACAACACAACACAAGAAAAATATCAAACCAATTTAGAAAAATAGGGTAAGCTTTAGTAAATAAAATGACACCAAAACAACAGAAATCCAATAAGAAAAAACAGAGTTATGAATTTTCAAAGTTTAAATGTGAATTATCACCAAAAAGCATTAAGAGCCAACTGCGGACAACTGGCTGTTCTTGACTGGTACCTAGGTGCACGTTAAGGCCAACCGCAATGGAACTTTGGTAGGATTCAGAAACCAGGTTCAACCCACTTTGACATTTTACCTTTTGACTAAATCTTTGCAATGAAGTCAATGCTCCTCGGCAGGGCAAGGCAGCAGGCTGTGGCCGAAGAAGGTCTCCACATAATTGATAGCCACTGGACGAGGTCTCGGTGAAACCATTGATTTTTGTGTGGGAAAGCTCAGAGTGGGGGACATTTTATTTTTGCCCCCAGAGAAGGTCACTCACTGGTCATATTATGGATGAATACCTGCTCATTGCAATCTCAATTAAAATGATTTGCTGCTGTGGAATTGTTCCAAGCTGGAGTGACCTGAATCTTTGGCCCAGCAGCAACGCACCTTTGGCCGATCGACTTGGCAGGTTGGTCCCGGTCCCTGGAGGTTTTTAGAGCAAAAAATATTCTAAGTTCCTGGTTTTAGGAAAAGTTATGAGGAGTATACTTTGACACCAGCCAAGGGTCCTGGACCTTGGGGGTCAAGATTAACTCTCCTGTGCCCACCCCAGAGGTGTGGACAAGAAAATGAGAAACTCCTGCTCAGAGGTCACTCTAAATCAGTCTTGGGGGCAGATTCTCTCCCATTAGGATTAGGTGCCTGACTGACTGGGGTGGGGGGGGAACAAAGAAGGTCCCTGCCCAAGCATGAGCCAACATTTGCCTGTGACAGGATAGGCCTCTGAAGTTAATCAAGTTTCTGGACACAGTCCAGATGGTCATCCTGCCAGAGAAACAGAAAATGCCTACCCACACCCAAGCATTTGTCCTGTGCTGGGACCAGCTTTAACACCTCTTCAAGGGGACTGTTCAGATGCCATGTGACAGCTGATGTTCATGCAAATGTGACTCTAGAGTTAGGAAAAATGTAACTTTCTAAAAGTACCTTCTCCAAAATATTTATTACAAACTTAATTAGTGAATGGGGCTCATATTTTTTTTTAAGTCCAATAATTACATTTGTAGTTGTTTCCTAGCCATAGATAACATTATTAAATTTAATATTGTACCCCAAAGCTTTCCTATGGAACAGCCAACACTGATACAGTGAACATAGCTTTGGAGGGCATTTACACTGTAAGGACATGTTCAACATTAACATTTTACATATCCTACTTTTAAACACCATGCACCCTGTCTTATGGAGTGACTTATTTATATTTAAAAGGAAGGTTTAAGCCTGTCAAAAGGGGTTATTATGCCAGGTCGAATTTGTGGTTTTAAAACCACACACCCAGGCTACACGTTGTAGGCCTGCAGTCATGTTTACAGTGTTACTGTAGTGGATGGCACAATGGCTGGTGCAGTCCAGTTGTGTTATGTAAATTACAGGCCCTAGGTACACTTTGTAGCGTACTACGTACCTATAGCTAAATAAAATATGTCAATCAAGGGAAAGCCAAGTGCATCATGTTAAAAAGGGGGACTAAAGGAACTTTACCATTGGTTAGCAGGGATAAAGTAAAGTGCAGAGAGTTCTACAGCCAGCAAACACAGTCAAGGCAAAACTCCAGAGGTACACCACGCAAAAGATGGTGATTTCTAACATCCACCCAGACTAGGTATTACCCGCTTATAGACTGTGCACTGTGTGGATGACACAATCATCTTGGACCACATAGTAAAGGGCATGTAGAAGTCACTGACAGCACTGAATAACTGCAACAATTCTAACAAACTGAAAAGACAGAAATCAGCAGTTCTGTTTTTATCAAATAATTGTGCAAAGTTAAGAGATGGTACCCCAGTTGAGAAACCTAACAAGAATAATTTCTTTGGTGTAAGCGTGCAAATCAGAGCTCAACATGTGAACTCTTTAGGCCACTAAAAACTAAAGCTGCCTCCTTGAGATATACTATTCAGCATCTTTATAACACTTTGCAAGCTTCAAATATAAAGCCTCTGCCAGTTATAAATGTGAAACTACTGCCAACAGTAGACTATGGTTTAGTAGCTTTTCTCAGGGACCTGGAATCCTGCCTAGATCGTATGAAATGTAATATATTTAGGCAAAACTTTTACTTATCAAATTCAAACAGCCAAGCTAGAGTTTAAGATTCGGAAGTAATCGCTAAGACTGAGGTCTCATTTTGTTCCATTTGTTAGTTACATAATACGTCATGTAAGTGAAAACACACTCAGAGAAACTGTATGGCAGGCACTTTCTGGATGACAAATTTCACATTCACCATGGTCAGTATAGGCCTTGAGTACCTTAAAGATAGAAGCTTTATGGGAATTTTCTACATTTATGGCACATTTTAAATTGGTATCTACAAAAAAAAAACTGGATAAAGGCTGGTGTGTCATGGATTTGGAAGCAGTCAAAAGGAAAATATTTTCAGATTATATTTTAGGGTGCTTCAGGAAAAAGATACTAGCGAAATATTTAATTGCACCTCTGACAACTATGACAAGCCATCAATTTATATGTACCGGTTTTTATGCTTTCCCTTATTGGAATTCAGCCACGCTTGGTCCTCTTATAAAGTTTTATGAACTGTTGTTGTTTATGTGGCACGGTGTGTGAGTCATTTCCTCATATGTTGTTTGAGCACCTGGTTTTACAGGCAGAATGACGAAAATGACTTAGTACGCAATATCTTAAGAAAGATTGCAGCCAAGTCTTAGACGCGCTGAGATTTGCGGTAAGTGGTTAAAACTTACAAGTAGCTGCAAATCTAATAAAATACATGGATATAACTTTTCTCTGTCTGAGCAGAGAAGAGAGAAAATGAAATGTGTTGCTTTATATTTAAAGTATTACGCGTAGAAATGCCCCTTTTAATTGTGATGGTTGTTTCAACCTTATTTTAAGTTGAGGCTGTCATACAGAAAATAAGCGCTATTTTTGGCACTGATTTTCAACATTATTCTTTATAACATATGCCGATATTTGATGTATTTTCATTTGTGATTCTTTGTGATGTGTAGTTTTGAGTAATCTACAATTGACTGGAGTTAAAGTTTGATTGTTGGAAGTGCAAGTTAAATTACCATTGGGCGGGGTGAACCATGGACAATTTTCTACTGCAGGACCCTTTTTCTGGACAGTCTCATGTGATGAGTTTCCTGAACTTGTGGTTGTTTCAACTCTTAGGCGTAGGGCACGTGTGTCCCAGAGTTGAAATGTTTGTACACTCAGAGATCTGACTCCATGTTTCACTAGCCTGAAAGATCTCAGGTTCATCAGATGTTTTCACCCACAATGAGCATCTCAGGTAGTGGTGAAGGTACGCAGGATCTTTGCCCAAGTACACTTTGCGAGCGGTACACAGGACCATGAATTGAATCCTGGCATCTACTGGATGTCAATGGAGAGCTTTAACAGCAGGTTGGATGTTTTACCATTTTAGGAGGTTATGGCACATTCTTTCACCTTGTTTCTCGAGTTGGTGGAGCCTGATATTGAGTTTCTAGGGGTGACCAATAGTAAATGACAATTTAATAGTCAAGGCATGCTAGGGCAAGGCCTACAGTTAGCTCTACTCCTCTTCAGTTTGGAGGTGTGGGAGATTTTCTTGAAGAATATAAGAGTATAGGTTCATACCCATTGCCACAGGGTTGCTTTAGGTAGCAAAGAGGTGGTAAGGGTTGAAAAGAATTCTCTGCTTCCTCTTGTTTAATAAAGTCTTGGAGGATTTCCCAGCTTTTCTATGTCAGACAAATGGTGATGACTTGTGCCCATGTTTCTGATCTCTGTTTTAGCACCATTCATGCACACATAAATTTCCTTTTGCCAGAAGAACACATGCTCAGACAAATGGCAATTGAATTTTCTGGTTGTTTTCAAGATGGAAGGGAATTTGAGTATCAATGTATATTTGGAAATTTAACTGGTACTGCCCAGGCAGGTCACCTGAGAGCAACACAGATGTTAAAGAGAAGGCACCAGAGAAGATTATTGAGGACACCAACATGTTTCTTGCATGTCCAGCTACTAATCGTTCTTAGGTGAGCTAGAGGTGTGGCTCTCTTTAAGGGTGTCTATGCAAGATATCATTATGTTGCTGGAGCCATCTCTCAGTTCAAAGAACAAGAAACTGAGCAATTCCTGCCTGTGGCTTTCTCTGTGACCCTGAATTAGAGAAAGGTTAAATATATTATCTCCTATGCACACTAACCTCCAACTCGCTTGTAGAATCTGCTGGCTGCTCAAGTATTCTCTGTCACCAAGTCCATATGGTGGAGTCACTCTGAGGTGGCGTCTGGCATCCTCGATCCCATGCAACCCATGGCATCCTTTTAAATACCCTTTGTGTGCTACCAGTGAGCTGGCATGCTTAGATAGAGAGCAGGCAACGACCTTAAGGGTCCCTTCCTGTTCCTGGCAGAGGACCAATTGCTGTGCCATCAGAGAGTCAATAGCGGCTGACAAGGCAACAAAAAGTCTTGACTCTCCTGACTGCTGCTACCAGGCTACTGATTTAATTACATTTAGCAATGAAGAATTTGTTCAATTTCAATTAAAACAGACCAGCTATCAATGGCACTGGCCCCGTGGCCTACTAGCTTGTGGAAAATGTCATTGTGGCCTGGTAGGCCTTCTGGGCGGTATGTTACTGCCTTAACATTTATTTCCATAATGCAGGTACACAAAATAAGCTAGCTTTGCATGACTAGGAGCATTGCATACACAAAAGTAAATGTTCCTAACAAAATGTGCAACTTGATTGATTGCTTCTTTTGAATACAGAAATAACATCAGTGCAATAAGGGGGAATGCAAAAAGTCATAAAACCTTGCAATAGTTTTCCAAAATGGAATAGCCAGCTAAAAAGAGATGATCAGCAGTGTCTCTTTCTAAGACCAAAAAACTGAAATATTTTATTTATAAATTGTCTTTTACTTTAAACTTCATAAACATGTTCAATAAACATAGGCTGAAGACTATTGAGCCTACAACAAATCTAGTACTTGATAAGCTCCAGCCTTCCTGAACCACATCT
The DNA here is from genome assembly GCA_963921515.1 of Calotriton arnoldi. NCBI lineage: Eukaryota > Metazoa > Chordata > Amphibia > Caudata > Salamandridae > Calotriton > Calotriton arnoldi. The sequence goes on along the minus strand of CAWUFW010011010.1, from coordinate 337,432 downwards.
CAACCACAAGACTAAACAATAGACGTACCCTAAATTGTATCTCTACACTTAGCCCCGACAGGGCGACCTATATTATCGCTTTGAAGATGAGACACCTATTTTTATAAGTGCCTATTTTTTTATCTTCTTGAGCCAGTTTTTAATCCAATGCACTGTTTGTTGTGCAAGCTAGGCAATTGCATTAAACGGTTAATTGGGAAAACCAGAAGCAGTGTGCTATATTCTTGATGACATGCATATGGCCTTTTTACAATTTCAGCTCACACTGTATGATTTACGGTCATTCTTGTGCTGAAATAAGAAAGAGATCCTCCGATTTAGTAAAATAAGTGTGCACTTCGAAAACACAGGATAATCAATAACCTCTGGATTCCAGAGTGGTGTGCTACCTGCCGTATAGTTCTTCAATACCTCGTCAGGAGAAGTGAGTGCCTTATAAAGACAATACAAGTCTGAGCAAATGTAAACTTTGCAACAGATTTTCATACCTTAGAGGGGACTCCGCTTAACAAAATGGAGACAGTGGAAGAAATGGGGGGGAAATCCTAAGTGTATTTTACAGCGGCATAACCGTATGTTTATCCAGACTTATCAATCAACAGCCACAGAATGATCCTCGGGGTTTATAAACTCATGCCACTGTTATTATCTCCATAGGTGGCCTTTGTCACCGCTGCTCTCAAATGTCTTTTGTACGCCAGAATACTGGACTTTAATTATGGTGTAATCAAAATATAGCAAAAATACTGATGACCAAAATATTGACAAGGTAATTATATATAGTAATAGATTTACTATTCTTATCTCCTCATCGAATATATTGACAATAAAAAATCTCGTCACGGTACACATATTTGGACTGAAGTGCAGTACTCTATATTAATTCCATCTATATTTATCAAGTCAATATTTTGGTTGTCGACATTTTTACTACAATGTTTTGCTAGCAAGATATATAAAATTCAATATTTTGGTACCATACCCTTTAGGTCTCTAAGATGATTCCCCCTGATGGTTTCCTCTGAACCGTTCCAGTACTGTGATAAACTCCCGGCTGCTGAAAAAAGCCTCTCATGTGGTCTTTAGCATTTAACGTTGCCTTACAAGACCTCCTTTACTGACACATGTGAAAGGTACCCCATCCTCGGTCACCAGAGAGGGGGTACTGAAGCTTCAGGCATGCTGCATCTAACCTACATCATACGGCCTCCCTTGCGGGCTGTCCCGTTATGGCACACAGGCATCGTGCTGCAAAGCTATCCCTGTGTGTGTAAGCAACACCATCTGTACAAAGACACTGCCGGCTCAAGGGGTCTTCCACATAAGTGGGTGCAATAATGTTCCAGTTTCAAAGGACAATGAAGGATGAAGACCTGCAGCGCTCTCACCTCGCAAAGGTCACCAGACTTGCCAACTGTAACTTAAAGTGTACCTTGGGAGAAGGGAATGGGGCCATGGAGGGGGCGGGGTCCTCCAACCAAGAAGTACCATAGAGGCACTTTTGCCCCCATTCCACCTCAAAAAAAAAAAAAAAAAAAGCTTGCTGAGGCTAGTGCCGATTTCCTGGGGTGTTTTCACACACCTTAATGGACCTTAGCAGTTCAAAGCCACTGAAAACGAGCTGCACATCCACTGTTTGCAGTGATTTTCAGCTAACCCTGGGCGTAGTTTGCATAGTAACACTACACGTAGCTACACGAAGTACACTTTGAACTATGCAAATTACGTAGCTGTGTGCTTGTCTGCACTGTGCAATAATGGCAAACGGCATCTTGCACAGTGCAAGTTATGATAAAATAAGTATCTCTGTCTTTATATGCTAAAAATGCATATAGTAATTTCACAAAAGTGAAAACGATAAATTAACAAGCAGTGAGAGAGGTGATGATTTTGGGATCCTCCCTAACCTAGGGAGAGAACCAAGCAGATGCCTTAAAAACAAAAGCACATCTTGTTGAACGATTCGGTGGTGGTCCCATCCTCTTAGGACCACCCCAAGCACAGTTATTGGCAAAAATACAATCCCAACCAAAGGCCCTGCAAAGCATTATGGGACGAGATTAGCAGTGGGCAGTGAATATTATAGTATCCAATATCAAAATAATTCTACAAAGAGCTGCAGTTCAACTAGTCGTTACTAGATGTCCCTCACGAGTCAAATGCAAAAGCATTGAAATTATTATTACATCAAGCTGCAGTTCCACTAGTCGTTACTAGATGTCCCTCACGAGTCAAATGCAAAAGCTTCATGAAAGGGTTTCAATGCTTTTGCATTTGACTCGTGAGGACATCTAGTAACGACTAGTGGAACTGCAGCTTGATGTAATAATAATTTCAATGCTTTTGCATTTGACTCGTGAGGGACATCTAGTAACGACTAGTTGAACTGCAGCTCTTTGTAGAATTATTTTGATATTGGACACTATAATATTCACTGCCCACTGCTAATCTCGTCCCATAATGCTTTGCAGGCCTTTGGTTGGGATTGTATTTTGCCCATAACTGTGCTTGGGGTGGTCCTAGGAGGAAGGGACCACCACTGAATTGTTCAGCATGATATGCTCTTTGTGTTCAAGGCATCTGCTTGGTCCTCCCCCTAGGTTAGGGGGACCTCAAAATCATCACTCTCTCATTTCCTAATATTTTCATTCTCAAAGTTCACTTTTGTGAATTGGTTATATGCTTTTTAGCATGTAAAATTGCTTTATCAAAGCATTTGTAGGTGTTGATGATTTTGCTGCTACGCTATGTGTTTTAGCACAGTTTTTGCACTGTGCTACGTGCAATTTGCATAGTGCGTAGTAGTGCAAACTACGCATGCTCCGTGAGCGTAGCGTGAGTACTACGCCCAGGGTTATTTTCAGCTCATTTTCCTTGTCACCATGTGATATCGGCTCTGGGTGACCATTTGTAGGGTGACAATATCGTGTGTCACATGGTGGCACCGTGTGAGTTGGCAGGTCTTCTTGTGGCATCCTGCTCTATGCACTGCTGTCTAGTGCAAATTGATTTTCCTGCTTGTGGACCCACAATCTTCCAACGACGAACAATAGCACCAATGTATCATAATTGTGCTTATACTCATTGATCACTCGGTATGCCTCATGCAATATGACCAGACCTGTGGAGTGCCATTAAGTGTCCGAACGACAGGTGGAATGCCAAAATATGGCCATCTTCAATTTTAACAATACCTTCTATTTTAAAACATGCAAGATGTCGACTGGTACATGACATGAATACAGCATACTTGGATGATAGATTTTCAGGAGTCACAGTACGGCGAGGTAACATTAAACTAAATATTTATATTATTTAAAATCTGAGAGTTAAAAAAAATCCAGTTCAAACTTTAAGAACATCATGCACACATTTCTTTGAGCAGTTTTCCAGGCTGGCTTCATTAAGATATTTATGTAGGTTTTCAATCAGCATATATTTGACACAGTAGGGACTTCGGTAACCATTTCCTGTTACAGAAAAATCACATGCCCTCTGCACCAGTCTGTTTGCTTGCAGGGTATCTAAAAGTAGAAATAATTTACAAAAGTAATGCTAATGCATGCAGAACCCAAGATGCTATTAGAGCATTTCATTTCTGATATGTTCACATTTATATCTTGGATCTCTCCTGGTCTATGTACAGAAATTCGACCTTCCTTTTTAAAAAAGACTCAGGAAACCAGTATGGAGAAAGGTTCAGATCAGAAAAGTGATGACTGTGACTATGTGGGGATTAAGATATATTGAATTAGGGAGATTTCAAAACAAACCACTGTTGATTTCAATAAAATGGCATATTAAGGTTTAACTTTCCCATAAAGATTTAGGATTTTATTCGGAGTGTGGCAGAGGAAGAGATGTCAAAATGTGTATGCAATTAGAAGTATTGCAAGTAATATAGGCTAGATACACTTATAATACGGTTGACAGGCTATTTGTGACTGAGTGCCCAGTCCACAAAGCCTAAATAACCTCCTACGTTATTCATTTATTTCGCACCATTTAAAGAGGGGAGACCATCCCCAGTGGGTCACCAAAGGGTTACACAAAAAAGCCAACATAAGTAAAACATTAATTTATAAGATTAATTCCAAACAGATTGTGAAACATTGAACAAATATTAGTATTATAGTGTTAGATATTGCGTTTCTGGTTGGCAGAGGTATGCACCCTGTCCAATCTGGAACCACAATTCTAGTCAGGGTAAGTCAGATACACACCATAAATTTACCTTTGCTCACCCTCTGGTAGCTTGGCACAGAGCAGGCAGGTTTAACTTAAGAGGCAACTTCAAACAGTAATACAGTGAAGACACCACAACAAAACTCCACACGAGTTTAGAACAACAGATTATGATTTTATAAATAAAACAAGACCAAAACAACAACCATTCAATAATTAGAAGTCAATATATAAATTTTTAAAGAATAAAAGTGTCAATAGCGCTTAGAAGCAATAAGCGCCTGTTAGATAGACCTGGCTTTTCCAGCAGGCTTATCCCCAGACTTTTTGCTTTTGGGCCTCCTGTTTGTGACCCATGTTTTTGTTGGTTTTAGGACTCTGGGCACTTTACCACTGCTGAGCAGTGCTAAAGTGCATATGCTCTCTGTGTAAATTGTTATTATGGATTGGTGTTTCCATGATTGGCTTATTTGATTTACTGCTAAGTCCCTAGTTCGGTGCACTGTGTGTGCCGAGTGCCTGTAAATCAAACGCTGCTAGTGGGCCTGCAGCACTGATTGTGCCACCCACACCAGCAGCCTTGCAAAAGGTTCTCAGACCTGCCACTGCAGTGTCTGTGCACAGTCTCTACTGCCATGTCGATCTAGCAAGTGCACCCACGTGCCAGGCCCTAACCTTCCCTTTTGTTATATGTGAGTCACCCCTAGGGCAGGCCTAAGGTACCCCTGTGGGCAGGGTGCAGTGTATGTGAAAGGTAGGACATGTAATAATGTGTGTGGCATGTCCTGATAGTGAAATACAGTGTATTTCATTTTTCACTATTGAAAGACTAACTGTCCCATAGGATAGAATGGGAGTTTATTTATAACATCTTATAGGTATAACCTTCCATTGGGACAAGGTCGAAAGATGGAGTTCAGTATGCCTGAACTCAGAATATAAAAATGCATCTTTTAGTAAAGATGATTTTTATATTGTGTGTTTGAAAATACCACTTTTAGAAAGTGGGTACTTTCTTGCTTAGCCATCCTGTGTGCCTCTGCTGGTTTGTGGATTGGCTGACTGGCTTTGGAATGACAGGGGCTGGGGATGTGCATCAACTTTAGACTGAGGGGGGGGGATTGAGGTGTGTCCTGTCTTTCCTGGATGAGTCAGGGCCGGGCTGAATATACCTGGTCTGCATTTAGAGTAGGGGATGTGCTTTCCTTGCACCTGAATGGGCCTGGTCTGCCTTACACAATGCTGTCTCCACCTCCTGCCTGGACCAGAGAGGACAGAACTGGTTTTGACTGAGCACAGAGCCTCTCTGCCACATGACAACAAATAGAAATGCTGTATAAATATTGGGGCCCAGACCCCAGAACTTTAGAAGGCTTCTGGACTCAAGAGGAACCTCTGCCAAGGAGAAGAGCTGGGAAAACTGAAGGAGAAGTACTGCCCCTTTGCTGTGTGCTGTCTGGAGTTGGCCTGCAGTGGCTGCTTCTGCCAAGGAGAGGGTAAAGACTTTGCTGTGTGCTGTGCATCCTGCTTGAAGATCTCCAAGGGCTTCAAGTAGAGCTTGCCTCCTGTTCTGGAGTCTCAGGGACACAAAAACTTCACTATCAGCTCCCCTGAACTTCCTTGCTGGGAGTTCTGACCTGCCAAGAGGTGCCTGTTGCTGTGTTGGACCTCTGGAGGTTGTTCCTGCTGTTGGGAGCTGGAAAAGAGATGCAACTAAGAGAAGCATAACGCATCCGCACCCGTTTCCGACGCATCGCCGCTTTGCTGCTGAAGAAACCGATGCAGCACCTGCCTGCGCTTGAGAAATCGCTGCACGCTGAATCCTGTGCACCGATCTTTGAAGTCCGAGATCACTGCACTGATTCCGACACAGGCCCTGCTGTGCGGCTGCAAGAACCAATGCATCGCGGGAGTGTGGCTGGAGAGACCAACGCAGCGCCGTTGCCGCCGCATCAAGAACCGAGGCATCCCCGATCCCCACGCATCGCACCAGGGTGCCAAGTCTACAAGAACGCCAGGGCCACAGCAAGAAACTGACACATCACCTCCCCACACAGTAAGAAACCGACGCATCACCTCCCCTTCAGTAAGGAACCAACGCATCACCTTCCCTGGGCATAAGGAACTGACTCATCACCTTCCCTGCGGCTGTTTTTGTTTATGATTGTGACGCATCCAAGGTACTTTGTGTTGAAAGTGTCGCGTCTATAGCTTGCTATGGACAAAACTATTTTTACTTTCTAAAAGTCATATTTTGATTATTGTATGTTGGATTTTTGTTGTTTTGGGCTGGTTTGGTTTAGATAAAGACTACTTATTTTTCTAAACTGGTGTGGTGTCCATTTGTAGTGTTTTCACAGTATTACTGTATGTGCGCATGAATGATTTACACACTGCCTCTGAGATAAGCCTGTCTGCTCGTGCCAAGCAGGGGTTATTTTAGAAGTGTATTCCCCTTACCCTGACTAGGAAGAAGGGTTCCTACGTGGACAAAGGTGCAAACCATTGCCAACTAGAGACCCCCATTTCTAATAGCGCCTATGGGGGTTTTCTGGTGGCGTTGGATAATAACAAAGTCAAGAGCTCAGGCACTGTGGAGCGTGGGCTGGATACACGAGCCAAGCAAGACCGCTGAACAAAGTACCTTGATCCTGGACACAACAGCAAGATGCGGGGTGCAGACGAGCAAAGCATCGGTGTTGATCCCGCAGTCGAGGTGATGCATCAATTTTCTCCTCACAAAGATGGTGATGCGTTGATAACAAAGACGAAACATCAAAGCTGATGCACCAGGTTTCTCCACGCAGTCAAGGGGATGTGTTGATAGTCTCCCACTGCCGCGGCGGCAATTCGTATGCACTGGTTCTGGAGGCGATGTGCTGGATCTGAGTGAGATGCTCTGGTTCTTTTTCTGCAACAGCTGCAATGCATTGATTCTTCTTCATACAGCAGCGTATGCATCAGTTCGACTGGAGCAAGCACCTGGATACACTTCCAATTGAGCTGGAGGGGAGACTTTGATATCATTGAGTCTCAAAACAGGAGGCAAGCCAGCATGCCCTTGGAGATCACTCTGGATTCAGGCAAGAGTCCAGTTCTTCCTCTGCAGGGACAGAGGATAGCAGGCAGCAGGGCAGCCAGCAGAAAAACAGTTCTTCCAGAGCAGCAGTCCAGCAGAGAGGCTGTCCTTGTAGCAGCACAGCAGTCCTTCTACCTGGCAGAGTTTCTTTACAGGTCCAGAAGCATCTGATTTGGTGGGGTCAGAGACCAAGTACTTATACCCAGTTTTACCTCTGAAGTGGAGATGACTTCAGAGAAGGGCTTTGAAGTTCCCAACCCTGGCTCCAGGCTCACTACAGGGGGGTATGCAACCCTCTGTGTAGGGACAGGACACTGCCAATTCAGGTGTGTCAGCTTCTCCTTCCCATTCTGCCCAGGATGACACATCAGAATGCAGATGGCCATTCAGTCACACTTAACCTTCCATTGTGTGGAACTGTCTAGAGGGAATGCAAAAAGTAAAGCTGTCACCCACCCCTGATGTGCTTGGGGACATGCTGCAGGTACACAGAGCTTAAGGGAAGAGAAATTCCATCTTTCTAAAAGTACCAACAAGGGATTTATTTTACATGAAAAAGTTTGTTTTAATCTCTCGCTTACTCAAGATGTTTCACCATGACATCACAAATCAATTAGAGCAGTTCATGTATCGATTTGTCTGGAGAAATGAACTCCATTAGCCGGTTGTATTTTTTTTACAAAGTTTATATAAACAAAACATATGATTAGGGGTTCATAACAAAAGTTCTCACAAATATTGATAACTGATATTACAATTATTGTGAATCAAAATTGACTAGTCATCAATGTGTGAATACCCATTTCCTGTCTGTCCTATGCATAGGAGCTAGATCTCCCAAATTAACTTTAACAATCACTAAAAGGAAAATTGGGTTAGACATTGAAATTTCAGTCTCTTTTGTAATGTATCTGTGAGACCATCTTCAGGACACAACATTTGTGTGAGGATCCATAAGCCCCTGGTCAATGAGTCAAAATCTGCTATGATGTAAAACGTGTCTTTCAATATGTAAAAGAATATATTGATTATCATTTATTTTGTCTCCCTTGAGTAAATCATGGAGAAATTATAATGTCTAAGAGTGGGCTTTGGATCAGCCCCTTGTTCATTAATGGATGGCTTTGTTCGCCCTCACAGTTGTTGATGTCCGATTCAATGACTTTCCTTCCAATTCTTGTGTTTGTACCACCCAGGAGCATTTTGGTCTCACTGCATTCTGATAGAATGAGTGATATCCTTCCACTGCTAACTTTAAGGAATGTTTATTTATTTACCAATTACAGATTCATGAGTGTGCATGTATTTCTAAGCTATCTCCAAGGCTTCTTCGTGTTTTCCTCTACCTCCCCCATGCACACTTTTTGCTCCCCCTCTCCTCAATGCTCCATATCCTGCTCTTCATCCACCACCCCATTTTAAATATATATTTTTTTTATGAGGCCCCTGGCAGCTGCAAAGTGCTGCTGACCTCTGGCGTCCATTTTTTGCGCTGGTGTGCACTTTATTTCTTAATGCTTTATTTTTTATTCACTGGCCTAATTCTGCTGTCCACCATGTTAGAATGATATATTAAAATATGAAAATGCTCATGATACATTATAACTTATACACATGTGTGTCATGATGCACACACACTTAGAGAACCATTTTGGATTTGATTTCTTTAATAGAAAACCCACTGCAAGATTGCCGGCCATATGTGAGCATGCATCAAGATGTATGTGTTTGCATGTAATCCCAATGAAAAAGCATTGATAAAGCAAACATCTTGGTATTAGAGCAGAAATCTATTGGTTCTGCCAATGCTTGCTGATCATCTGAGTTTCATTGACAGCATATTGCTTTTCCCTTTCTTTTGTGTGTTCCATGGCTATTCTTTGTCTCATCTGTTCTAAAAGAGTGTTCATCTACTACTTGTTTGGATAATGCCTTTAGGATTCCTCAGGAAGCCATGAAGAGGAGTTAGCATTATGGTCAGGACTACCGACTCTGAACCTCGGGAAGCAGGTACGAGTCTTGGCCTCACACAACATTCTGTGATTCTAGGCAAATCCCTTAACCCCTTAACTGCTGAGGATTTTCAACCCCAGTGATGAGACATTTTTGGGCTATTTGAGGTACTTCACGATTACACCTCCATAACTTTTTTCCACATAAAGCAAATTTGCGTCTTTTTTCCTCCAATATTACATGATTTCAAAGGGGACCTAGGGTTTGTGGATTCCCCTGGAAGAGCCTGAGAAAATAGCCAAAATATAGCAAATTTGTTTTTGTTTTTTTAGAAAAATGAGAAAGAACTGTGAAAGAAAGTGTCTGTTTTCTCCCTAGAAATAGCATCAACAAAAGGTTTACTGTGCTAAAAATCAACATCTTCCCAGTTGTCAGGAACAAGTAGAGCTGAATAAAAAAATAAATATTTTTATTACCACAGTTCTGATATTTTACTAAGAGGAAGCCTGTTCTAATTTTTTTGCTTTCATTCTACTTCCAGTTTGTGGTGGAAACAGGTGTGAATTCCACAGGAGATCCCAGAAAGCTATACATTTCAGAAAAGTAGACTAAAATCTAAATTTAGCAAGGGGTCATTTGTGTAGATCCCTCAAAGTTTTCCCATAGCAACTAACTATTGAAATAAGAAATATATTGAAAATGAGTAGGAAAGATGGCCATTTGTGACATTGTTTTAATCTGTAACGTCTTGTCACAATGGCCGATTTACAAAAGCAATACACCGTTACGTCCACTAGACCCTTTCGGTCATAGGGATATATAGGGTTTTGTAGGTTCTCTAAGAACCCTATGTACCCAGAGCCAACGACTGAGCTGCATCTTACAATTGATTTTTATGGTGTACTAAGTATAGAACAATTGAAATGGTAAAATATAAAGTGTGAAAAATGGGTATGAAGGAAACCTAGGTATTTCTGACGTTTACACCAGATACTGAGTTTAGGAACAGTGGTTATCTACACACTTCTGAATTTGTGGGTACCCATACTAGCATGTGATTCAGATGGCATTTTGTTAAAGGTCTTCTTTCTATCACACTGGCTTACATTTGGAAGGCACACATGCAGAGAAATTCAATTGATAATAACAAAAGTTCTACTATTTTGTGCTTCCACGTGCTTCCTTATAAAAGTGGTACCTTACTTGTGTAGCTTCGCCTAGCGCCTGTGATGCAATACACACTAAAACGTTAACTGGAGACATCATATTTTACCCGGCAGAATCCAAGCTTTTTTTTTTTGCAACATGGGTAGCTGCAGAATTTGGGCTCTTGCTCAACTGCCACCCAGGAAAATCTACCATACACGGACATTTTTGAAAACTAGACACCTGGAGGTGTCCAAGTTGGTGTGACTTGTGGGGGTTCTAATAAGGTTTTTTTACTCAGACACCGTTGCAAACTTCAAACTGTGCCTAAAAACACACATACTCCGCAAGGGCAAGGGCTGGAATCTGCGGGGAGCCACAAATTCCCTACCACTGAGCATTTCTCTAAGTCTCCTGACATAAATGGTACCTTACTTGTGTGGATGGGGCTAGTGACCACAACAGGAAAAGTCCCAAAACGCAACATATACAGAACAAATTTTTTCCATCCAAAACCCAACCCTTTCCCACAATGTTAGTGGTTGTGGAATTTGGGTTCTAGCTTGGCTGGCACCCAGGGAAACCAATTTGTTTTTGTTTTTTAACCAGAAGCCATTGCATACCTCAAAACTTTGGCTAAAAATGCACATTTTCCTCACATTTCTGTGACGAAAAGTTCTGAAAACTATAAAGAACCACACATTTCCCCCTGCCCAGCTTTCCGCCAAGTCTCATGATCTTATTTGTGTGGGGGAACCTATCGCCAACAACATGAAATGACCCCAAATGCAATGTGGAGAAATCTACATTTCCTGTCAAAAAATACCCTGATTTGACAATGTGAGCAGCTGCAGTGTTTGGGCCCAGGCTTGGTAGCCACCAAGGAAAACTACCCAAACCCAGACATTTCCAAAAACTAGACACCCGGGGGAGTCCAGGGTGGTGGACCTTGCATTGATCCGATGAGGTTTTCTTACCCACAATGCTCTGCAAACTTCAAACTTTGCCTAAAATTGTACATTTTCCTTGCACTTCCATGACGTACACTTCAGAAATCTGTAGGGATCCACAAAACTCCTACCACCCAGCGTCATCCCACTTGTGCTGAAAAAAATGCTACCCCACTTGAGTGGCTGGATCTAGTGCCCATGACTTGTGCAGATCAAACCAGGGTCAATGGGAATCCCATCACGATGATCCGTTCCCGGGAAGGAGTGCCTTCTCCATGCATTAGCAATACATACATAGACCTCAAAAGGTCTCATGTCATGAGGGTGACTTCAAGCCACACTGGATTTTTTCACTCAAGGCCACCTAGTGTGCTGGGATTAGAGGTTTCACTTTTCCCATCATGCATAAATGTATATAGGTCAACAAGTTCAAATGTGTTTAATGCAATTGGCTGAGAACCAGGAGTGGCTGAAAATTCATCTACAGTGTATTGTATTGTATTGTAATTGCATTTATATAGCGCTTACTACCCCTGATGAGGCGTCAAAGCGCTTTTTCAGCGAGTAGCACGCTACACCGGTACCCATAAGGGATTAGTGGTGAATTAGTATAGTGAAATATGAAAGTCATTTGAGTGGTGGATAGGTTAGTCAGTTATTTGGATTCAGAAGGATAGTGGAGGGATAGAAGAGGGAAAAGGTTGGCATTTATATTACGTTTGTTACCCCTGATGGGGTGTTGAAGCTCTTTTTCGGCTACTCCATGACCTTCAAGTTGACAATTACGGGTAGGGAAAAAATGTGCAGTCCTTACATTAGTAAGGAAATTTCTTGCACTTTTTTCATAAGTAAAAGAATAGTTGGAACCACAGAATATCAGTCATTACAAGCATACATTACATCAGGAGCTTTTGCATCAGTAGTGCCTTTAATTTACAGCTTTAAATGTAAGTTCTTTTTATATATACTTTGCGAAATTTAGTGAATACAGCCTTCAGCACTCAGCAAAGGCAAACAGTCACCATTCAGGGTTGCAAACCATGTATCGCAAACCAATGCTTCTCAACACGAAGAATAGATGGTAGTCCTCTGAACTTCGCTGCATATTTAATTTTCATAAATAGTGAATTAGTAAACACCAAGGTGAGGCGACAAGTTTCAAACGACAAGGTCTTTCCCTCGGTCAAACTTTAGTCCTTGAATCCAAATTTGACTGGAGCACAACAAACATGTTATAAACAATGAGTCTCAGTATATAGAAATAATACAGTTATTCAAATCGCTTTTTTTAAAATAAAAAAACAATCCATGAGATACAAAGATGTGTATACAATCTTCATGTAATTGAATACAGCCATAAAAAATTATGCAATTTGCGTCAAACACAATTAGAGCAACAGTACACAAAGATTCTCCTGTAAATATGTGCTGCAATGTAAATCCAGCTCAACCTTGCATTGATATTAACAGCACAGTATGGTACAATCATGTATGATGTACAAGAGAGATACAGCCGACACGTGTTTCGTCAAACTGGACTTCTTCAGGGCTAATAACAAAGTTCGACGTCATTGAAACAAAAGCACCAAAGGAGCAAAACCCAAACATTCCATATTCCAATTTTAATAAGACTAATCAATAACTTGCGAAGAAGATGGTACTCCAAATAGTGTCTACAATACTGAGTAGCTGTGTTTACATGGCAAAGTGGTGTTTCTATCACTGTCTATGATAATCAAGGTATTAGGCGTTTTTCAATTTTTTAAGAATAAACCAAGAGTCATTCCATGATTGTTTTATTTACATCACTGATCTCTGGTAGGCTTTTAACATCACTTTTAATATATAGTCCTTATGAGCTGGAAGAAAAACAGGAAACAACTAAATTGATGGTCACATTGTTCTAAAATAGGGATTGTATGTTTAAGCTAACAACAGGCAACTCTAGTAATCTATCAAAGATACAGTTCTTTATATCAGGTTATTGTAATCGAGCTTCTCTTCATTGTTTTACTTTAAATGTACAAAACGTTCTTTGTCTGTGATGAGTCCCTTAGGAGACACACCTCTAATAATATACTTGGAGCCTAGTTGACTCAATTTCGTCACTCTTTCTTTAGTTTGTCAGTTGCATAGACTGCCAGTAGTTCTGCTTGATTATTATGCATTTTGTTTAAGTGTTTGGTTACAGTGATGGGAGAAATTGTGATTCTTTATAATCTGAATGTGCTCAAAGATGATGTTCTTTAATGCACAAGCTATACTGTCAATGTATTTACGTTTGTATGGACATTCAATAACAGAGTATTTACAGGGAAACAGCGTTTACAACGCTGTCATTACATCGCAGTACTATTACAACACAGTCGTTACAACGACCGCGTTGTTAGTACGCGATGCATTTACATCGCAAGTCATTACAACGACTTGCTGTAGGGGGCGCTGAGGTATTGGAAATGAATACCAACACCTTCCCTACTGTTATGCAAACTGGAGTAGGAATACTAAATAATACTATTCCTAAGTCCAGCGCGCCCCCTACTGCAAGTCGTTGTAATGACTTGCGATGTAAATGCATCGCATACTAACAACGTGGTCATTGTAACGACCGCGTTGTAAAAGCACGCGATGTAATACATCGTGTTGTAATGTGCTATATTCGTATTTACATGCTCACAGTTCAGACGGTGTTTCATTTCCTGTTTTTTTCCTTTCTAATATCTTTGTTGGTTGTCTAAGATCCATCAAAAAAAGTAGATACATTGGCTGTACAACTTTTGTGGGAATGGGCCATGACTTACGAGAGGCAAAAAGCCTTGAAAGGGTGTTAAGAACTGGCTCAGTGAAGCTCCCTCCTATTTCCTTTGTGATCGTCCGAGACAAGGCAACTACTCCCAAAAGCTACATTGCCTCCTTGCACTTTTCTCTTTTAAGAAGGTCAAACTCTTGTCTAACTCCATTGAGGAGGTATGGGACACGCATGGATTAAATGTCCAGAATCGTCACAATAAAATTAATCATTAACTCAGTATTCATAGAGCCCGAATAATCACCCGTGAGGGTATCCAGGCACTAGGATCTTGATGGGTTTAGTTGGAGAGGCAGGTCACAAGTCCCTTTCTGAATGCCAGGAGAGAGGGTGCTGTTCGGAGATGGAGGGGGAAGGTAGTTCCAGGACTTGGCAGCGAGGTAGGAGAAGGAACGTCCTCCACTGTATCTCAGTGGATGCGGGGAGTGTGTGTGAGGGTGAGGGAGGCGGAGCGGAGGTGCCTGGATGGTTGGTGGAAGTTCAGGTGGCGGTTGATGTATGTTGGTCCCTGGTCGTGGAGGGCTTTGTAGGCGTGAGTCAGCATCTTGAATTGACATCTCATCTGGACCGGGAACTAGTGGAGGTTTCTGAGGTGGGGATGATGTGGGTCCATTTGGGCAGTTTGAGGATGAGCCATTTTGGTACTCTCAAATCCAAGCAATCTCAGCAGAAAAATGGCAACAACCAGTCACATAAGTAAGTACCTCCAAACAACCTTGTTGTACATCACAAAGAGCCTCCTGATCAGAATGCTTTATATCAAGACATTCAAAGATATTCTTGAAGGGAAGTAGAAAGGTAATATAACTCTTCAGACATAGAACAGAAGCAGTTTCTTAACATGTTGCTAAAGCTGGTCCAGCAAGACTGTTAATTAAGTACCCTAATTTGGCACGATCATGAGAAGATTATGAAGGATGAAGACAAAATGCTCCATTAAGAAATCCAAAAATTCCATAAATATAATGGGCTCAGAACACAAATATAGACATTTAAAGGAAGTACTGGGATATCGTCAACATTAATGCTGATGTCTGTCTTAAAACCTTATTCTAAACTCTGAACAATGAGTTGTAACCATTCAACTAGGTCCCGAGAAGGCTCCAAGACTAAAGCAGACCTATAGTTGTAGGCATTGCAATATGTCAATGACTGAATGCAGTGAAGCTCGCTGTTTTTTCCTTTCTGACTGCCCAGAGAAAGGGCAACTCCTCCCAGTAGCCAAGGAGCCACCCAGCACTTAATACATGCGAAAGGTGCCATGTGTCACCATTTTTTAAATTGTTTTTTATTTATTGCTTGGGATACAGTTCTAACAGTTTTCATTTAGTCATTGCCCGCTATTTCAAATGACAAAAACGTTGACAAATTACAAGGAAAATTACTGAGGAAAGAAAAATAGCGGCTCAACACTAGTGTTGTTCATTATACTCCCATGTTTTTTCCTTAAGTGTCCAGTTACATGGAAAAAGCCACTAAGCAGAAAAAAACTCTTTAGCAATATTTGTAGTTGCTGGTTGAAAATGAAGAGCTTTATAAGAGCTGAGAAGCATGTCTTTAAACCCACCAATTATGAAGAATAGCTGAAGAAAAGAAAAAATGGAACAAAAGGGTGGGACAGTGGGTGATAAGTGCGACAACGAAAATAACAACTGGGGAGAATCAAAAACTTTGTGATGCAGCCTTTGTAGCTGTAAGGGCAGGAGCATACTACACACAGGCAATAGCCAGTGTGTCTTATGATTATATATTTATTTTCATACATACACACATCATGGGACTGAGACACAACTGACAAGGGAAGTACTTCTCCAGTGTTTGTATATTCATGTTCTGGCACAAAAGAGTACAGGTACCGTAGCAGGGAAGGGGTTAAAGCACATACTTTCTGGGACCATTGCTGCACCATGATTTTCCTTGGTGCATATCCCATGGGGAAATTGACACATACTACCTCAGGTCATTATTTGATAAAGTCGCTGGGACTGTGAATTAACTTACTGCCTGTGGCTACTGATGCATACTGCACATCGGCCCTCTGGTATGAATATAAACTCTGTTTTTTGATGCCACTCTATAGAGCAGCGGTTCTTAACCTTTTGATTTCCGTGGACCCCAATGAAGCACCACTGGAAGCTAGGGACCCCTGCCTAAGTAATATCTATGATTTGAACCTCAAAATACTACAGAAAACTACAGAAACAAGAATACATTAAACTTTTTCAAGAATTACTAAATATTTCATTTAAGTCTCAAACAAAAAATATACAAAAAGTTGATGTTTAATTGTATTGGGAAGGTTGTAGCTTTTCAATATTTTGTCTCAATTCTAAAAGGCGAAGTGATATGTTAGACTCTAGTACATCAATTTGGCTTTTTTGCTTCTAATGCCTGCTCTCTTTTTGTCGGCACATGCCAGCGTTTCATTTGAGACTGCCACTCGTCCACAGTAGGTTGTTTGTTGTACCTGTTCTGCTCCTACAAATAATGCTGAGGATCCAAATTTAGGCCTTGATTACGGCCGCCAGACTCGTGGGGTCCTGCTGTGGCAGTCTGGCTCTGCTGCACCAGTGGTCCGAACATGCCATTACGAGTTGGGTGGTTGGACTGCTGACGCTGCCAGGGAACTGCCGTTCCCTGGCATTGTTGTGTCGGTCAGAGGCTGCAATATGCTTGGCGTGACCGCCAAGTTTCCGTCAAGGATATTACGAGTTTCCTCTCTGCTGGGGGTGTTATGGAGGTTCTTACTCCATGTACACCGGGGCAGAGAGGAAATAAAGGGGGCCCTACAGGGCCTCCTGTGCCTCCTCTGCATGTGTATGCACATAGGGGGGCATAACATGTGCCCCCCTGTGTGCATGCACATCAGTTCCTGCATAGCATGGACTTTTGAGTCCATGCCATGCAGGAACCTTGTTGTGCGGTCCCATTGTGAAGCCTTTTTCAAATGCACCACCGCCTTTGAAAGAGGCACCACCACGGGACCGCCATGCCGCCTGTCTTCCAGACCACTTTTAAGTTGTAATCTGGCGGGTGGGTGGAGGTGACTCTTGGCAGTGGGGAGGGGGTGGGGGGCACGGTGATGGCATGCCACCTGCCCCGAACCGCCAAAAGTCATAATCGGGCCCTTAATGGTTAGCCTCCTATTTCTAATTACTGATCATTTAAAATTTTCATTTTTACATTTTGCTATTTTATGTGTGCATACTTTATTAATCTGCTAAAATTATTAAATGTTCTAAATAGTTGCGAACCAAAGTTAAGAAACTCTGCTAGTTAAGCATCTGCAAGACAGTTTGTATCACTTGCTACCCCTGGGCTGCTGCACCTTCTATCCCGAGTGAACTCTAGAAATACTTTTTCCTGGCTATTTTTAAGCACAGCACTCTGGAGGTTGCTACTTTGCTGCACCTGAGTGGAGTCTGCAGAACATTTACTCAGACTGCCTTTGGTGAGTACAAGACAGAACCTTTGTTCGCTATATTATAGTAGGCAAGTCTACAAATGCAGATAGGTCTCACATCATTTCATGCAACTCCATGCATAAGCGCTACAACAGAAGGAGATGGTTTGACTGCTACTGATGCATGACAGCAAAACACTTCCCAATAGGCCATACTCATAACCAACACTCTTTTAATTAAAACGTGTGTATTCTATCCCTCATTCCTCTTTGTTCCATTACACATTTAGGTGCAAAAACTTAAGTCAGGTAAAGGGCACCACCGTGGCCAATCACACATGACACCAAAGAGATTCCGGCATATGCCACTCTACATTTGAACCAAGCACTCTCCCTAAGGACTAGTGTGTACCCGTTTGCTGAAGCACTACATATAATCCATGTCAACCAACTGGCCGAAAGTATGTGGAGTAGTCTAGTTTCTAGCTAGTCCTCTCTTTTCAGAGCATAGATCTAAGAATGCTGGGATTCGTAGTTTCAGTTTTCTCCAAATAAATATGGGTCCAAAGAGCTCAACATGCTGAGTATTGTGGATTAAAACCCGGGACTGACTTAAAGTCACTGTCATAAAATAGGGCCAGTGGCTAGATATGCAATCATGAAACAAACCGGCTCAATGTGGATGCTAGGTATGACTATTTCAAAACATTGTCGTTTGCTTTGGGGTTATGTAACATACAGTACATTTTAAGAAAAACATATTCATGTATCTGTATTTATCAACTGAAACATATAGGAAATCGGACTAGAAGTTTGACTTACTGAGACACTTTACTTCTGTCCTCAAGAAACTAATTTGCAGACACAATCCCACACTAGCTGTCTAATAAACACACAAGTCCCACGAGCCAAAATGACTTGCATTATGAATTACAAGCTGCTGCTGATTTGTAATTATCATATAAATAAGGTGTTTATGTCTGACCTCCGAGTCCTCAGTTCTTAGCAGCGGCAGAGAGGATGCGCTCGTTTACGCAGGCCCAGGAGCATATTAAATGGCTTATTTAGCTATTTGACCTCCACCTCCAGGATTTCTATTTTCGCCGGGACACTCCTCGGAGTATCTGTGCGCGCTACAAATTCAAATAACATAACAACATAACATATTTCCCAAAAACACATCTTAGGTTCACAAATTGCAAACTCGGTTGTTGTCCGGAGTATTTTTAACATTACCAGATTGACACCAATGAACACGAACTACGCAAATCGCAGCTTCCAAGGACCACCATCTCACCTGGACAATGGACATCAATTTGAGGTAGCCAGAGATGGCAACTGCTTCTCCAGGCCTACCCTTGGCACGGACCCTGCTTCCCGGAGTTTCCCGCCTTATGAAGTTTGCAGCAGAAACAGGAACAGGAAATACACTGGGTTTCAAGATCTCGGTTTACTTGCTTTAGTGTCCACCCCTTGGCCTTCCCTTACCCTCTCTGAGCAATGTAGAATACTGTTGAGGGGCTATGGGAGTGACATATAGTCACTATTATATCATCTTTGGCATGGGGAGGGTCAAGGGTATGTTTTGTCACTGTGGCTACCGCTGGTGTTTTTGTGAATTGACGTCCATTGTAAAACCTTCAGACTATACACATATGGAACAGAACTCAGGGGCCCAGGGAAATGCCTGCTTCTGACTCATGCCCTGATCCTAGTCTACCGCCCTCTTACCGAAACAGTAAATTAGGATGCACGAGTAAGAGACAGGGAACGAAAAGGGAAGAGACAAGCAGCCACATTTTCAAAAAATAAAATACTGATATTCTGAGTAAGAAGCATAACTTCAACGGCCCCACAAAATCCACCCATGGTATAATAAAGAGGTTATAACGACCATGCCCTCTAGTCATTGAGAATCCTCAGTCTGCTCACCAGTCAGTTTTGCAGAATGTTCCAGTTGGCCAGTAGCTTTGTCCTGATCCATAGGAAATTTCTTTCTGTGGCCTCGGCCTTTGAAAAGATGTGCAGTTTTATGAAATGAGCAACCTTCAATCTCACATGATGCCGCAACGAGGCCTACAATTGCAGCAACTTTAAAAAAAACATATTTCAACTGTTTACATCTCGCCATGGAAAGTCTACGGTATTGTGGGAAGATCAGGCTCCTCTCGCAGCTAGTGTTGCTTTCCCTCACTGATGTGTAGCACGAAATACTAATTCCCTTTCAGATGTGTTGCCCTACTCAGCCACTACAGTCCCTTTCAACCCGGTAGCTCTTTTCCTACTTCCATCAGAAGCATATGGCTCTAGTGCAACATTTCGTGGGAGGACCAAGTCAGCTCTTCTAGGTGCTCCATCAAGAACACATTGTATTTTCACGGAAAAACATATTTCCCAATCGCAGGATTGCTACTAGGTACAGGTTTTCTGCATGAACTGAGTCCTTAACGTGCTCCAGTAAGAATCTAAGTCCACCACTGATGTTAGCAACAGATGTGGAACTGAATGTCATTCTGGCCTGGGGAGATGTGAAGTACCTCCGCCCTGAGCAGACATTGTTCCTGGCCTCTGAGAGCACAGGCTCTCACCCCATGAGGTTAGAAACATGTCTGGTGGTGGCAAGCTGGCTAAGACTAGTCACACACCACATCAGTGTTTGGTAGGTTGTCAGGGGGCACCTCTAAGGTGCCCTCTGTGTGCATTTATTAATAAACTCAATACTGGCATCAGTGTGGATTTATTAAGATGAGATGTTTGGTACCAAACTTCCCTGGGTACAGTGAAGCCATCATGGTGCTGGGGAACTCGCAATGACGGGTGTTGAGCCCATGTACTCTCTATGGCTTCCCTGCGCACATATAATATCCAAGAATGGACTTAGATATTGTAGGATCATATTTTCTCAGGCAGATATTACCACACATGTGATATAGTGCACCCTGCCTTAGGGCAGTAAGGCCTGCAGTAGGGGTGACTTACCTATACCTCATGCAGGGTCTGTGGGACTGGCACACAGGTATGTGTGCCATGTCGGATCTTCAGTTTTCTCTGCATCAAGATATGCAACCTGAATGGCAGTTTGCATGGTTTTGTGAGGGGTCCCTACGGTGACACAATTTGAGCCGCAGCCCTAGTGGACCTTCTTCAGTCCCAATGCCTCAGGTACCAGGGGTACCATTTACTGTGGAGTTACAGGGGTTGCTGAAGTTGTGCCAATTGTGGTACAGTTTTAGGAAAGAGCTCTAGCACTAGGAACCTGGTTAGCAGGGACCCAGTGCACTTTTATTCGAAATCACATCATGTTCTAGGCAAAAGGTGGGGGTCTAACGATGTCAAAAGAAGCACTTTCTACAGGCAGCTATCTAAAATTCCTTGTGGGAGAATATCCACCAGCACAACATCCCAGGCAATCACTGAAGGGAGGAGAAAATGATTGATGAGGAAAACAGAGAGAGGTATGAGCCACATATTCTTAGCTGCAGACAACATATTCCTCCTGTGAAGCTTCACTTCTTGGCCTGTCTTCCTAGTCACAATCATCTGGATAGTTGTGGAAATAAAATGCTAATGGTCTCAGTTCTGCATCACTCTTCAGAATACACACCCCGTCCCACAGCTGGGTCTGGTGGCTCAGTGGACCAATGCATCCACTGCAGGGGCCTGTGTTTGACCTCATGGTCACAGGTTCAAATCCCAGCGGGTCCACTCAGCCTTTCATCCATCTGAGGTGGATAAAATGAGTACTATTGAGATGGGTAAGTATTAAACGTCTGTTATTCAGCGCCAAGAGTCCTATGGGTGAACGTGCGCTTTACAAATACACGTTATGTTATAGCATGTATCTTCAGGCTCTATGAACCATCAAATACACCCAAATCTCTCCTCTTCAGGATGGGATACAGCACACAAAAATTTTGAAATCCAGGGTGGTGAAGAGGGAATGATGATTCTCCTTCATTTTGTAACTATTGGCTCAGATTCTGTCACTCGATCACATACATTGATGCAATTTCACTTTCCACACTTGAATCTCTCATCAGACGCTCACGTTTTATCCCTTACACGACATCAGGGATACCAGAGATGGGGCTAGGTAGAAACTCAGCACCCTCTCAGGAGCACAGCTCACTCTGCCCCTAAATGATTTACCTGGTCCCCACCCCGGTTTCAATTTTAATACCAAGAAGGGGCACAACAATCTCACAATACAGAGTGACAGGGGCTTAAAATTCAATATTGAAGATGGCACACATGACACGGGTTCCCTTGGGACTGCTATAGTCAAAATAGCTATCTGTGCCAGTCTTTTGTGCCACTAGTTCTACCCGTCCTAACTTTTAAGCCTACAGCACAATGCATTCTGGAAGTTGTGGTATCACTGCAAGCATGGGTTTAAAATTCCTACAATGCCAAGCAACATCGCTAAAAAATAGAGGGCTGGCAGAAGATCTTTAACATGCAATGGGGCACGTGGCAACTATAGTGACGAGTGAAGGGCAGGACTGTTGAGCACTTGAAAATCTTGCCATTGTACTAACCAATTTATAATTCATGCAGGTACATGCTCTCCCCTTGTATTCTTTACAACAGCTACAGTGAGAGTTAATTTTCTGCAGCCAGCATAAAGACGGACGTGTGACTGATCATCGATAACAGAATGAGATTTCTTACTGTGCGATAACTTTTCAACAAGGTCTTAAATACCCGGCAGAAAATACCGCATTACTTTTATCATCGTCACATTTATTTAACGAGCAGCATCAATATGCATCTCGGTGTGGGAGCATCAATTAATTCATGAAAAGCATTGCCAGATCCAAAGCCGCATTACAAACAAAAATTTAGTGAACAGCGAATAAAAGGCGCGGAATGTCTTCCCATAAATAATCATAAATGCCAAGTGCACACTTTCACACAGTCGTGCGGTTGTTTTTGCCCATTTCGCTGCGGAGCAAGTTTTTTTTTTTTCTTTTTTCCAGACAGTCAAAGTGTGGGCTTGGTAAGCATAGAAAAAGATGCTTTCCTAGCAGCAACCAGAGTTTGCAATATATTAACCGGCGTTTTAGCCCTACACTTTACATATCCCTAACATTGTACTAACAATAAACTTTAGCTCATCGACTTCCTTTAAACATTACACACTCTTTAACACTAACGCATCTGCCCATCGTTTAAAAGTAAAACGTCCAATAAGTCAATATAATAAACTCTCAATTCCTAACTACAAAATCTCCATCCCCTTTCCCTTCAGCCTGCCATTTGGCCCAGGCTGCCTTAAATTGACTCAATTCTACAGTTGTTTCCCTCTTGTACTCTGCTTGTACTGTGCCATCCTTTCCCCAACCTACTGCCAGCATCAAATTTATTTAACATAAGAAACACCCCACCCTACCTGCTCCCGGTGCTTTAAGTTGAATGAAAAAAGTATGTGTGTGCGGGGAGGAGGGGTGGGGGAGAGAAAGGGGGCAGAAGGTTTTAAAAGAGACTTGTTCAATGTCATTAAGTGTGGGGTTTATAGCGCCCAACCCAAAAATCCTTTGCTCCCCTTAGCGTGTCACCTGATCAATGTGGACTTTCTGTTATTGAATCCAGACATATGGACATGTGCCTAAAACAAGTCAGAACTATTTGCTCTGCCAATTCTTATTAAATGTATAAGATAAATTAGCAACAATGAGTTCGTTGTATTGAAAATATTTCAGTTATGAAAATATGATACTGTGAATTAAACATTATTAAGGCCTGAATCATTTCTGTTCTTACCTTCACAGCAATATCTTCTACAGTCTATGTTATGAACCTGTACCCTTTTAACTCCCCACGTCTTTCTGAAATCAACCATCTGCATATCTTACATCTCCTCTCTTTCCTCTTCAGCACCCTATTTTCACTCTGTCCTACATGTAATTCCTTGCATCTTTCACTTTTCCATCTCTCGTACACACACCCATTCACCTTTGAGCATTGCATTTGCTTTAGCTTTTGCTCTGTCAATATTTGAACAGTGGTGCCACTCCTTCACAAATTTTCAACCATCACAATCCGCCATCAGGACACCAGGAAATTCAAAATGGAACCAAAACGAAAAAAAAAAGGGAGAGGGCGCCCTACCCTGGCATTGAGCCATACCCGCCCAAGAAGGGGCAATAATGTCTTTCTGCCCCACTGGGGGCAGAAATTAGGTTCGTCTCAATTGAGGAGAATACCCTAAATCTGCCCCCCCCCCGGATAAAAACGCCACCTGACACCAGGGATTTTGCCATTGGGGTAAAAGAAAGTAGTGTGGGTTTTTCATTCTGGCATTGCCAAACCCCCAGTCCAAAATGGACAAACCAGTCTTTTTGCCCCCCCCCAGGAGCACACAGGAGGTTTGCCCCAATTTTCCCCTGGGGCCAGAAAGTCCACTGTATGGCAGGAATATAGTTTTATTTATAAATAAAATAATGTGGTGGTCCTGGCACATCCTAACGTCTGCTTCACCCGGACCCCTAAAGCCTCAACAGTCTCTGCTCCCCATGCAGACTAAGAAATCCAGGGGCGGCTTCTCCATGTTGCAGTGCGAGAAGCAGAAACATAAAATGGTATTATAAATACCATTTTATGTTTCTGCTTCTCACACTACGAAAAAGCAGAATGGTTTGGTTGGGGGCGGGCAAGCGGGTGGGTGGTCCTGCTCCAGGGCAGGGGAGGAGTGGCTTGCCCACTTTTGTGGGTGCTGACTGGTTGGTCGGCCCCAGGGCCGACCAAACCAGTCATATGAACTCTCCCTTTTCTCCATGTAGGCTGCATGCAGCCTACATGGAGAAAATGGCTTCCCCATAGACGCCTGTGTGGTCGGCGTCCCAGCCAATCGCAATGCTGCCTTTGCTGTGATTGGCTTAGGGGAGGGGAGGGAGGCTGCCTGCTTCCTGTGAGGACTCGGAGCAGAGACGACGCTACGTTGGACAGGACCGGGCTGGCGAAGGTAAGTTTATATTTTTTATTGAAAATTAAACCCCCCCGAGCGACCCTACCGCCCCCCGACCTGATTGTCATGCCGGCCACGACTGAAGAAATCCCATCCCATGGCATGCAAGAGGACAGTTGATTCCTTTTGATGTTGTTTTCACATATGGCTGAGGAAAGTGGGGCGAACTCCCAATATTGTCCCACTTGCAATAGTTAATGGTTGAACTTTTTGGGCTTGAGTAGGCCACCACCAGGAAAACCTACCAGACCCAGACAGTTCTGAAAACTAGACACCCGGAGGAGTCCAGGGTGGTGTGCTTCACATTGATCCCACAACATTTTCTTAACCACAATGCTCTGTAAACCACAAACTTTGACTAAGAAAAACCCACTTTCCTCATGTCTGTGAGAAAGACTTCTGAAATCTGCGGGGAGCCACACATTTCCTACCACCCAGCATTCCCCCAAGTCTCCCAATTTCAATGGTACCTGATTTGTGTGGGTGGGCCAAAAGACCTTGACACAAAGGCCCTAAAGTGCTACGTTGAGAGATCGACAATATGGGTAGATGCGGCATTTGGGGCCATGCTCGGCCTCCACCCATGGAAATGTACCAACCACAGACATTTTTGAAAACTAGATAACCATGGGATTCCAGGGATGTGTGCCCTGCATGGATTCCATCAGGTTTTCTTGCCAATAATGCTGGAATCTGCAGAAATCCAGAAAAATCCTATCACCCAGTGTTAGCCCACTTGCGCAGATAAAAACGATGTGCCACTTGTGCAGCTGGGCCTAGTGCCAGCGACAGGAACAGATCAAACCAACGTCAATGGGAGTCCCCTCGCAAAAGCTCCCATTGACCGTTTGACCATTCCTGTTGCGGGCAGTAGTCTCAGCCACACAAGTGGCACAGCGTTTTTAGCTGCACAAGGGTGGTAACGCTGTGTGGTAGGATTTTGTAGATTCCTGTGGATTCTAGAAGTTTCCATCACAGAAATGTAAAGTATGAGGTTTGCAGGGCATTGTGGATAAGAAGTCCTCATGGTATCCACACAAGATACACCACCCTGGAATCCTCAGGTTGTCTAGTTTTAAAAAATGTCTGTGGTTATAGGTTAGCATTGGTGGTGCCACAGCACAGCCCCAAATGCTGCAGCTACCACTATTGCTCATCTCTCAATGCAGTACTTTAGGGACTTTTATGCCATGATCTCATGGCACACCCACACAAGTGGGATACCGTTCTTATCAGGGGACAAGTTGGAACTCAGGTGGTAGAAATATGTGGCTACCCGCAGATTCCAGAACGTTCTGTCACAGAAATTTGAGGGAAATGTGTGTATTTTTTTAACCAAAATTTGACATTTGCAAGGGCTTCAGGATCAAATTACCTATGGAAAGCCATGTACCCCTATACTCCCATGGTGGTCTATCTTTTAAAAATGTATAGGTTGGCTAGGTTTTCCTATGTGCCGGCTGAGCTAGGCCCAAAATCTGCAACTAACCACTTTGCAAAAAAGTCAGTTTTGAGTTGAAAAATTTGTGTTTTGGTCTGTTTCCTGATGCAGGCAGTAGGCCTACCTACAGAAGTAAGGTACCATTGTGATCAGGAGACTTGGGGGAATGCTGGGTGGAAGGAATTTTGTGGCTCCCTGTAAGAAACTGGCTCTATATATACTGCACCAAACTGAGGTACAGTGTGTATAGAGTCCAAGGGTCTCCAGAGGTTTGGCAGAGGTTAAAGTTAGATAGAACCTTACTCTCTAAAGTGGTAGCTTGGTCAAGCAGTAAGGCAGTATCAGAGGACAGTGTAAAGCATTTGATGTACACACTCAGTCAGCAAATGAAGCCACACACTCAAGAACTGAACTCTAGGCCAATTGTTTTGTATAAAAAAATATACTGTTGTTTTATTTTAGAACCACAGGGTTGCATGAAATACTTTCTCAAGATAAGATGCTGTTTGTTGAATACTTTCAATGAACAATAGACTTTGAATGCAATAAGGTACAGGGGTTGCAATAGGCAACACAATACTTTGTATATCTATAACATTGAGCTCAATGGGAATTTTAAGTAAACTGCAATAGAATTACTTTACGAACGTTTTTCTTACTCAGGGCTGGATCCTGGATTCAGCCCTGGTGCATTTCCTGTAAACAGTTGAAAGAAATCGTTTTTGTTACACAGGCGATTTTTAAGGAATATTTGTATGTTGCAAAAATCGACTCTTAGAAGAATTTCTGGTGAAAACCAGGCAATGTTATCCTATGGAGGAAAATCAGGTTATCGGAAAATCACAGTTGTAATCACTTTTTCCAGTCAGTGCTGGGTACCTGAATCCAGCACTGGGATCTCTCCTGAGAACAGGTGAGTAATCTCGATTTTGTTGTTCGGGCGATTTTTAAGGAATATTTCAAAGTTCCAAAACTCGACACTTAGAAGAATTTCCAAGTGAAAACCAGTCAATGTTACCTTATGGAGAAAATGCAAGTTATCGGCTTTCAGGTAAGTACTCGGCTGGCAGAGTTAAGGTTCTAGGGCAAGACTCAGGGGTCTCCCAGGTTGAGGATTGTGCTGTTGTTACACCCTCAGCGGCACAGGGGCGGCCAGGTGCAGAGAGAGTAGGCCCAATGTTAGCCTATGGCGGGCAGGGGGCCCTTGGTTGGTGGCTGCTAGCAGGCAGGCCACGCGGCTGTGGGAGCAAAGCTCCTGGTCACTTACTCAGGGCAAGTGGGGAAGTCGAACAGGGTTGTTGGGGCACCCTCAGCGGCACTGGGGCGGCCAGGTGCAGTGGGCTTTTGGGCCGTCGGGCACCCAATGGATTTCAATGGGAAAGCTGCGAGACGAACAAAGGCTGCAAGCTCGGGGACGGTGATTCTTCAGGTGCGACCACCACTTCGAGAGGTAAGTTGGGAAGCTGTAGGAAGGGTAGGCACCCAGGAGTTGGGCACAGGAGGCCGTGGAGCGCCGGGTGCAGGGGTGTCTTTAGGCATCGGAAATCTTACCCTCTGCTGGTCGCGGTTGGAGGGGTCCCTGGTATTGAGGCTGCAGGCGTCGTCAGGAGCGTTGAGGGGAGTCCTTGGGTGCTGGATTCTTGGTCCCAGTCGCCGGGGGGACGTCCTCGTGGTCTTTGTCCACTTCAGCTCGGGCCGGGTTCGGCGGGTGCAGAGTGGGCAGGATCCGCGGTCTCAGGCCGGTGCCTGGGGTTGCAGATGTTTGAGCAGAGCCACTGCTCGTGGGAGTCCCAGTCTTAGGTTTGAGGCAAGGTAGTCAGGTCCTCCGGGGTTTTTGAGGTTGCTGACCACTGGGGACGCCGGGGTTTAGCAGGAGCAGGTTCGAGGATCGACAGGCCGGTAGGGCTGGGGCCAAGTCAGTTGGTGTCGTCCTCTTGTTAGCAGCTGCACGGCAGGTCTTCTTGCTTCTTGTTGTTCTTGTAGTTTCGGAATCGGGATCTGAGGAAGGAAGGTTCAGGGTGCCCCTAAATACTGAATTTAGGGGCGTTACAGGTAGGTAAAGGGCAGGGACCAATGGGTCCCTTCCCTGGGGTGGGTACACTCCCTACTCTGCCACTCTCCAGCAAAAAGTGGGGGCATACTGTGAGAAGTTGGCCTGGCATATGCTGTCCACTAATTATAGTGGGCACCTTGCACCAGTCCAAACAACCCCTTATTGGAGATAGGTTAAAGACAACCTTATTGAAAGCTATCCTAGTGGTAGCTATGGAGAGCAGCCTTCAGGCTAAGTCTGGAAGGAATGTAAAGCAGCTTGTTTTACCAGTCTATAATCTCTTGAGTGACCAAATGAAAGAGCACCACACCAGGTATATATTCAAAATATATGTATTTATTGCTAAACACACCCCTCTAGTCTCTTTATGAAGCTAGAGTTCGAAGTACATAAGTTATAAGTTATTAAATCTCAGTAATAGCACAAATACACGTTTGGGCCCTAGGGGCGTACCAAACCATATACCAATAAAGTGGTATGCGAACCACGACTGAACTAGACACTAGGCCTAGAGCCTCTAGAAGTGCTTGGACCACAAGGAACCACCCAAGGTAGTGACACAGGGGACCTACGGGAGACGCGTGCAGTGTAAATACACAACCGCGATACGCCGTTGACTTCTATGGAGAAAGTCGGGATCGGGAAAATAGAGAAAAGGGACACTTAAAAGAGGACTAGGACAAAACCCTTTGAGATCTAGGACTTTGAAGAGTCTCTACCCACGGGAGCACCGGAGTACTCGTGTTACCTCACCCAGGGAAGCCGGGTGCATAGGTGCCTTTCGGGGTCGGGTTTCGTCGTCGATTCGAATGGCGATCTGCTGCAAAGTGCTGCTGGCGGCCAAGAGAAAAGTGTCCGGGTGGATCCAAGAGTGGATCGGAGTTCTGAAGAACCTGAAAGCAGAGGGGACAGAGTCTGGGTCATTAGCCAGTGACCAGGAAGGCGATGGACAGATGCCCACCGATGTCGAGTGCTTCAGGTGCGTTGACGGTCATCTTGACTCTTCAGCCACGAGGTCCAGGAGGCGTTGTCGGTGACCAGGAGCAGGATTCGGGCTGGTACACGATGTCTGTCGAGTGCTGAGGTGTCGGCGACCGGATTGGACCCAACAAGCCTTGGCAACGGCAAGTCTCGGTGAAGATGTAGATCGTCGATGGTGCAGACCAGCAAGGTCTGTGGAACTCACCCAGCGAGGGTAAGTGAGGGCAGGCCTGGAGCAACCAGGATACCAAGTAAGAAAAGGATTGGCCTTCGTTAAGGGCTACTAGCTAACGGGCTAGCGACCGCGAAGGAGCCTCGTGACGCCGCACGTGGATCTGGCTTACAGGACACTCGTGGAGTAGGGGCCAGTGATCTTCGGTGCAGGTAGTGCTGGAGGCTAGGGCTACTCGAAGCCCAAAGCACAACTTCTTGGGAGACCCAGAAGATGATGCACTTGCAAATGTGCTCGGTGTCCAGGGGTCATGGTCTCAAGTCACCCACAATAGCCACGGGCCTCAGCTTTGCTGGGGACTCAGGGTAGCCTCGGGGAAGTCTGAGAATCCACCTCTGGTGATGCGATGACTTTGGCGTCCGACGGGAGCTTCAGAAATGCGAACCGGACAGATGCTTCTTTGGTGCCTGCCAAGCAGGGGAGTCACTCCTTGACCCCAAGGGAGATTCTTCAGTCCTCTAATCTTGTCGTAGAGTGTCGAAGGTCCAGGATTCAGTTTCAGAGTTTCGTCCAGGTATAATCTAAAGTCCTAAGGACTAGGTTCCTACCTTTATTCTAAAAATAGGGGTTGGACTACTCTGTGGCCCCACCTATGGGTGGGTCATGGCAGAGGGGTGGCTACACCCCTTTCCCTTTGTCCAGTTCGCGCCAAAGCAGGGGCTGCAAGCCCTGATCCGGTTTGAACTGGGGTATGCACTAGGGACACCAAATGTGCCCCCAGTGCAGGACCTCAAAGCACCCGAAAGTGCTCCCGCCCAGCCCCAATACACATTATCCTGTCTGGGGAGGTGGTCACACCTCCCTGGGACAGGAAACCTATTGTCCAGGCCTCCCCTGCCGGAGTTTCGTCCAGCAGCAGGAGGCCAGACTCGTGTCTGTGGCAGCAGCATCCATTTTGTGATGCCAGTGCTCTGGAAAGAAGTTACCGGACTCGTCAGAGTTAACATGTCTTTCCCTCTAGAAGGGTGGAATGCTACCCCCACCGCCAGGATTGGCGGGGGGGTAGTATTCCAAGATGTTTGACACCAAACATGACATGTTTAGGTGCAGCCATTCCAAAGTTAGCATTTTACCGCGAGGATATAATGCGCTTAAGAGTATATGGTCAGGCGGCACTACAAACAGCATCAGAGATGGTCTCCGAACGCTGCAGAGGGGCCCTGCTCCTGAAGGGGCACTCTCTCACATAGGAACCATGCACTCTGCCTTTAGGATTGATAAGGCCTGCCTTAGGAGTGACTTATAGGTTTATATGTGTGTAAGTATTTTGTGATATAGGTAACCTATATCACAGTAAGGGGTGCATGCACCACCTTACCCAGGCTGCAGTAGCAGACCTGTGGTGTCAGTTTGGATGGCCTTCCAGGGGTGGCATAATACATGCTGCAGCCCCTGGCAGGCCTCTGAGGTACCTATGCCCTTGGTACATAGTATACCATATACTAGGGACTTATAAGGGCACTCCAGATCCCAATCAGTGATGTGCCTAAGGCACATGGAAACCATTTTAGAGAGGAAGCAGCTAGTCTGGGGTTCTGATTAGCAGGGCCCCAGCCAGACTAATGTCGAAAAACAGTGAAGCATCAGCAAAAAGTGGGGGTACCCATGTGAAGCAGATCCTACTCTCCTACACATACCATGCAAGAAAGAGGCACTTTCTCACACAACCCCTCACACAACCCCCCCCAAACGAAAGATGATGAGACTAACCTTGCCCTTGGGAGTCTTCATTGTCTAAGTGGAAGAACCTGGAAAGTCCATCTGCATTGGCATGGGCAGTCCCAGGTCTGTGTTCCACTTCAAAGTCCATTCCCTGTAGGGAGATGGACCACCTAAAAAGTTTAGGATTTTCCCCTTTCATTTGCATTAGCCATCTGAGAGGTCTGTGGTCAGTTTGAACCAGGAAGTGAGTACCAAACAGGTATGGTCTCAACTTCTTCAGGGACCAAACCACAGCAAAGGCCTCCCTCTCAATGGCACTCCAACGCTGCTCTCTGGGGAGAAGCCTCCTGCTTATAAAAGCAACAGGTTGGTATTGGCCTTCATCATTGATCTGGGATAGGACCGCTCCTATCCCTAGCTCAGAGGCATCAGTCTGCACTATGAACTGCTTGGCATAATCTGGAGCTTTTAGAATTGGTGCTCAGCACATTGCTTCTTTCAGGGTGTCAAAAGCCTTTTGGCAACTAACTGTCCAGTTAAACTTTTGGGCATCTTCTTGGAGGTGAGTTCTGTGAGGGAGTCACAATGGACCCATATCCCTTCACAAA
This sequence comes from Calotriton arnoldi, assembly GCA_963921515.1. Taxonomy (NCBI): domain Eukaryota; kingdom Metazoa; phylum Chordata; class Amphibia; order Caudata; family Salamandridae; genus Calotriton; species Calotriton arnoldi. The sequence goes on along the minus strand of CAWUFW010011010.1, from coordinate 305,963 downwards.
CCTCCTGTAGTACCCAGTCAAGCGAAGGAATGCCCTGACTTGGGTCTGGGTTGTTGGAGCTGCCCAGTCCAGGATGGCCTGGATCTTGGGCTGTAAGGGCTGTACCTGGCCTCCACCAACAAGGTGGCCCAAGTACACCACAGTGCCCTGCCCTATCTGGCATTTGGATGCCTTGATAGTTAGACCTGCAGTTTGCAGGGCTTTTAAAACCTTCCCAAGGTGGACCAGGTGATCCTGCCAGGTGGAGCTAAAGACAGCAATATCATCAAGATAAGCTGCATTAAAGGACTCCAACCCAGCAAGGACTTGATTCACCAACCTCTGGAAGGTGGCAGGGGCATTCTTTAAACCAAAGGGCATAACAGTGAACTGATAGTGCCCATCAGGTGTGGAGAATGCTGTTTTCTCTTTTACTCCTGGTGCCATGCCAATCTGCCAGTACCCTGCAGTTGTCAAAGGTACGTAAGAAGTTGGCTGCACCCAATTTGTCTATCAACTCATCTGCTCTTGGGATAGGGTGAGCATCTGTCTTGGTGACAGAGTTGAGCCGTCTGTAATCCACACAAAACCTCATTTCTCTCTTTCCATCCTGTGGGTGAGGTTTGGGGACCAGAACCACTGGGCTAGCCCAGGGGCTCTCAGAGGGTTCAATAACCCCTAACTCCAGCATCTTGCTGACCTCAGCTCTGATGCTTTCCTTGACTTGGTCTGACTGTCGATAGATCTTGTTTTTGACAGGTGCACTGTCACCAGTGTCTACATCATGGGTACACCAGTTGGTCAGACCAGGGGACAAGGAAAGAGCTTAGCATACTGTTGCAAGACTTGCTTGCAGTCAGTCTGCTGTTGGGCAGAGAGGGTGTCTGAAAAGACAACTCCATCAACTGACCCATCTTTTGGGCTGTATGAGAGGAGGTCAGGGAGAGGTTCACTCTCTGCTTCCTGCTCCTCATCAGTCACCATCAGCATGGTGATGTCAGGCCTGTCGTTGTAGAGCTTTAGGCGGTTCACATGGATAACCCTTTTGGGTGTCCTGCTTGTGCCCAGGTCAACTAAGTAGGTGACCTCACTCTTTTTCTCTAGGATAGGGTAAGGACCACTCCATCTGTCCTGGAGTGCCCTTGGTGCCACTGGCTCCAAAACCCACACCTGTTGCCCAGGTTGAAATTCAACCAGTGCAGCTTTTTGGTCATACCAGTGCTTCTGAAGCTCCTGGCTTGCCTCAAGATTATTGGATGCCTTTTCCATGTACTCAGCCATTCTGGACCTTAGGCCAAGCACATAGTCCACAATATCTTGTTTGGGTTCTTGGAGAGGCCTCTCCCAGCCCTCCTTTACAAGACAAAGTGGTCCCCTCACAGGATGGCCAAACAGAAGTTCAAAGGGTGAGAACCCTACTCCCTTCTGTGGCACTTCTCTGTAAGTGGAAAGCAGACATTGTAAGAGGACATCCCATCTCCTTTTGAGTTTCTCAGGGAGCCCCATAATCATGCCTTTCAATGTCTTGTTACATCTCTCAACAAGGCCATTGGTTTGTGGATGATAGGGTGTAGTAAACTTGTACTGCACCCCACATTCCTTCCACATGTGTTTCAGGTAAGCAGACATGAAGTTAGAACCGCTGTCTGAAACCACCTCCTTAGGAAACCCTACCCTGGTGAAGACACCAATGAGGGCCTTGGCTACTGCAGGAGCTGTAGTAGTCCTAAGTGGGATTGCTTCAGGGTACCTAGTGGCATGATCCACTACCACTAGTATGAATTTGTTCCCTGAGGCTGTGGGAGGTTCAAGTGGACCCACAATGTCCACACCTAGCCTTTCAAAGGGAACCCCCACCACAGGCAGTGGTATCAGGGGGGCCTTTGGGTGGCCACCTGTCTTGCCACTGGCCTGACAGGTAACACAAGAGCTGACAAACTCCTTCACCTTTTGGTGCATCTGGGGCCAGTAAAAGTGTCTGACTAGCCTTTCTCATGTCTTGGTTTGGCCCAGATGTCCAGCTAGGGGGATGTCATGAGCTAAAGTTAGGAGGAGCTCCCTGTACTTCTGTGGCACTACCACTCTCCTGGTGGCTCCAGGATTGGGGTCTCTTGCGTCAGTGTACAGTAATCCCTCTTCCCAATAGACTCTGTGGGTACCACTGACATCTCGCTTTGCTTCTGAAACAGCTTGCTGCCTCAGGCTTTCAAGAGTGGGACATTCTTGCTGCCCCTAGCACAGCTCTTCCCTAGAGGGTCCCTGGGCCCAAGAGTTCAACCTGGTAAGGGTCAAGCTTCATGGGCTCAGTTCCTTCTGGGGTGGCCAAGTCCTCTCCCTGAGGAGAGGGGTCCTGATCCTTTGGCTGTATAGAAGCTGGTCCCCCAGTCTTCTTACCTTTTCTCTTGGTAGGTTGGGCCATTCTTTCAGGCTCCAACACTATTTCTTCACCCTGCCTTTTGCTCTGTGCTCTTGTTTTTACACACACCAGTTCAGGGATGTCCAGCATTGCTGCATGGGTTTTTAGTTCAACCTCAGCCCAGGCTGATGTTTCCAGGTCATTGCCAAGCAGACATGCAGATGGTAGCTTTGGAGAGACCACTACCTGTTTCAGGCCAGTAACCCCCCTCCCCCCAGTCTAATGTCACCATAGCCATTGCATGATTAGTGGTAACACTGTCAGCATTGGTGACTGGGTAAGTACGCCCAATCAAATATTGCTCAGGGGAAACCAGTGTGTCTCTCACCATAGTGACACTGGCACCTGTATCCCTCAGAGCTTCTATCCTAGTTCCATTGATCCAAGGGTACTGTAAGAATTTCTTTAAGTTGGGTGGCCACACAGCTACAGTGACAAACTCAACTTCCCCCTCTGAAACTAGAACTGCTTCAGTGTGCATCCTGATTTGCTCTGGGCACACTGTTGATCCCATCTGTAGACTTGCCACCCCAGGAGTAGCTGTACTTGTGGAACTAGGGGCCTTGTTGTGAGGGCAAGACTTGTCTACAGTTAAGTGTCCCAACTTCTTACAGTTGTTACACCAGGCCTTTGTGGGATCAAAGTTCTTCCCCCTATAGGGCTGTGGCACATAGGGAGTAGTTTGGGACCCACCCCCTGTACAGGTTTTTGGGGCCCTTTGGAAGACTCAGACTTTTTATCTTGGGGATTCTCACCACCTTTCCCCTGGGGAGGTTTTGTAACCACCTTCTTCTGGTCACCCCCAGTGGTTGTCCTTATCACCCTAGTCTTGACCCAGTGGTCTGCCTTCTTTCCCAATTCTTGGGGAGAAATTAGACCTAGGTCTACCAAATGCTGATGTAACTTTTCATTTGTGCAATTACTTAGTATATGTTCCTTCATAAACAAATTGTAAAGTCCAGTAAAGTCATGCACATTGTGTCCAGTTAACCAACCATCCAGTGTCTTTACTGAGTAGTCTACAAAATCTATCCAGGACTGGTTCTGGGTTTTGTGAGCCCCCTGAATCTAATTCTGTACTCCTCAGTGGTGAGTCCAAATCCCTCAATCAGAGTTTTCTTCATGAGATCATAGGACCCTGCATCTGGCCCAGAGAGGGTCAGAAGCCTGTCTCTGCAGTTACCAGAGAACAGTTCCCACAGGAGTGCCCCCCAGAGAGTTTTCTTCACCTTTCTCATGTCACAGGCCCTCTCAAAGGCTGTGAACCATTTGGTGATGTCATCACCCTCCTCAAATTTAGGGACAATCCCTTTGGGGATTTTAGGATCATAATATTGCTCTTTATCCTTATTATTTGTATTGCTGCCACCACTGATGGGTACTAAACCCATCTCCTTTCTTTCCTTCTTTAGAGCCAGGAGTCTGGTCTCTAGGTCCAGTCTTTTGGCCAACCTTGCTAAAAGGTTGTCCTCCTCACTGAGGCTATCCTCAGTGTCCTCCCTGGGACCTGAACCACCTGTGTGGCGTCTAGGTCCCCAGAGGTTGATTCTTGGAGTTAAGGGCATGGGGTCCCTCTCCTCCCTAGGGATGATTGGAGGTGGGTTACCAACCCTGTCATCCTCATCCCTTTCCCAGTCTGCTTGGTCAACAACCATTCTCAGATGGGTGGGCCTTGGCATACTCAGCCAGGAGCTCCTGGAGCCCTTGTTTGGTTGGATGCTGGCCCATTGGTATATTTTTAATTTTACATAAGGACCTTATCTCTTTGAAAGACAAGTAAAGATAAGGGGTGAGGTCGAGCTCCTCAACCATCTCCTGTATGTCTTTATTAATTTCACTAATAGCTGGGTTCTTTTCTTGAGACATTCTAACAAAAAGTTCTAACCCCTCTACCCTCGACTATAGTGACTTTTTATTTTCTAAAATTTTAAAGGGACTTAAGCCAGGCCCTAACAAGACTTTTAGTAATTTGGTAAAAAAATGCCAATTTGAAAAAATCAGAATTCTAAAGGCAATTTAAGAGTTTTGTCGTGTGATCAGATGGTAACCAAGTAGTCCAACAAATGCAAGTTTGTATCCCACCGCTGATCCACCAATGTAAGAAACTGCCTCTATATATACTGCACCAAAGTGAGTTACAGTGTGTATAGAGTCCAAGGGTCTCCAGAGGTTTGGCAGAGGTTAAAGTTAGATAGAACCTTACTCTCTAAAGTGGTAGCTTAGTCGAGCAGTAAGGCAGTATCAGAGGACAGTGTAAAGCATTTGATGTACACACTCAGTCAGCAAATGAAGCCACACACTCAAGAACTGAACTCTAGGCCAATTGTTTTGTATAAAAAAATATACTGTTGTTTTATTTTAGAACCACAGGGTTGCATAAAATACTTTCTCAAGATAAGATGCTGTTTGTTGAATACTTTCAATGAACAATAGACTTTGAATGCAATAAGGTACAGGGGTTGCAATAGGCAACACAATACTTTGTATATCTATAACATTGAGCTCAATGGGAATTTTAAGTAAACTGCAATAGAATTACTTTACGAACGTTTTTCTTACTCAGGGCTGGATCCTGGATTCAGCCCTGTTGCATTTCCTGTAAACAGTTGAAAGAAATCGTTTTTGTTACACAGGCGATTTTTAAGGAATATTTGTATGTTGCAAAAATCGACTCTTAGAAGAATTTCTGGTGAAAACCAGGCAATGTTATCCTATGGAGGAAAATCAGGTTATCGGAAAATCACAGTTGTAATCACTTTTTCCAGTCAGTGCTGGGTACCTGAATCCAGCACTGGGATCTCTCCTGAGAACAGGTGAGTAATCTCGATTTTGTTGTTCGGGCGATTTTTAAGGAATATTTCAAAGTTCCAAAACTCGACACTTAGAAGAATTTCCAAGTGAAAACCAGTCAATGTTACCTTATGGAGAAAATGCAAGTTATCGGCTTTCAGGTAAGTACTCGGCTGGCAGAGTTAAGGTTCTAGGGCAAGACTCAGGGGTCTCCCAGGTTGAGGATTGTGCTGTTGTTACACCCTCAGCGGCACAGGGGCGGCCAGGTGCAGAGAGAGTAGGCCCAATGTTAGCCTATGGCGGGCAGGGGGCCCTTGGTTGGTGGCTGCTAGCAGGCAGGCCACGCGGCTGTGGGAGCAAAGCTCCTGGTCACTTACTCAGGGCAAGTGGGGAAGTCGAACAGGGTTGTTGGGGCACCCTCAGCGGCACTGGGGCGGCCAGGTGCAGTGGGCTTTTGGGCCGTCGGGCACCCAATGGATTTCAATGGGAAAGCTGCGAGACGAACAAAGGCTGCAAGCTCGGGGACGGTGATTCTTCAGGTGCGACCACCACTTCGAGAGGTAAGTTGGGAAGCTGTAGGAAGGGTAGGCACCCAGGAGTTGGGCACAGGAGGCCGTGGGGCGCCGGGTGCAGGGGTGTCTTTAGGCGTCGGAAATCTTACCCTCTGCTGGTCGCGGTTGGAGGGGTCCCTGGTATTGAGGCTGCTGGCGTCGTCAGGAGCGTTGAGGGGAGTCCTTGGGTGCTGGATTCTGGGTCCCAGTCGCCGGGGGGACGTCCTCGTGGTCTTTGTCCACTTCAGCTCGGGCCGGGTTCGGCGGGTGCAGAGTGGGCAGGATCCGCGGTCTCAGGCCGGGGCCTGGGGTTGCAGATGTTTGAGCAGAGCCACTGCTTGTGGGAGTCCCAGTCTTAGGTTTGAGGCAAGGTAGTCAGGTCCTCCGGGGTTTTTGAGGTTGCTGACCACTGGGGACGCCGGGGTTTAGCAGGAGCAGGTTCGAGGATCGACAGGCCGGTAGGGCTGGGGCCAAGTCAGTTGGTGTCGTCCTCTTGTTAGCAGCTGCACGGCAGGTATTCTTGCTTCTTGTTGTTCTTGTAGTTTCGGAATCGGGATCTGAGGAAGGAAGGTTCAGGGTGCCCCTAAATACTGAATTTAGGGGCGTTACAGGTAGGTAAAGGGCAGGGACCAATGGGTCCCTTCCCTGGGGTGGGTACACCCCCTACTCTGCCACTCTCCAGCAAAAAGTGGGGGCATACCATGCAAGAAAGAGGCACTTTCTTACACAACCCCTCACACAACCCCCCCCAAACGAAAGATGATGAGACTAACCTTGCCCTTGGGAGTCTTCATTGTCTAAGTGGAAGACCCTGGAAAGTCCATCTGCATTGGCATGGGCAGTCCCAGGTCTGTGTTCCACTTCAAAGTCCATTCCCTGTAGGGAGATGGACCACCTCAAAAGTTTTGGATTTTCCCCTTTCATTTGCATTAGCCATCTGAGAGGTCTGTGGTCAGTTTGAACCAGGAAGTGAGTACCAAACAGGTATGGTCTCAACTTCTTCAGGGACCAAACCACAGCAAAGGCCTCCCTCTCAATGGCACTCCAACGCTGCTCTCTGGGGAGAAGCCTCCTGCTTATAAAAGCAACAGGTTGGTCTTGGCCTTCATCATTGATCTGGGATAGGACCGCTCCTATCCCTAGCTCAGAGGCATCAGTCTGCACTATGAACTGCTTGGCATAATCTGGAGCTTTTAGAATTGGTGCTAAGCACATTGCTTCTTTCAGGGTGTCAAAAGCCTTTTGGCAACTAACTGTCCAGTTAAACTTTTTGGGCATCTTCTTGGAGGGGAGTTCTGTGAGGGGAGTCACAATGGACCCATATCCCTTCACAAACCTCCTGTAGTACCCAGTCAAGCGAAGGAATGCCCTGACTTGGGTCTGGGTTGTTGGAGCTGCCCAGTCCAGGATGGCCTGGATCTTGGGCTGTAAGGGCTGTACCTGGCCTCCACCAACAAGGTGGCCCAAGTACACCACAGTGCCCTGCCCTATCTGGCATTTGGATGCCTTGATAGTTAGACCTGCAGTTTGCAGGGCTTTTAAAACCTTCCCAAGGTGGACCAGGTGATCCTGCCAGGTGGAGCTAAAGACAGCAATAACATCAAGATAAGCTGCATTAAAGGACTCCAACCCAGCAAGGACTTGATTCACCAACCTCTGGAAGGTGGCAGGGGCATTCTTTAAACCAAAGGGCATAACAGTGAACTGATAGTGCCCATCAGGTGTGGAGAATGCTGTTTTCTCTTTTACTCCTGGTTCCATGCCAATCTGCCAGTACCCTGCAGTTGTCAAAGGTACTTAAGAATTTGGCTGCACCCAATTTGTCTATCAACTCATCTGCTCTTGGGATAGGGTGAGCATCTGTCTTGGTGACAGAGTTGAGCCGTCTGTAATCCACACAAAACCTCATTTCTCTCTTTCCATCCTGTGGGTGAGGTTTGGGGACCAGAACCACTGGGCTAGCCCAGGGGCTCTCAGAGGGTTCAATAACCCCTAACTCCAGCATCTTGCTGACCTCAGCTCTGATGCTTTCCTTGACTTGGTCTGACTGTCGATAGATCTTGTTTTTGACAGGTGCACTGTCACCAGTGTCTACATCATGGGTACACCAGTTGGTCAGACCAGGGGACAAGGAAAAGAGCTTAGCATACTGTTGCAAGACTTGCTTGCAGTCAGTCTGCTGTTGGTGTAGAGGGTGTCTGAAAAGACAACTCCATCAACTGACCCATCTTTTGGGCTGTATGAGAGGAGGTCAGGGAGAGGTTCACTCTCTGCTTCCTGCTCCTCATCAGTCACCATCAGCATGGTGATGTCAGGCCTGTCGTTGTAGAGCTTTAGGCGGTTCACATGGATAACCCTTTTGGGTGTCCTGCTTGTGCCCAGGTCAACTAAGTAGGTGACCTCACTCTTTTCTCTAGGATAGGGTAAGGACCACTCCATCTGTCCTGGAGTGCCCTTGGTGCCACTGGCTCCAAAACCCACACCTGTTGCCCAGGTTGAAATTCAACCAGTGCAGCTTTTTGGTCATACCAGTGCTTCTGAAGCTCCTGGCTTGCCTCAAGATTCTTGGATGCCTTTTCCATGTACTCAGCCATTCTGGACCTTAGGCCAAGCACATAGTCCACAATATCTTGTTTGGGTTCTTGGAGAGGCCTCTCCCAGCCCTCCTTTACAAGACAAAGTGGTCCCCTCACAGGATGGCCAAACAGAAGTTCAAAGGGTGAGAACCCTACTCCCTTCTGTGGCACTTCTCTGTAAGCGGAAAGCAGACATGGTAAGAGGACATCCCATCTCCTTTTGAGTTTCTCAGGGAGCCCCATAATCATGCCTTTCAATGTCTTGTTACATCTCTCAACAAGGCCATTGGTTTGTGGATGATAGGGTGTAGTAAACTTGTACTCCACCCCACATTCCTTCCACATGTGTTTCAGGTAAGCAGACATGAAGTTAGAACCGCTGTCTGAAACCACCTCCTTAGGAAACCCTACCCTGGTGAAGACACCAATGAGGGCCTTGGCTACTGCAGGAGCTGTAGTAGTCCTAAGTGGGATTGCTTCAGGGTATCTAGTGGCATGATCCACTACCACTAGTATGAATTTGTTCCCTGACGCTGTGGGAGGTTCAAGTGGACCCACAATGTCCACACCTAGCCTTTCAAAGGGAACCCCCACCACAGGCAGTGGTATCAGGGGGGCCTTTGGGTGGCCACCTGTATTGCCACTGGCCTGACAGGTAACACAGGAGCTGACAAACTCCTTCACCTTTTGGTGCATCTGGGGCCAGTAAAAGTGTCTGACTAGCCTTTCCCATGTCTTGGTTTGGCCCAGATGTCCAGCTAGGGGGATGTCATGAGCTAAAGTTAGGAGGAGCTCCCTGTACTTCTGTGGCACTACCACTCTCCTGGTGGCTCCAGGATTGGGGTCTCTTGCGTCAGTGTACAGTAATCCCTCTTCCCAATAGACTCTGTGGGTACCACTGACATCTCCCTTTGCTTCTGAAACAGCTTGCTGCCTCAGGCTTTCAAGAGTGGGACATTCTTGCTGCCCCTAGCACAGCTCTTCCCTAGAGGGTCCCCCTGGGCCCAAGAGTTCAACCTGGTAAGGGTCAAGCTTCATGGGCTCAGTTCCTTCTGGGGTGGCCAAGTCCTCTCCCTGAGGAGAGGGGTCCTGATCCTTTGGCTGCATAGAAGCTGGTCCCCCAGTCTTCTTACCTTTTCTCTTGGTAGGTTGGGCCATTCTTTCAGGCTCCAACACTATTTCTTCACCCTGCCTTTTGCTCTGTGCTCTTGTTTTTACACACACCAATTCAGGGATGTCCAGCATTGCTGCATGGGTTTTTAGTTCAACCTCAGCCCAGGCTGAGGTTTCCAGGTCATTGCCAAGCAGACATGCAGCTGGTAGCTTTGGAGAGACCACTACCTGTTTCAGGCCAGTAACCCCCCCCAGTCTAATGTCACCATAGCCATTGCATGATTAGTGGTAACACTGTCAGCATTGGTGACTGGGTAAGTACGCCCAATCAAATATTGCTCAGGGGAAACCAGTGTGTCTCTCACCATAGTGACACTGGCACCTGTATCCCTCAGAGCTTCTATCCTAGTTCCATTGATCCAAGGGTACTGTAAGTATTTCTTTAAGTTGGGTGGCCACACAGCTACAGTGACAAACTCAACTTCCCCCTCTGAAACTAGAACTGCTTCAGTGTGCATCCTGATTTGCTCTGGGCACACTGTTGATCCCATCTGTAGACTTGCCACCCCAGGAGTAGCTGTACTTGTGGAACTAGGGGCCTTGTTGTGAGGGCAAGACTTGTCTACAGTTAAGTGTCCCAACTTCTTACAGTTGTTACACCAGGCCTTTGTGGGATCAAAGTTCTTCCCCTATAGGGCTGTGGCACATAGGGAGTAGTTTGGGACCCACCCCCTGTACAGGTTTTTGGGGCCCTTTGGAAGACTCAGACTTTTTATCTTGGGGATTCTCACCACCTTTCCCCTGGGGAGGTTTTGTAACCACCTTCTTCTGGTCACCCCCAGTGGTTGTCCTTGTCACCCTAGTCTTGACCCAGTGGTCTGCCTTCTTTCCCAATTCTTGGGGAGAAATTAGACCTAGGTCTACCAAATGCTGATGTAACTTTTCATTTGTGCAATTACTTAGTATATGTTCCTTCATAAACAAATTGTAAAGTCCAGTAAAGTCATGCACATTGTGTCCAGTTAACCAACCATCCAGTATCTTTACTGAGTAGTCTACAAAATCTATCCAGGACTGGTTCTGGGTTTTGTGAGCCCCCCTGAATCTAATTCTGTACTCCTCAGTGGTGAGTCCAAATCCTTCAATCAGAGTTTTCTTCATGAGATCATAGGACCCTGCATCTGGCCCAGAGAGGGTCAGAAGCCTGTCTCTGCAGTTACCAGAGAACAGTTCCCACAGGAGTGCCCCCAGAGAGTTTTCTTCACCTTTCTCATGTCACAGGCCCTCTCAAAGGCTGTGAACCATTTGGTGATGTCATCACCCTCCTCAAATTTAGGGACAATCCCTTTGGGGATTTTAGGATCATAAGATTGCTCTTTATCCTTATTATTTGTATTGCTGCCACCACTGATGGGTGCTAAACCCATCTCCTTTCTTTCCTTCTTTAGAGCCAGGAGTCTGGTCTCTAGGTCCAGTCTTTTGGCCAACCTTGCTAAAAGGCTGTCCTCCTCACTGAGGCTATCCTCAGTGTCCTCCCTGGGACCTGAACCACCTGTGTGGCATATAGGTCCCCAGAGGTTGATTCTTGGAGTTAAGGGCATGGGGTCCCTCTCCTCCCTAGGGATGATTGGAGGTGGGTTACCAACCCTGTCATCCTCATCCCTTTCCCACTCTGCTTGGTCATCACCATTCTCAGATGGGTGGGCCTTGGCATACTCAGCCAGGAGCTCCTGGAGCCCTTGTTTGGTTGGATGCTGGCCCATTGGTATATTTTTAATTTTACATAAGGACCTTATCTCTTTGAAAGACAAGTAAAGATAAGGGGTGAGGTCGAGCTCCTCAACCATCTCCTGTATGTCTTTATTATTTTCACTAATAGCTGGGTTCTTTTCTTGAGACATTCTAACAAAAAGTTCTAACCCCTCTACCCTCGACTATAGTGACTTTTTATTTTCTAAAATTTTAAAGGGACTTAAGCCAGGCCCTAACAAGACTTTTAGTAGTTTGGTAAAAAATGCCAATTTGAAAAAATCAGAATTCTAAAGGCAATTTAAGAGTTCTGTCTTGTGATCAGGTGGTAACCAAGTAGTCCAACAAATGCAAGTTTGTATCCCACCGCTGATCCACCAATGTAAGAAACTGCCTCTATATATACTGCACCAAAGTGAGTTACAGTGTGTATAGAGTCCAAGGGTCTCCAGAGGTTTGGCAGAGGTTAAAGTTAGATAGAACCTTACTCTCTAAAGTGGTAGCTTAGTCGAGTAGTAAGGCAGTATCAGAGGACAGTGTAAAGCATTTGATGTACACACTCAGTCAGCAAATGAAGCCACACACTCAAGAACTGAACTCTAGGCCAATTGTTTTGTATAAAAAAATATACTGTTGTTTTATTTTAGAACCACAGGGTTGCATAAAATACTTTCTCAAGATAAGATGCTGTTTGTTGAATACTTTCAATGAACAATAGACTTTGAATGCAATAAGGTACAGGGGTTGCAATAGGCAACACAATACTTTGTATATCTATAACATTGAGCTCAATGGGAATTTTAAGTAAACTGCAATAGAATTACTTTACGAACGTTTTTCTTACTCAGGGCTGGATCCTGGATTCAGCCCTGTTGCATTTCCTGTAAACAGTTGAAAGAAATCGTTTTTGTTACACAGGCGATTTTTAAGGAATATTTGTATGTTGCAAAAATCGACTCTTAGAAGAATTTCTGGTGAAAACCAGGCAATGTTATCCTATGGAGGAAAATCAGGTTATCGGAAAATCACAGTTGTAATCACTTTTTCCAGTCAGTGCTGGGTACCTGAATCCAGCACTGGGATCTCTCCTGAGAACAGGTGAGTAATCTCGATTTTGTTGTTCGGGCGATTTTTAAGGAATATTTCAAAGTTCCAAAACTCGACACTTGAAGAATTTCCAAGTGAAAACCAGTCAATGTTACCTTATGGAGAAAATGCAAGTTATCGGCTTTCAGGTAAGTACTCGGCTGGCAGAGTTAAGGTTCTAGGGCAAGACTCAGGGGTCTCCCAGGTTGAGGATTGTGCTGTTGTTACACCCTCAGCGGCACAGGGGCGGCCAGGTTTAGAGAGAGTAGGCCCAATGTTAGCCTATGGCGGGCAGGGGGCCCTTGGTTGGTGGCTGCTAGCAGGCAGGCCACGCGGCTGTGGGAGCAAAGCTCCTGGTCACTTACTCAGGGCAAGTGGGGAAGTCGAACAGGGTTGTTGGGGCACCCTCAGCGGCACTGGGGCGGCCAGGTGCAGTGGGCTTTTGGGCCGTCGGGCACCCAATGGATTTCAATGGGAAAGCTGCGAGACGAACAAAGGCTGCAAGCTCGGGGACGGTGATTCTTCAGGTGCGACCACCACTTCGAGAGGTAAGTTGGGAAGCTGTAGGAAGGGTAGGCACCCAGGAGTTGGGCACAGGAGGCCGTGGGGCGCCGGGTGCAGGGGTGTCTTTAGGCGTCAGAAATCTTACCCTCTGCTGGTCGCGGTTGGAGGGGTCCCTGGTATTGAGGCTGCAGGCGTCGTCAGGAGCGTTGAGGGGAGTCCTTGGGTGCTGGATTCTTGGTCCCAGTCGCCGGGGGAACGTCCTCGTGGTCTTTGTCCACTTCAGCTCGGGCCGGGTTCGGCGGGTGCAGAGTGGGCAGGATCCGCGGTCTCAGGCCGGGGCCTGGGGTTGCAGATGTTTGAGCAGAGCCACTGCTCGTGGGAGTCCCAGTCTTAGGTTTGAGGCAAGGTAGTCAGGTCCTCTGGGGTTTTTGAGGTTGCTGACCACTGGGGACGCCGGGGTTTAGCAGGAGCAGGTTCGAGGATCGACAGGCCGGTAGGGTTGGGGCCAAGTCAGTTGGTGTCGTCCTCTTGTTAGCAGCTGCACGGCAGGTCTTCTTGCTTCTTGTTGTTCTTGTAGTTTCGGAATCGGGATCTGAGGAAGGAAGGTTCAAGGTGCCCCTAAATACTGAATTTAGGGGCGTTACAGGTAGGTAAAGGGCAGGGACCAATGGGTCCCTTCCCTGGGGTGGGTACACCCCCTACTCTGCCACTCTCCAGCAAAAAGTGGGGGCATACCATGCAAGAAAGAGGCACTTTCTCACACAACCCCTCACACAACCCCCCCCCAAACGAAATATGATGAGATTAACCTTGCCCTTGGGAGTCTTCATTGTCTAAGTGGAAGAACCTGGAAAGTCCATCTGCATTGGCATGGGCAGTCCCAGGTCTGTGTTCCACTTCAAAGTCCATTCCCTGTAGGGAGATGGACCACCTAAAAAGTTTAGGATTTTCCCCTTTCATTTGCATTAGCCATCTGAGAGGTCTGTGGTCAGTTTGAACCAGGAAGTGAGTACCAAACAGGTATGGTCTCAACTTCTTCAGGGACCAAACCACAGCAAAGGCCTCCCTCTCAATGGCACTCCAACGCTGCTCTCTGGGGAGAAGCCTCCTGCTTATAAAAGCAACAGGTTGGTCTTGGCCTTCATCATTGATCTGGGATAGGACCGCTCCTATCCCTAGCTCAGAGGCATCAGTCTGCACTATGAACTGCTTGGCATAATCTGGAGCTTTTAGAATTGGTGCTCAGCACATTGCTTCTTTCAGGGTGTCAAAAGCCTTTTGGCAACTAACTGTCCAGTTAAACTTTTTGGGCATCTTCTTGGAGGTGAGTTCTGTGAGGGGAGTCACAATGGACCCATATCCCTTCACAAACCTCCTGTAGTACCCAGTCAAGCGAAGGAATGCCCTGACTTGGGTCTGGGTTGTTGGAGCTGCCCAGTCCAGGATGGCCTGGATCTTGGGCTGTAAGGGCTGTACCTGGCCTCCACCAACAAGGTGGCCCAAGTACACCACAGTGCCCTGCCCTATCTGGCATTTGGATGCCTTGATAGTTAGACCTGCAGTTTGCAGGGCTTTTAAAACCTTCCCAAGGTGGACCAGGTGATCCTGCCAGGTGGAGCTAAAGACAGCAATATCATCAAGATAAGCTGCATTAAAGGACTCCAACCCAGCAAGGACTTGATTCACCAACCTCTGGAAGGTGGCAGGGGCATTCTTTAAACCAAAGGGCATAACAGTGAACTGATAGTGCCCATCAGGTGTGGAGAATGCTGTTTTCTCTTTTACTCCTGGTGCCATGCCAATCTGCCAGTACCCTGCAGTTGTCTAAGGTACTTAAGAATTTGGCTGCACCCAATTTGTCTATCAACTCATCTGCTCTTGGGATAGGGTGAGCATCTGTCTTGGTGACAGAGTTGAGCCGTCTGTAATCCACACAAAACCTCATTTCTCTCTTTCCATCCTGTGGGTGAGGTTTGGGGACCAGAACCACTGGGCTAGCCCAGGGGCTCTCAGAGGGTTCAATAACCCCTAACTCCAGCATCTTGCTGACCTCAGCTCTGATGCTTTCCTTGACTTGGTCTGACTGTCGATAGATCTTGTTTTTGACAGGTGCACTGTCACCAGTGTCTACATCATGGGTACACCAGTTGGTCAGACCAGGGGACAAGGAAAAGAGCTTAGCATACTGTTGCAAGACTTGCTTGCAGTCAGTCTGCTGTTGGGCAGAGAGGGTGTCTGAAAAGACAACTCCATCAACTGACCCATCTTTTGGGCTGTATGAGAGGAGGTCAGGGAGAGGTTCACTCTCTGCTTCCTGCTCCTCATCAGTCACCATCAGCATGGTGATGTCAGGCCTGTCGTTGTAGAGCTTTAGGCGGTTCACATGGATAACCCTTTTGGGTGTCCTGCTTGTGCCCAGGTCAACTAAGTAGGTGACCTCACTCTTTTTCTCTAGGATAGGGTAAGGACCACTCCATCTGTCCTGGAGTGCCCTTGGTGCCACTGGCTCCAAAACCCACACCTGTTGCCCAGGTTGAAATTCAACCAGTGCAGCTTTTTGGTCATACCAGTGCTTCTGAAGCTCCTGGCTTGCCTCAAGATTCTTGGATGCCTTTTCCATGTACTCAGCCATTCTGGACCTTAGGCCAAGCACATAGTCCACAATATCTTGTTTGGGTTCTTGGAGAGGCCTCTCCCAGCCCTCCTTTACAAGACAAAGTGGTCCCCTCACAGGATGGCCAAACAGAAGTTCAAAGGGTGAGAACCCTACTCCCTTCTGTGGCACTTCTCTGTAAGCGGAAAGCAGACATGGTAAGAGGACATCCCATCTCCTTTTGAGTTTCTCAGGGAGCCCCATAATCATGCCTTTCAATGTCTTTTTTTTTTTTTTTTTTTGTCCTCATACTACCAAATCTCTTAATGGGATTCCTCCAATCACTCCATGCCAACCTTTACTAGCCCTTGGGAGAGGCAAAGAGAGAGAAAGGAAACTTTCCCTCCAAGATGATACCGTTACCTTCTCCCACTCCTGTTCACATTTCTAGGGGCCCCGGGATGTTACTTAGGAGGCCAGGACCGACGGTACATTGGCTTAATCATTGGACCCACTTTCCTTCTTTCTCCAGTTTAACAAAGCAGCCCAGATCTTAACTTTACTTCTTTGGTCACAAGCCATATCTGATTCACTAGTGTAGATAATGCTCTTCAAACATTCAGCAAAAGTCGGGGGAGTTTCCGATTTCCACCCCCTACAAATTTCTCTCCTTGCCAGGATTACCACATAAAATATAAAGTTGGATGCAGGTGCATTCACATGATAGTCATTCGATAGACCGAAGAAAATTAAACTGGTACTTACATCCATCGGTCTCTCCAGCACAACTTCCAGAAATCCACATACCTCCATCCAGTAAGATTTAATTCTTGGACATTCCATAAACATATGAATATCATCTGCTGCTGGATAGTTGCACCTAGGGCAACTATATACATTCCCTGTCACCTTAGATAACTTTTTTGGAGACCAATAAACTCTATAAGCAGTATACAAATGATTCCTCCTAAGTGCGGCTGGTTTTACTATAGCCTGCAACATAGAAAAAGAGTCAGACCATATTTTATAAACATCAGTTTCACTTTCTCCATATTCATCGCCCCACAATCTTATAACTTCAGACTCCCCATCATCCTCAGCATCTAATAGAGCCCGATACCAGAACGAAACCTCCCTTTTCCATGTGCCCGTCCTAGTAACTAAATCCGCTTTCAAATTTACCTCCTCCTTATGCCAATTCTGCATCGCCCACCATGACGATATCTGATAAAACTTAAACCTCGTCAGTGTTCCTCCGGTTAACCTGCAAAGTGCCTCCCAACTTATGAGCTTAGAATCCTCTTGCAGGTCACCCCAGCACCTTATACCTCCCATTTTTAGAGGCTGACTAAGTTGATCTTGTAGGCATTCCGGGGTGCCGGGGAATCCCAAACTGGGGCCTGTGCTGCATAATATGGAATTTTCATTCTTCTTCTTACATACATCCAAATCTTTAAAGCAGCTCCCAGAATCTTTAGCCTGACTTTTTTATAGAACTTCGGATCTCCATACTTGTATAGGAAATATTCCTGCCCTTGCTCCACATCTTTTAACATAGCCTCAAACAGTAGACCTAATGATGAGGAATCCGTTTTATTAGCCAACATCCTGAAGTTTTTAAAATGAAAAGCATAACAATATGTGAGTAGGTCTGGTAGTGCTAACCCACCTGCTGTAAGACCTCTTCTTAACTTTTTCCAGGCTATTCTAGGGCCTTTCGAAGCCCAAATAAAGGTACCTATTTTGCCTTGTAGCTTCGCTATATCTTCTATCCTAAATAAGAGTGGGACTGAATTATATAGAAAGGTGATTTTGGGTAGGATTATCATTTTTACAAGGTTAACCCTCCCATAGATGTTCAAAGGGAGGTTTGCCCATCGTGTAAGTAAACTAGCCACCTCTTTAGAAACCCTCTTCCAATTAACTTTGGGAATATCCTCTAGTTTCTGCACTAACTGAACCCCTAAATACCTCATTTGACTTTTTACCCCTGACTTCCCCTTACTTGATTCCATTCCATTATTTCAGTTTTGTCTTTATTAATTTTATACCCCGAGACTTCACCAAACCTCTCTGCCTTCTCGATAAGTCTGGGGATTGCCTCTGCAGGATTTGTTGTGTATAGAAGCAAATCATCTGCATAGAGAGCAAGTTTAAGTTCTAACTTTCCCATTATAAAGGGGTGAATAATAGGATCTACCCTGAGCCAGCTGACAAATGGCTCAATATACAGATTAAATAAAAGTGGTGACAGAGGGCACCCCTGTCTAGTGCCTCGTGTAATATTAAACCAATCTGTCAGGGCCCCATTTACCAACACCTTCGCTTTAGGGCTAAAATATAAACTCTTCATCGCCTGAACAAAATTGTTAGGGAAACCAAAACTTTTTAATGTCTCCCACAGATATGCCCAGTTAACCTGGTCAAAAGCTTTTGCAGCATCTATTGCTACTATCGTCAGAGGAGCCTTCTTTACCTCAGCCATGTCTATGGCCCCCATTACCTGAAAAGTAAGCTCATTCAACTGCCTCCCTGGTATAAAACCTCTCTGATCTGAGTGAACTACTGCTTTTATAACCTTTGCCACCCGTGCTGCCAATATACCTGTAAAGAGCTTATAATCTGAATTTAATAAGGATATTGGTCTATAAGACTCTATCTTCTGTGGGTCTTTATTAGGTTTTAATATCAGGGTCACCGTAGCTTCTGCCCATGAACCTGGTGTGTTTTCACCCCCAATATAAATTTTATTAAACAGGTTCTTTAAAATTGGCACTACCTTATCTAAAATTCCTACATATAACTCAATTGGGAGCCCATCTGGGCCTGCAGCTTTTCCCCTGACCATTTTGTTGCATTGTACTCTAACTTCTTCTTCAGTAATACTTGCTTGCAACAATACCTTATATTCTTCTGTCAACTGAGGGAGCGTTGTTAACTTTAGATACTCCTGAACTACCTTTTGTCCTGGTCCGATATCCTCCTGATATAGATCACTCATAAAACTTCTAGCCTCCTCACGAATTTTATCATCCTCATATATTATTCCTCCTGACCCTCTTTTGATTAAAATCTTTATCAGGTTCCTTGCCCTATCCGTTTTCGCCTTCCATGCTAATAGAGAACCACATTTCTCTCCGTATGCAAAGTGCTGAAGCTTACTAGCTTTCCACCTATCCAAAAGCTTCTTATCTAAGTCAGCTTGAAATTCAGCCCGTAGAGTCTCCAACTCTTTTTCCAAACATGGTACTGTACTCAAGGTCTCCATTGATGCTTTCTGTAGTTCTATTTCTTTTTCCTTAATCTTACTTATCCTATCCGCTTCTTCATTTTTCAGAGCTTTCCTTCTTCCTATCATTATGGAACTAAGTATCCCCCTTATATAGGCTTTAAAAGCCTCCCACACTGTCTGTTCTTTGGCTGTGCCGTTATTAAAATTGAAGTACTCATCGGTTTTATCTCCTATCTCCGTAATCACTTCTTCATCCAATAACATGGTCCTATCTAGAGTCCACCTTTTTTGTATCTCTCTTTGCTTAAGCCCCAGGGTCATAGCTACTGCTGAATGGTCTGATAATATAGCAGGAATGTGGTTTATTACCTCGATATCCGAAAACAGCACCTGATCTATAAGAAAATAATCAATTCTCGAGTGATGCTTGTACTTTTACTGTAGAACGTAAAATCTCTAGTTTCCCCATTCTTACTCCTCCAAATATCTAGCAAGTTAAAGTCTTTAATTATGTTTTTTAACGCAGCAAACATTTTTGGAGGACTATTGTATTTTGCTTTTGAAGTACGGTCTCTCTCTTTGTTTAAAACCAAATTGAAGTCCCCCCAATTATAATCGGTGCAGTAGTGTTCAACAGACTAACCTCAAGTTTTAAAAGTGCCCCTGGATTATCTTCATTTGGCCCATAATACGCTACGCAAACTAGAGGTGCTCCCCAAACTGTCAAAGTAGCCACCAACCATCTCCCTGACTGATCCGTGTCTTGCTTTACCACATTTATACCTGCATTGCTCCTTATGATCAGTGCTACTCCTCTAGTACTTCCTCTTTGGTCTGAACAAAGCACCTCCTGAATCCATCTTACCTTGCTAAACCCTTGTTTACACTCGTGGGCCTCTAGATGGGTTTCTTCTAAGAGACAGATATGTGCCTCACTGTTCTTCAAAAATTCTGTGACCCGGGACATCTTTCTCCTACTCCTCAATCCATTCACATTCCATGTTATTAATTTAACTTTATTTAGCCTATTCATCCTTACAACCCCTAGGCTCTTCTCTCGCAACTCTGAAACTTTAAGATTTGTATGAGGACTGAATTTTTATTTTTTCCCCCTTGCTCCCAACACCCTGTGCTCCCCCATCCCACCCTCCCATAAGGAACCCTCCCACTATCCTTCGGCGATTAAAACCGCCTATTCAGGACCCTCCCTTTGCAGCTCGAAGCATCTACTCCTATAAATAAACCCACAAATACATATTAAACTATATTAAGTTCCACTAAACTTTTTATTGTTTATCTACTTTTATGTATATTTTTATGTTTTGTTTTTTTCCCTTCTTTTTTCCCACTATTATCTACACCGCATCCCTACCACCTCCTAAGCCCTAACTGCCCCTAATTTAATCAAATCAGTGTTATCTATCCATTATACATTCCTGAGTCTAAACTGGTCTAAATCTGATCTACTTCTTCATTTGGGCTAAGAAAATATCTACTTCCTCAGGAGAGCTAAAGTTATACATCTTGTTTAACCACATTATTTTTAACATGGCCGGAAATTTCATTTGAACCTGCGCCCCCGACTTCTGAGCTCAGGCATTCTAGTTCCAAGGTCCCACTGCCTTTGCGCCGTTCTCTTTCCAAGATCCGACCTGATTTGGTAGTTAACTGAGTCAAATTGTAATGCAGTTTCTTTTAAAGCTCTCCCCAACACCAACTCTTTAACTGCATAGGTAAGGAAATTGATCAGAATTTTCCTTGGAGCTTTTCTGGCCGGATGTAATTTAAAAGGGTCTCTATGAACTCTCTGAATCTCTTTGTCCAAATCTATGTCCGGCCTGTCCTTCAGAATTCCTTCTCTGAGGATTTTACAAATAAATGCCTTTATATCTCCTCCTTCCGCACCTTCCGGAATTTTGAGAACTCTTAGGTTATTACGCCTTGCCTGCATCTCCAATCTCTCTAGGTCTTCTTGTAAGGTTTTATTCTGGATTTTTAATTTCTCAAGATCTTTGCTGTTTCCTGATACCGCTTCCGAGAGGACCTTGACTTGAGATTCCAGAACACCAGTTCGCGAGGCTATATCATCCAGTTTTCCTTCTAAAACCTCACATTTATCCTGTATCCCTCTCTGATTAGCCTCAGAAATCTCAAATTTTGAAAATAAATCTCCTCTTAGATTTAATAACATTAACTCCAAATGGGTCCTGCCGCTTTCTGCCCCTAACAAAGTATCAGGTTTTCCACCGTCCGGGGCACTATCTTGCGCTATTATCGGTTCAATATAGGGGAGTAACCCTATAATGGGAGGGGGGCTTCCTTCATTAAGTGCCTCTTCTGCCCCGACCCGACATGCCTCTTTCTCTCCGCCATCATCATCCACAATTAGTGGTGTATACCGATTTTCCAACTGAAGCGGGGGAGGGGGCTGCTGTGGTCCTTGCTGCCCCCCATTGGAGGTCGCCACCTGCTCCATTATTTTGAAGTAAGATTTTAATGAAGGGGTTGTCTTAACTGGTAGGCGCGCTGCTTTTGCTTCCCTTCGCTTTTTACTCCCCCCAGATTTTATCGCCTTTTTCTTAAGGGTAACTGGGAGTACTTCTCCAACTGTTCTCCCCTCCACAACTGATTTCCCCAATTTTTTGCCTCAAACTGAGAACGCAGCTGATACCTATTTCTTGGGAGGGGGCAGGTACAATACTAAAGACTTTATGCAGCTCAGCTGAGACCTCCGACCCCAGCTGCTCCTCTACCAGCGCAGCCTCACTGTCCCCCTCCTGTTTCTTTCCCTTATTTTCTAAGACTAACTCAGGGAAACAATGAGGCAACCCAGAACAAAAAGGAGGCAACTCTTTTTCCATCTGCCAAACCTCTCTCCTGCTAAAAGCTTGTCTTACCCTATTCACCGGGGGGCCGGAAAAAGAGTCTTGTGCTGTGGAGTTTTCTCGGGGCTTTACAGCTCGCCAGCGTACTGTTCTGTCTCTGCCCCCCCCGACCCGGAAGCCGATCGAGGTTACAGCAGCCCGTATCCTCCTCCACAACTCAGTCCGGCGTCCCCCGAATCCAATGTAGTCAGCTGCCTCCTGCCCCATGCAGTGACGTGAAAATGCAAAGGGTGTACACAGCGGCACAGCGCCAGGCGTGGGAGAAAAAAAACCGGAAAACAAAGGTATTTAAAATCGGGAAATGATTACCGGATTGCTTACAGCGTCATGTATACCTGACATTCTCTTCCATGAGCGTCACTGTGGGCTATATCCTGCCGACATTGATTTCTGCCTCGCTGCGCCGGGAGCTCCCGCGACCGGCTTCAGCCTGCCGCCATGTTCCTCCTCCCTCCCGAAGGGTTTACAGCTCTGGGCAACGCATAATGAGGAACTTAGATCCATTTCAATGTCTTGTTACATCTCTCAACAAGGCCATTGGTTTGTGGATGATAGGGTGTAGTAAACTTGTACTGCACCCCACATTCCTTCCACATGTGTTTCAGGTAAGCAGACATGAAGTTAGAACCGCTGTCTGAAACCACCTCCTTAGGAAACCCTACCCTGGTGAAGACACCAATGAGGGTCTTGGCTACTGCAGGAGCTGTAGTAGTCCTAAGTGGGATTGCTTCAGGGTACCTAGTGGCATGATCCCCTACCACTAGTATGAATTTGTTCCCTGAGGCTGTGGGAGGTTCAAGTGGACCCACAATGTCCACACCTAGCCTTTCAAAGGGAACCCCCACCACAGGCAGTGGTATCAGGGGGGCCTTTGGGTGGCCACCTGTCTTGCCACTGGCCTGACAGGTAACACAGGAGCTGACAAACTCCTTCACCTTTTGGTGCATCTGGGGCCAGTAAAGGTGTCTGACTAGCCTTTCCCATGTCTTGGTTTGGCCCAGATGTCCAGCTAGGGGGATGTCATGAGCTAAAGTTAGGAGGAGCTCCCTGTACTTCTGTGGCACTACCACTCTCCTGGTGGCTCCAGGATTGGGGTCTCTTGCGTCAGTGTACAGTAATCCCTCTTCCCAATAGACTCTGTGGGTACCACTGACATCTCCCTTTGCTTCTGAAACAGCTTGCTGCCTCAGGCTTTCAAGAGCGGGACATTCTTGCTGCCCCTAGCACAGCTCTTCCCTAGAGGGTCCCCCTGGGCCCAAGAGTTCAACCTGGTAAGGGTCAAGCTTCATGGGCTCAGTTCCTTCTGGGGTGGCCAAGTCCTCTCCCTGAGGAGAGGGGTCCTGATCCTTTGGCTGTATAGAAGCTGGTCCCCCAGTCTTCTTACCTTTTCTCTTGGTAGGTTGGGCCATTCTTTCAGGCTCCAACACTATTTCTTCACCCTGCCTTTTGCTCTGTGCTCTTGTTTTTACACACACCAATTCAGGGATGTCCAGCATTGCTGCATGGGTTTTTAGTTCAACCTCAGCCCAGGCTGAGGTTTCCAGGTCATTGCCAAGCAGACATGCAGCTGGTAGCTTTGGAGAGACCACTACCTGTTTCAGGCCAGTAACCCCCCCAGTCTAATGTCACCATAGCCATTGCATGATTAGTGGTAACACTGTCAGCATTGGTGACTGGGTAAGTACGCCCAATCAAATATTGCTCAGGGGAAACCAGTGTGTCTCTCACCATAGTGACACTGGCACCTGTATCCCTCAGAGCTTCTATCCTAGTTCCATTGATCCAAGGGTACTGTAAGTATTTCTTTAAGTTGGGTGGCCACACAGCTACAGTGACAAACTCAACTTCCCCCTCTGAAACTAGAACTGCTTCAGTGTGCATCCTGATTTGCTCTGGGCACACTGTTGATCCCATCTGTAGACTTGCCACCCCAGGAGTAGCTGTACTTGTGGAACTAGGGGCCTTGTTGTGAGTGCAAGACTTGTCTACAGTTAAGTGTCCCAACTTCTTACAGTTGTTACACCAGGCCTTTGTGGAATCAAAGTTCTTCCCCCTATAGGGCTGTGGCACGAGTAGTTTAGGACCCACCCCCCTGTACAGGTTTTTGCGGGCCTTTGGAAGACTCAGACTTTTTATCTTGGGGATTCTCACCACCCTTCCCCTGGGGAGGTTTTGTAACCACCTTCTTCTGGTCACCCCCAGTGGTTGTCCTTGTCACCCTAGTCTTGACCCAGTGGTCTGCCTTCTTTCCCAATTCTTGGGGAGAAATTAGACCTAGGTCTACCAAATGCTGATGTAACTTTTCATTTGTGCAATTACTTAGTATATGTTCCTTCATAAACAAATTGTAAAGTCCAGTAAAGTCATGCACATTGTGTCCAGTTAACCAACCATCCAGTGTCTTTACTGAGTAGTCTACAAAATCTATCCAGGACTGGTTCTGGGTTTTGTGAGCCCCCCTGAATCTAATTCTGTACTCCTCAGTGGTGAGTCCAAATCCCTCAATCAGAGTTTTTTTCATGAGATCATAGGACCCTGCATCTGGCCCAGAGAGGGTCAGAAGCCTGTCTCTGCAGTTACCAGAGAACAGTTCCCACAGGAGTGCCCCCCAGAGAGTTTTCTTCACCTTTCTCATGTCACAGGCCCTCTCAAAGGCTGTGAACCATTTGGTGATGTCATCACCCTCCTCAAATTTATGGACAATCCCTTTGGGGATTTTAGGATCATAAGATTGCTCTTTATCCTTATTATTTGTATTGCTGCCACCACTGATGGGTGCTAAACCCATCTCCTTTCTTTCCTTCTTTAGAACCAGGAGTCTGGTCTCTAGGTCCAGTCTTTTGGCCAACCTTGCTAAAAGGCTGTCCTCCTCACTGAGGCTATCCTCAGTGTCCTCCCTGGGACCTGAACCACCTGTGTGGCGTCTAGGTCCCCAGAGGTTGATTCTTGGAGTTAAGGGCATGGGGTCCCTCTCCTCCCTAGGGATGATTGGAGGTGGGTTACCAACCCTGTCTTCCTCATCCCTTTCCCACTCTGCTTGGTCATCACCATTCTCAGATGGTTGGGCCTTGGCATACTCAGCCAGGAGCTCCTGGAGCCCTTGTTTGGTTGGATGCTGGCCCATTGGTATATTTTTAATTTTACATAAGGACCTTATCTCTTTGAAAGACAAGTAAAGATAAGGGGTGAGGTCGAGCTCCTCAACCATCTCCTGTATGTCTTTATTATTTTCACTAATAGCTGGGTTCTTTTCTTGAGACATTCTAACAAAAAGTTCTAACCCCTCTACCCTCGACTATAGTGACTTTTTATTTTCTAAAATTTTAAAGGGACTTAAGCCAGGCCCTAACAAGACTTTTAGTAGTTTGGTAAAAAAATGCCAATTTGAAAAAATCCGAATTCTAAAGGCAATTTAAGAGTTCTGTCGTGTGATCAGATGGTAACCAAGTAGTCCAACAAATGCAAGTTTGTATCCCACCGCTGATCCACCAATGTAAGAAACTGCCTCTCTATATACTGCACCAAAGTGAGTTACAGTGTGTATAGAGTCCAAGGGTCTCCAGAGGTTTGGCAGAGGTTAAAGTTAGATAGAACCTTACTCTCTAAAGTGGTAGCTTAGTCGAGCAGTAAGGCAGTATCAGAGGACAGTGTAAAGCATTTGATGTACACACTCAGTCAGCAAATGAAGCCACACACTCAAGAACTGAACTCTAGGCCAATTGTTTTGTATAAAAAAATATACTGTTGTTTTATTTTAGAACCACAGGGTTGCATAAAATACTTTCTCAAGATAAGATGCTGTTTGTTGAATACTTTCAATGAACAATAGACTTTGAATGCAATAAGGTACAGGGGTTGCAATAGGCAACACAATACTTTGTATATCTATAACATTGAGCTCAATGGGAATTTTAAGTAAACTGCAATAGAATTACTTTACGAACGTTTTTCTTACTCAGGGTTGGATCCTGGATTCAGCCCTGTTGCATTTCCTGTAAACAGTTGAAAGAAATCGTTTTTGTTACACAGGTGATTTTTAAGGAATATTTGTATGTTGCAAAAATCGACTCTTAGAAGAATTTCTGGTGAAAACCAGGCAATGTTATCCTATGGAGGAAAATCAGGTTATCGGAAAATCACAGTTGTAATCACTTTTTCCAGTCAGTGCTGGGTACCTGAATCCAGCACTGGGATCTCTCCTGAGAACAGGTGAGTAATCTCGATTTTGTTGTTCGGGCGATTTTTAAGGAATATTTCAAAGTTCCAAAACTCGACACTTAGAAGAATTTCCAAGTGAAAACCAGTCAATGTTACCTTATGGAGAAAATGCAAGTTATCGGCTTTCAGGTAAGTACTCGGCTGGCAGAGTTAAGGTTCTAGGGCAAGACTCAGGGGTCTCCCAGGTTGAGGATTGTGCTGTTGTTACACCCTCAGCGGCACAGGGGCAGCCGGGTGCAGAGAGAGTAGGCCCAATGTTAGCCTATGGCGGGCAGGGGGCCCTTGGTTGGTGGCTGCTAGCAGGCAGGCCAC
This sequence comes from Calotriton arnoldi, assembly GCA_963921515.1. Lineage (NCBI taxonomy): Eukaryota > Metazoa > Chordata > Amphibia > Caudata > Salamandridae > Calotriton > Calotriton arnoldi. The sequence goes on along the minus strand of CAWUFW010011010.1, from coordinate 279,959 downwards.
GCGGCTGTGGGAGCAAAGCTCCTGCTCACTTACTCAGGGCAAGTGGGGAAGTCGAACAGGGTTGTTGGGGCACCCTCAGCGGCACTGGGGCGGCCGGGTGCAGTGGACTTTTGGGGCGTCGGGCGCCCAATGGATTTCAATGGGAAAGCTGCGAGACGAACAAAGGCTGCAAGCTCGGGGACGGTGATTCTTCAGGTGCGACCACCACTTCGAGAGGTAAGTTGGGAAGCTGTAGGAAGGGTAGGCACCCAGGAGTTGGGCACAGGAGGCCGTGGGGCGCTGGGTGCAGGGGTGTCTTTAGGCGTCGGAAATCTTACCCTCTGCTGGTCGCGGTTGGAGGGGTCCCTGGTATTGAGGCTGCAGGCGTCGTCAGGAGCGTTGAGGGGAGTCCTTGGGTGCTGGATTCTTGGTCTCAGTCGCCGGGGGGGCGTCCTCGTGGTCTTTGTCCACTTCAGCTCGGGCCGGGCTCGGCGGGTGCAGAGTGGGCAGGATCCGCGGTCTCAGGCCGGGGCCTGGGGTTGCAGATATTTGAGCAGAGCCACTGCTCGTGGGAGTCCCAGTCTTAGGTTTGAGGCAAGGTAGTCAGGTCCTCCGGGGTTTTTGAGGTTGCTGACCACTGGGGACGCCGGGGTTTAGCAGGAGCAGGTTCGAGGTTCGACAGGCCGGTAGGGCTGGGGCCAAGTCAGTTGGTGTAGACCTCTTGTTAGCAGCTGCACGGCAGGTCTTCTTGCTTCTTGTTGTTCTTGTAGTTTCAGAATCGGGATCTGAGGAAGGAAGGTTCAGGGTGCCCCTAAATACTGAATTTAGGGGTGTTACAGGTAGGTAAAGGGCAGGGACCAATGGGTCCCTTCCCTGGGGTGGGTACACCCCCTACTCTGCCACTCTCCAGTGGGAGGGGGCAGGAGCCTGTCCTTGGTTGGCTTGGTCCCCCCATCCTCAAGATGGCGGGGACTCGAGGTTGTGCTTCACCTCGCTTCCCCCACCTTAGGGGTGGAGTTGGCAGAGGGGGGGCACACCTCTCTTCCTCACTTGTCTTTCCCGCCGGTTCTCCCGCCCAAAGTCGGGGGTAGAACCAGTGGGGACCAGTTGCTGAGTACAGCAAGTGGTCTGGAGAGGCTCACAAAGGTGGTATGCCTTTGAAGCTTCTCCTTCGTGAACGCTGCCCATCCTCGGGGAGGAGGCTTGGCACCTCGTCCCAGGATGTGCATTGTTTCAGGCCCCCGAGAGCGGCAAGCTCTCGACCCAGGGGTCCAGAAACATGTCTGGTGGTGGCAGCCTCGCAGCCACTCAGTCAGGTCACTGGGAGTTGGTCGAGTTTCAGGGGGCATCTCTAAGATGCCCTCTGTTGTGCATTTTACATTAAATCCCACACTGGCATCAGTGTGGGTTTAATGTGCTGAGAAGTTTGATACCAAACTTCCCAGTCTTCAGTGTGGCCATTATGGTGCTGTGGAGTTCGTAATGACAAGCTCCCAGCACCATATACTCTTAATGGCAGCACTGCACTTACAGTGCCCTGGAATGGACCTGGGTACTGTAGGGGCACAGGGCTCATGCACCTGTACCCTCACCACTGGCATAGGGCACCCAGCTAGAGGGGTGACTGATGGATGCCAGGGCAGTGGTTTAGTGGGCATGGCACACAGGGGTGTGTGCCATGTCGACTCTTCACTTTGTTCTGCACCAAGACACGCAGCCTGCAAAGGCAGTGTGTGTGTGTCAGGTACAGGGCCCCTAAGGGTGGCACAATAAGTGCTGCAGCCCTTAGGGGCCTTCTCTGGTCACAGTGCCCTGGGTACCTGTGGTACCATTTACCAGGGGCCTACCTGTGGCCAGAGATGCCAATTGGGTTTAGGCTTCAATGCAGGTTTAGGGAAGGAACACAGGCCCTGGGTACCTGATTAGCAGGAGCCCAGGGCACACTCAGTCAAAGTACATCAGCAATTCAGCAAAAGTGGGGGCATACCATGCAAGAAAGAGGCACTTTCTCACACAACCCCCCCAAACGAAAGAGGATGAGACTAACCTTGCCCTTGGGAGTCTTCATTGTCTAAGTGGAAGAACCTGGAAAGTCCATCTGCATTGGCATGGGCAGTCCCAGGTCTGTGTTCCACTTCAAAGTCCATTCTCTGTAGGGAGATGGACCACCTCAAAAGTTTTGGATTTTCCCCTTTCATTTGCATTAGCCATCTGAGAGGTCTGTGGTCAGTTTGAACCAGGAAGTGAGTACCCAACAGGTATGGTCTCAACTTCTTCAGGGACCAAACCACAGCAAAGGCCTCCCTCTCAATGGCACTCCAACGCTGCTCTCTGGGGAGAAGCCTCCTGCTTATAAAAGCAACAGGTTGGTCTTGGCCTTCATCAGTGATCTGGGATAGGACCGCTCCTATCCCTAGCTCAGAGGCATCAGTCTGCACTATGAACTGCTTGGCATAATCTGGAGCTTTTAGAATTGGTGCTGAGCACATTGCTTCTTTCAGGGTGTCGAAAGCCTTTTGGCAACTAACTGTCCAGTTAACCTTTTTGGGCATCTTCTTGGAGGTGAGTTCTGTGAGGGGAGTCACAATGGACCCATATCCCTTCACAAACCTCCTGTAGTACCCAGTCAAGCGAAGGAATGCCCTGACTTGGGTCTGGGTTGTTGGAGCTGCCCAGTCCAGGATGGCCTGGATCTTCGGCTGTAAGGGCTGTACCTGGCCTCCACCAACAAGGTGGCCCAAGTACACCACAGTGCCCTGCCCTATCTGGCATTTGGATGCCTTGATAGTTAGACCTGCAGTTTGCAGGGCTTTTAAAACCTTCCCAAGGTGGACCAGGTGATCCTGCCAGGTGGAGCTAAAGACAGCAATATCATCAAGATAAGCTGCACTAAAGGACTCCAACCCAGCAAAGGACTTGATTCACCAACCTCTGGAAGGTGGCAGGGGCATTCTTTAAACCAAAGGGCATAACAGTGAACTGATAGTGCCCATCAGGTGTGGAGAATGCTGTTTTCTCTTTTGCTCCTGGTGCCATGCCAATCTGCCAGTACCCTGCAGTTAAGTCAAAGGTACTTAAGAATGTGGCTGCACCCAATTTGTCTATCAACTCATCTGCTCTTGGGATAGGGTGAGCATCTGTCTTGGTGACAGAGTTGAGCCGTCTGTAATCCACACAAAACCTAATTTCTTTCTTTCCATCCTGTGGGTGAGGTTTGGGGACCAGAACCACTGGGCTAGCCCACGGGCTCTCAGAGGGTTCAATAACCCTCAACTCCAGCATCTTGCTGACCTCAGCTCTGATGCTTTCCTTGACTTGGTCTGACTGTCGATAGATCTTGTTTTTGAGAGGTGCACTGTCACCAATGTCCACATCATGGGTACACCAGTTGGTCAGACCAGGGGACAAGGAAAAGAGCTTAGCATACTGTTGCAAGACTTGCTTGCAGTCAGTCTGCTGTTGGGCAGAGAGGGTGTCTGAAAAGACAACTCCATCAACTGACCCATCTTTTGGGCTGTATGAGAGGAGGTCAGGGAGAGGTTCACTCTCTGTTTCCTGCTCCTCATCAGTCACCATCAGCATGGTGATGTCAGGCCTGTTGTTGTAGTGCTTTAGGCGGTTCACATGGATAACCCTTTTGGGTGTCCTGCTTGTGCCCAGGTCAACTAAGTAGGTGATCTCACTCTTTTTCTCTAGGATAGGGTAAGGACTACTCCATCTGTCCTGGAGTGCCCTTGGTGCCACTGGCTCCAAAACCCACACCTGTTGCCCAGGTTGAAATTCAACCAGTGCAGCTTTTTGGTCATACCAGTGCTTCTGAAGCTCCTGGCTGGCCTCAAGATTCTTGGATGCCTTTTCCATGTACTCAGCCATTCTGGACCTTAGACCAAGCACATAGTCCACAATATCTTGTTTGAGTTCTTGGAGAGGCCTCTCCCAGCCCTCCTTTACAAGACAAAGTGGTCCCCTCACAGGATGGCCAAACAGAAGTTCAAAGGGTGAGAACCCTACTCCCTTCTGTGGCACTTCTCTGTAAGTGAAAAGCAGACATGGTAAGAGGACATCCCATCTCCTTTTGAGTTTCTCAGGGAGCCCCATAATCATGCCTTTCAATGTCTTGTTACATCTCTCAACAAGGTCATTGGTTTGTGGATGATAGGGTGTAGTAAACTTGTACTGCACCCCACATTCCTTCCACATGTGTTTCAGGTAAGCAGACATGAAGTTAGAACCTCTGTCTGAAACCACCTCCTTAGGAAACCCTACCCTGGTGAAGACACCAATGAGGGCCTTGGCTACTGAAGGAGCTGTAGTAGTCCTAAGTGGGATTGCTTCAGGGTACCTAGTGGCATGATCCACTACCACTAGTATGAATTTGTTCCCTGAGGCTGTGGGCGGTTCAAGTGGACACACAATGTCCACACCTACCCTTTCAAAGGGAACCCCCACCACAGGCAGTGGTATCAGGGGGGCCTTTGGGGGGTCACCTGTCTTGCCACTGGCCTGACAGGTAACACAGGAGCTGACAAACTCCTTCACCTTTTGGTGAATCTGGGGCCAGTAAAAGTGGCTGACTAGCCTTTCCCAAGTCTTGGTTTGGCCCAGATGTCCAGCTAGGGGGATGTCATGAGTTAAAGTTAGGAGGAACTCCCTGTACTTCTGTGGCACTACCACTCTCCTGGTGGCTCCAGGATTGGGGTCTCTTGCGTCAGTGTACAGTAATCCCTCTTCCCAATAGACTCTGTGGGTACCACTGACATCTCCCTTTGCTTCTGAAAGAGCTTGCTGCCTCAGGCTTTCAAGAGTGGGACAGTCTTGCTGTCCCTGGCACAGCTCTTCCCTAGAGGGTCCCCCTGGGCCCAAGAGTTCAACCTGGTAAGGGTCAAGCTCCATGGGCTCAGTTCCTTCTGGGGTGTCCAAGTCCTCTCCCTGAGGAGAGGGGTCCTTATCCTTTGGCTGTATAGAAGCTGGTCCCCCAGTCTTCTTACCTTTTCTCTTGGTAGGTTGGGCCATTCTTTCAGGCTCCAACACTATTTCTTCACCCTGCCTTTTGCTCTGTGCTCTTGTTTTTACACACACCAATTCAGGGATGTCCAGCATTGCTGCATGGGTTTTTAGTTCAACCTCAGCCCAGGCTGAGGTTTCCAGGTCATTGCCAAGCAGACATGCAGCTGGTAGCTTTGGAGAGACCACTACCTGTTTGAGGCCAGTAACCCCCCCAGTCTAATGTCACCATAGCCATTGCATGATTAGTGGTAACACTGTGAGCATTGGTGACTGGGTAAGTACGCCCAATCAAATATTGCTCAGGGAAACCAGTGTGTCTCTCACCATAGTGACACTGGCACCTGTATCCCTCAGAGCTTCTATCCTAGTTCCATTGATCCAAGGGTACTGTAAGTATTTCTTTAAGTTGGGTGGCCACACAGCTACAGTGGCAAACTCAACTTCCCCTCTGAAACTAGAACTGCTTCAGTGTGCATCCTGATTTGCTCTGGGCACACTGTTGATCCCATCTGTAGACTTGCCACCCCAGGAGTAGCTGTACTTGTGAAACTAGGGGCCTTGTTGTGAGGGCAAGACTTGTCTACAGTTAAGTGTCCCAACTTCTTACAGTTGTTACACCAGGCCTTTGTGGGATCAAAGTTCTTCCCCCTATAGGGCTGTGGCACATAGGGAGTAGTTTGGGACCCACCCCCTGTACATGTTTTTGGGGCCCTTTGGAAGACTCAGACTTTTTATCTTGGGGATTCTCACCACCTTTCCCCTGGGGAGGTTTTGTAACCACCTTCTTCTGGTCACCCCCAGTGGTTGTCCTTGTCACCCTAGTCTTGACCCAGTGGTCTGCCTTCTTTCCCAATTCTTGGGGAGAAATTAGACCTAGGTCTACCACATGCTAATGTAACTTTTCATTTGTGCAATTACTTAGTATATGTTCCTTCATAAACAAATTGTAAAGTCCAGTAAAGTCATGCACATTGTGTCCAGTTAACCAACCATCCAGTGTCTTTACTGAGTAGTCTACAAAATCTATCCAGGACTGGTTCTGGGTTTTGTGAGCCCCCCTGAATCTAATTCTGTACTCCTCAGTGGTGAGTCCAAATCCCTCAATCAGAGTTTTCTTCATGAGATCATAGGACCCTGCATCTGGCCCAGAGAGGGTCAGAAGCCTGTCTCTGCAGTTACCAGAGAACAGTTCCCACAGGAGTGCCCCCCAGAGAGTTTTCTTCACCTTTCTCATGTCACAGGCCCTCTCAAAGGCTGTGAACCATTTGGTGATGTCATCACCCTCCTCAAATTTAGGGACAATCCCTTTGGGGATTTTAGGATCATAAGATTGCTCTTTATCCTTATTATTTGTATTGCTGCCACCACTGATGGGTGCTAAACCCATCTCCTTTCTTTCCTTCTTTAGAGGCAGGAGTCTGGTCTCTAGGTCCAGTCTTTTGGCCAACCTTGCTAAAAGGCTGTCCTCCTCAATGAGGCTATCCTCAGTGTCCTCCCTGGGACCTGAACCACCTGTGTGGCTTCTAGGTCCCCAGAGGATGATTCTTGGAGTTAAGGTTATGGGTTCCCTCTCCTCCCTAGGGATGATTGGAGGTGGGTTACCAACCCTGTCATCCTCATCCCTTTCCCACTCTGCTTGGTCATCACCATTCTCAGATGGGTGGGCCTTGGCATACTCAGCCAGGAGCTCCTGGAGCCCTTGTTTGGTTGGATGCTGGCCCATTGGTATATTTTTAATTTTACATAAGGACCTTATCTCTTTGAAAGACAAGTGAAGATAAGGGGTGAGGTCGAGCTCCTCAACCATCTCCTGTATGCCATTATTATTTTCACTAATAGCTGGGTTCTTTTCTTGAGACATTCTAACAAAAAGTTCTAACCCCTCTACCCTTTACTATAGTGACTTTTTATTTTCTAAAATTTTAAAGGGACTTAAGCACGGCCCTAACAAGACTTTTAGTAGTTTGGTAAAAAATGCCAATTTGAAAAATCAGAATTCTAAAGGCAATTTAAGAGTTCTGTCGTGTGATCAGATGGTAACCAAGTAGTCCAACAAATGCAAGTTTGTATCCCACCGCTGATCCACCAATGTAAGAAACTGCCTCTATATATACTGCACCAAAGTGAGTTACAGTGTGTATAGAGTCCAAGGGTCTCCAGAGGTGGTAGCTTGGTCGAGCAGTAAGGCAGTATCAGAGGACAGTGTAAAGCATTTGATGTACATACTCAGTCAGCAAATGAAGCCACACACTCAAGAACTGAACTCTAGGCCAATTGTTTTGTATAAAAAAATATACTGTTGTTTTATTTTAGAACCACAGGGTTGCATAAAATACTTTCTCAAGATAAGATGCTGTTTGTTGAATACTTTCAATGAACAATAGACTTTGAATGCAATAAGGTACAGGGGTTGCAATAGGCAACACAATACTTTGTATATCTATAACATTGAGCTCAATGGGAATTTTAAGTAAACTGCAATAGAATTACTTTACGAACGTTTTTCTTACTCCGGGCTGGATCCTGGATTCAGCCCTGGTGCATTGTCTGTAAACAGTTGAAAGAAATCTTTTTTGTTACACAGGCGATTTTTAAGGAATATTTGTATGTTGCAAAAATCGACTCTTAGAAGAATTTCTGGTGAAAACCAGGCAATGTTATCCTTTGGAGGAAAATCAGGTTATCGGAAAATCACAGTTGTAATCACTTTTTCCAGTCAGTGCTGGGTACCTGAATCCAGCAGTGGGATCTCTCCTGAGAACAGGTGAGTAATCTCGATTTTGTTGTTCGGGCGATTTTTAAGGAATATTTCAAAGTTCCAAAACTCGACACTTAGAAGAATTTCCAAGTGAAAACCAGTCAATGTTACCCTATGGAGAAAATGCAAGTTATCGGCTTTCAGGAAAGTACTCGGCTGGCAGAGTTAAGGTTCTAGGGCAAGACTCAGGGGTCTCCCAGGTTGAGGATTGTGCTGTTGTTACACCCTCAGCGGCACAGGGGCGGCCGGGTGCAGAGAGAGTAGGCCCAATGATAGCCTATGGCGGGCAGGGGGCCCTTGGTTGGTGGCTGCTAGCAGGCAGGCCACGTGGCTGTGGGAGCAAAGCTCCTGGTCACTTACTCAGGCGAAGTGGGGAAGTCGAACAGGGTAGTTGGGGCACCCTCAGCGGCACTGGGGCGGCCTGGTGCAGTGGGCTTTTGGGCCGTCGGGCGCCCAATGGATTTCAATGGGAAAGCTGCGAGACGAACAAAGGCTGCAAGCTCGGGACGGTGATTCTTCAGGTGCGACCACCACTTCGAGAGGTAAGTTGGGAAGCTGTAGGAAGGGTAGGCACCCAGGAGTTGGGCACAGGAGGCCGTGGGGCGCCGGGTGCAGGGGTGTCTTTAGGCGTCGGAAATCTTACCCTCTGCTGGTCGCGGTTGGAGGGGTCCCTGGTATTGAGGCTGCAGGCGTCGTCAGGAGCGTTGAGGGGAGTCCTTGGGTGCTGGATTCTTGGTCTCAGTCGCCGGGGGGGACGTCCTCATGGTCTTTGTCCACTTCCGCTCGTGCCGGGCTCGGCGGGTGCAGAGTGGGCAGGATCCGCGGTCTCAGGCCGGGGCCTGGGGTTGCAGATGTTTGAGCAGAGCCACTGCTCGTGGGAGTCCCAGTCTTAGGTTTGAGGCAAGGTAGTCAGGTCCTCCGGGGTTTTTGAGGTTGCTGACCACTGGGGACGCCCGGGTTTAGCAGGAGCAGGTTCGAGGGTCGACAGGCCGGTAGGGCTGGGGCCAAGTCAGTTGGTGTCGTCCTCTTGTTAGCAGCTGCACGGCAGGTCTTCTTGCTTCTTGTTGTTCTTGTAGTTTCAGAATTGGGATCTGAGGAAGGAAGGTTCAGGGTGCCCCTAAATACAGAATTTAGGGGCGTTACAGATAGGTAAAGGGCAGGGACCAATGGGTCCCTTCCCTGGGGTGGGTACACCCCTACTCTGCCACTCTCCAGTGGGAGGGGGCAGGAGCCTGTCCTTGGTTGGCTTGGTCCCCCATCCTCAAGATGGCGGGGACTCGAGGTTGTGCTTCACCTCGCCTCCCCCACCTTAGGGGTGGAGTTGGCAGAGGGGGGGCACACCTCTCTTCCTCACTTGTCTTTCCCGCCGGTTCTCCCGCCCAAAGTGGGGGGTGGGACCAGTTGCTGAGTACAGCAAGTGGTCTGGAGAGGCTCACAAAGGCGATATGCCTTTGAAGCTTCTCCTTCGTGAACCCTGCCCATCCTGGGGGAGGAGGCTTGGCACCTCGTCCCAGGATGTGCATTGTTTCAGGCCCCGAGAGCGGCAAGCTCTCGACCCAGGGGTCCAGAAACATGTCTGGTGGTGGCAGCCTCGGCAGCCACTCAGTCAGGTCACTGGGAGTTGGTCGAGTTTCAGGGGCATCTCTAAGATGCCCTCTGTTGTGCATTTTACATTAAATCTCACACTGGCATCAGTGTGGGTTTAATGTGCTGAGAAGTTTGATACCAAACTTCCCAGTCTTCAGTGTGGCCATTATGGTGCTGTGGAGTTCGTAATGACAAGCTCCCAGCACCATATACTCTTAATGGCAGCACTGCACTTACAGTGCCCAGGAATGGACCTGGGTACTGTAGGGGCACAGGGCTCATGCACCTGTACCCTCACCACTGGCATAGGGCACCCAGCTAGAGGGGTGGCTGATGGATGCCAGGGCAGTGGTTTGTGGGCATGACACACAGGGGTGTGTGCCATGTCGACTCTTCACTTTGTTCTGCACCAAGACACGCAGCCTGCAAAGGCAGTGTGTGTGTGTCAGGGTACAGGGCCCCTAAGGGTGGCACAATAAGTGCTGCAGCCCTTAGGGGCCTTCTCTGGTCACAGTGCCCTGGGTCCCTGTGGTACCATTTACCAGGGGCCTACCTGTGGCCAGAGATGCCAATTGGGTTTAGGCTTCAATGCAGGTTTAAGGAAGGAACACAGGCCCTGGGTACCTGATTAGCAGGAGCCCAGGGCACACTCAGTCAAAGTACATCAACAATTCAGCAAAAAGTGGGGGCATACCATGCAAGAAAGAGGCACTTTCTCACACTCGCCACACATTCAAGAACTTTCCATCAGAGAAATGTGAGGAAAATGTGTTTTTCTAGTCAGAGTTTGAGGTTTGCAGGGTTTACTGGGTAACACAACCTGGTGATATCAATGCAAGTCACCCCACCCTGGATTCCCCCAGACATCTAGGTGTCAGAAATGTGCAAGTTTGCTAGGTTTCCCAAGACGCTGGTTGAACTATAGCCTAAAATCCACAGTTACCCAGATTGGAATAAAAGGGTCAGTTTACAGTGGAAAAATATATATGAGCGATCATGTTGCTTTTTGGCCTGTTTTCTGTCATGGGCACTATGCCTACCCACACAAGTGAGGTACCATTTTTATTGGAAGACATGTGGAGGCATAAAATAGCAAAACATTTGGTATTACCAATTGGATTCCTGTGCATTTGTGCCTTCCAAATGTAAGCCAATGTGTAAGAAAGAAGACATTTTGAAAAATACCCTCTAAATCATATGCTAGTACGGGTACCTTAAAAGATGTATGAATAACAACTGCTCCTAAACTCCATATCTTGTGCCCATTTTAGAAATGCTTAGGTTTCCTTGATACCCATTTTTCACTCTGCATATTTCACCATATGAATTGGTCTACACTTGGTACACACTGAAAAACCATTGTACAGTGCAGCTCAGTTGTAGGCTCTGTGTACCTTGGGTTCTTGGATAACCTACAAACCCTATATATACCCACACCCAGAAGGGACTACCAAACATAATGGTATATTGCTTTTGTAAATCGGCTATCGTAACAAAAAGTTACAGTTGAAAATGTGGTCAGAAATGGCTGTTTTTCCTACTCATTTTCAATATTTCTTTATCTCGTTAGTTTCTTTAGGAATGCCTGGAGGGATCTACACATATGACCCCTTGATGAATTTGGAAATCTGTCTACTTTTCACAAATCTATAGCTTTCCTGGATCACTCATGGGTTTCGCACAAAAAAATTGGAAAAATGGGCTACATCTTTGCAAAATGCCAAAACTGTGGTAAAAAAGGAGTTGTTTTTTATTCAGCTCTGCATGTTGCAGAAAGCTGGGAAGATAGGTCTTTAGCATAGAAAATAGTTTGTTGATTCCACTTTTAGGAAAAAAGCCAGACACTTTTATCTGGAGCACTTTTCCCATTTCTCCCCAAAAACTCAAAATGAAGCTATATTTCGCCTTTTTGTTGGTCTTCCCCTAGGGAATCCACAAGCCCTATGTACCTTTGGAATCCTCGGGATGTTGGAAAAAACAGGATGTAAATTTGGCATGGATACCCTATGTGGGAAAAAAGGTATGGAGCCCTAAGAACAAACTACCCCAAATAGCCAAAAAGGGCTCAGCACAGGGGCGGGGGAGTCCCAGCAGATAAGGGATTAAGTAAAACAAGTGAAATGAAAACAGGGACAGCTCACAGTCATTGTTTAGAAATCAAGGACTGTTCAGACTCTAAAGTTAAGGGCATGAACATACAGCCAATAAGGACCTCGTAGCAATCCAATTATGTTGCTCCAAACATAACACAAAGAGTGCAGGGTTACCAAAAGTAAGTTCCTTTATTTATAAAAGAAGATCTCATCCATCCATCCACCAGCTTCCCTGGAGTAACTTTTACTGGTCCCTCAACCCCCAAAACATTCCATCACCTGATTATGACATGCTAGGTGACCTCATGGTGTTCCAACAATACACAGGTCTGACAGCCACCCAGCTACCCAGTTGCCACAGACCCATTTCAATGTCAGTTTTAAATTACTGCTGGATCTGAGATCCCGAGGGATCCACCCAACTTAAAGCCCTGCCTACTTCCAACCTGGCCTATACTCTATACCAAGGTGGGCGGTGGGGTCACCACTGAGGCGAGGGATTAAAAAGTGAGATGCGGTGGCCTTATGGTCACCACTGAGGCGAGGGATTAAAAAGCGAGATGCAGTGGCCGTATGGTCACCACTGTGTTGCTCCATGAATGTCCCAATTCATTCCTCTCCATGTGGGGCATGCCTTGGCCACAAAACATCAAAAGGCTGGTGGTGGGCATGCCACACCCATGGCTGTGAGATATCACTGAGATTGTCACTAAAGTGGAAAAAATACATTCTGCTATGACAGGTGTTAACCTGACTAACACTGTACAACCAGCTTATGCTTTTTCGAATGTAGCCACTGACATAAGGATTGAGCAAAGGAATGACTCTAAATCCAATAGTAAAATTGTATCTTGGTCTTTATTGAATATTAGCTCACTCAATCTCATTCAGGATCATCTGAAATCCGGCTCCCCCTGCGATCTACTCCCTTTCTCCGTACTAAGGAAACTCGAGCCTTCTCTGCTTCTGCTGATCATGAACCTCCTCAATGCCTCATTACGGGAGGGAATAGTCCCGCCAGAATGGAAGCATGCCATGGTTCTGCCCCTTTTAAAAAAGACCAATGCTGATCCCTCTCAGCCTTCTAATTTTCGTCCCATTTCGCTTCTTCCAGATTTTTCCAAGATTTTGGAAAAACATGTTAATTCCCAGCTTTCCTCTTTTGTTGAGGAGCAGATTTTTTTACATCCTTCACAATCTGGTTTTCGAACAGGTTTTTCCACGGAGACCACCCTGCTAGGAGTCACAGAAATGTTGCGACATCGCTTGGACACTGGTGACACTGTGGCCCTTATTCTCCTTGACCTGAGTGCAGCATTTGACACGGTGTCTCACACTGTGTTAATGGGAGCACTGCAATCCTTGGGTATTGAGGGCCTTGCTCACAAATGGATGGACTCGTTTCTCAATAACCGTACCTTTGAGGTCTTTTCCACCACGGCCTGCTCTAAAAAACATCAGTCCCCGTATGGAGTGCCCCAAGGCTCTATTTTGAGCCCTCTGCTCTTCAATATTTATGTTCGACCGCTGGCTGATATTGCCGAAGAGGCAGGGCTGTCCATATATTCGTATGCTGATGACACGCAGTTAATTTTTTCCCTTTCAACTGCTAAGAAATCTGAATCTTCTAGTCTCCAGTTTGGTCTGAGGAAGATTGCGTCTTGGATGCAGGACAATCTACTCAAGCTAAACGGAGAGAAAACGGAAGTTCTGATCCTAGGAAAAAAACAAGATCTTTGGGGTCCTCAGCATTGGCCCCTGGAGATGGGTGCCTTACCCCAGCCTGCTCATCATGTACGTAATCTTGGGGTGATTATTGATGTACAGTTATCAATGAAACAACAAGTAGTAAAGGTGGCCTCTATTTGTTTTGCCATTCTTAAATGGTTGAAGAAGATTCTCTGGATGCTGCCCCTTTCCACTCAGAGGACTGTGGTGCAGGCCCTTATAGCATCAAGACTTGACTACAGCAATGTCTTATATCTGGGCTGCAATAAGGAGGTTACACAAAGGTTGCAGACTGTGCAGAACGCGGTGGCCACACTGCTTTGCCAGGCGCCCAGGACTGCTTCTACCTCTGGCCTTCTTCGGAACCTTCACTGGTTTAGGGTGGAGAGCCTTGAGCTATATGTTCAGAATTAAAAATGGATCAGCCTCTCAGTATCTCCAATCTTTGGTCCAACCTTATTTGCCTTCATGTACTCTTCGTTCTACCACTCAGTTCAAATGTTCTGTTCCCAAAATCAGACTGAGGCGTATGCTTGGTCGCTCCTTTTCTTACTTGGGACCCTCCCTCTGGAACTACCTTCCCATTTCCTTGCGTAAAGAAACAGTTTATGTTAATTTTCGTAAACAGCTGAAAACTTCGTTATTTAATCTGTAGTTCTTCCCTTTTCCTCCCTCTTGTCAGGCTGGCGCCGGGAAACCCCTAGGGGTAGCTGTGCGCCTTATAAGTTTAACACTAATAACAATAATAATATCTCCATTTTATCAAGGACACCATTTACCAACCCTTGTTTTTTCTTTAACAGCATAATGCATTCTGGTGCATTTAGTATTGGTTTAATTCAGCTTAAAAAAAATTGAAATAGGACATCTAAAACAATCATTTGAAAAATGAAATACAAAAACTAAAGGCAGGTGTCCCCGTGGAATGGACTAATCTGGTAACCTTGCATGCACCATAAGCGCTTTGACGTAAAATTTTATTTGCTGACAAAATGCTTTTATTAATAATGTGTAAAAGCTTACGTAATATGCTCAATACAAAATTTGTAGTAGGTAGTCATGCTTAAATGACTATAGGTCTGTTAATAAACAAAGTGCTGTTGATGCCAAGTTAACTGAAAAATAATGCATTAACACTGAAAGGCCTGTTTTTCACATTGAATAGTTGTTTGTGCACAGTGTTTTTCCTTTCATTATAAATGTTGTATTTTTCTAAGAGCCTTCTGTTGGACAGTGCATAGACAGTTGTTATGTATTAGACAACTGATAGTGAGTTCTCATCGAGAGAAAAAGAGGGGACCGGAAAAATGATTCATGGGAAGAATTGTCTGACCGCAAAACATCAACGCTGTAACTTTGCAACGTTTTATGTCTGAAAGCCTATTGTACTCTTATGAGAAATTGGTGTTTTTGCTTATTGCTTGGAGTATGCTGCTATTCTATTGGGGGACTTAGAAGAAAAAAGGAAATAATGTTGCAACTTAGAATTTGAATGTTTACATCAGTGCGTGCTGCTAGAGTAGGGCGTATTCCTTCCCGACTCTCTGACTGGAGACTTGCCTTTGAGTTTCTGATGCCTTTTCTTCATGAGAGGCTGCCTTACTTAGATTTTATTGAACTGCGTGCTGATATCTTTGAGCTGAGAATACTTTCCAGCTTATAATGTAAAGGCTTTGGGCCCGATTCACAAAAGTAATCTGAGACAAAATCCTAACTTTACGACTTTCGGTATTCACAAAAGGCATTTAGGAGTAGTAAAGTAAGGATTTTGTCTTAAATTTGTCGTAAGTTTTGGTCTTAAGACAGAATCCTAACTTAAGTTAAACTTAAGTTAAACTTAAGTTAGGATTTTGTCTTAAGACCAAAACTTAAGACAAACTTAAGACAAAATCCTAACTTTACTACTCCTAAATGCCTTTTGTGAATACCGAAAGTCGTAAAGTTAGGATTTTGTCTCAGATTACTTTTGTGAATCGGGCCCTTTATGCTTGCGCATCGATTCTCTCATCAGAACTCTTTATTGGGTATCCGAACTGACACCTTTTTCTCTCATTCTCCCAAATTATTTTAGAGCAGGGAATTTCCTGTATGAACATGCTTGCCGTATTATTACTATATTAACTGTCATTCTAACAAACATTTTGTTATTTTTTATAATCAAATATCAAATGATGGATTACATTAACTTCTAACACTGAAAAATTAAAACCTAATGAATAAACTGATAAAAGACTAAACAAATTGAAAATAAAACACTTTTAACTCACACTAATTTGTCTTTATTGACTGAATTGAAAGCCTTCAATGATTTATGGTTATGTAGATGATTGTTTCTTACTTCTCTTTGTCGAGATACAGAAAACCCAGCTCCCTCAATGCCAACTGTTGTTGCCTTTAAAATACAGGACTTGCTGGAGACCATGCATCTCTGCATTAGATAACATCACTTTACCTTAAGGTACTTGCATGGTAAGCAATAAAATGTATGTGAATTTACAAAAATTAGCAATTGTTACCAGCACAGCAAGTACGCCCCTCCAATTTGCCAAAACTCTGTGATAAAGCAGGCGAGTAAACGGACATTTTTCGTCGTTTGCTCGCCTTTAATCAAATACAGTCCTTATTCGTCTTAACATGCAATGCCAAAATTACACAGCTTCAAAAACGGGCTAGTAACTTGTAAATTCACGGGAAAAAGGAAAGAAACTCACCTGTTTGGAGCCAGAAAACTCCGACATTATTACAGCTTTAAATGTTGCAGCGAGTTTAAGAGTCAGCTCACCGGCTCGGCGCTTCATTCTTGTGTGATTCTCAGCACCTGTTAGATTTTCCAAAAGAATTCACTTATGAGTGGAAATGCCTAACAGGAGGCGTCTGTCTGTAGTTTACTCAGTCATTATGAAGCAATATTTTAAAAGGAGTGGCTCTACTTAAAGAAGCATGTCATGTGTGCACAAGAACTGGCGCTTATTTCTTGAACGACAATACTGAATTCATCCTTCCACTAGTTAGAAATGCCAAATTCGTTTTTTTCCCAGGAAACGATCATCTAGGCTATTGTGTTCAGAAGAATATACATTAATCGCAATGTTTTCACAGTTCGCCCAGGTAAGTGTAAATAAATATGCATTAAATAAAACAAGCATTAAATTAATTAATTAACTTATTGAAGTATTCCGTTTATGTGAAAAATAAGCAAATGGCATACTCCTACGGGGGCCCAGATTCTCCCATGTTCGGAGTAAGATGTTCAGATTCTTGACTACTTAACTCACTTTACTTTTTGTTCTAGTACTTGGCGTCTTGCCCATGTAATGATTAAAGCGAAGCTGCGCCTGCCAGGACGTAAGTGGCGTCCGGTAAAATGTACTCGTGTGTGTTTCTTGAATATAGCTTCAGCGAGTCAGGCGTCAAGCCATGGTTTTTAAGGGCGCAGGAGACTCACCGCAGCACCTTTGGAAACACTAGACTACAAGTTCCAGAATGGCGACTATTGTTGGCTAAATGTCACTCACGACCATTTGATAAGAAAGCATTCAACGTTATGTCATGGAGAGACTGTGCAGCTCTCATGTTTGATGCATGGCACAAAGAGCGTATTTAGGTCTTTTTTAATTCTCATTTAAGTCATATATTTTTTTTTATGCTGAACTATATGTGCCAGAAGGCAAAGTAAACACAAGATTCGGGTGAGATCATTTCACCTGACGTGGAGCAACTTGAGAAATCTAGTGGAAAGCATCATAAAACCTGAACATGTTTTGTCATTCATAACAGAGGTCCCACATTGTGCCATGTCTGGTGTCAAAACAACCAGGTGTTTTCTTTGTATTCTAGTACTGTGAGCCTTGATGAAGAACGATAAAAGAAAACCTAAAAGTATCAGACCGTAAAGAAAAAAACATAGCATTCAATTTGAATGTACATTTACAATGTATTTTAATGGCTTTGCTATAAACTTCGTGGAAAAGTGATAATGTAGTTTGTTGAAACGTATTATTGTTTGTACTAGTACTTAAAAATAGGGGATATATTTATATAGGTTATATACGTAGGATTAAAAATAAAGTCTTTAGGTAGATATTCACATGTATTTAAAATTCCTTTAGGAGGGTATATGACGTATTGGCATGTAATACATTGTTGCAAAGTCATCGTGTGTGCCCTGTGCACCCCCATTTGTTTGCTGACTGGTACTGGTGGTAACTGACTTTCTGACTGTCCCTGGGCTCTTTCTAACCAGGCTCAGGGCCAGCGCTATGTGGAAAACACAGTACACATACATGAGGGTACACTATATATTAGGGTACACTTATAATTGGCATGACCTACCCTATAAGTCCCTAGTAGATAATAGGGCAGGGGGATTAAAACTACATATAAGTCCCTACTATATAATAAGGCATGGCAGTTTAGAGGCCAGCAACCCTTTCTGCACTTGTATGTGTGCACTGCTGAGAGCCTGAGGTCATTTTAAAAGCAGCCCTGTATTGCAGCACTGCTTTTAAATGTAATTTGTGCCCAAACTCGACTTTGGTAGTACGGGCACTTTAAAAGTGATAAACTACAATATTTTGGCATTTTATGTATCTCCAGTGTCTCCCCTGGGTGTCCCAGAGGACCGGGGATCATGTCATTATAAAGTACAACAATTTGATCCAGCACTCCTTATTATATCATTCTCAAACATTTATATTTAAATTGCATAAGTGATGCTTCCTTCAAATATTAATCTGTTATACAGTTAAACACGACATCAATTCAGCAGGTGTGTTTCTGTCTCTTTATTAGTGAATTCTCTTTCACATTAGATAAAACCGTAGCCAACAAGTTTCGTCCTCTCGGACTTCTTCAGGGCCTCAAATGATATACATAAATACAAATTATATTTACAGTATTTACAATAAGACAATTTTTTAAAAACATTGATGCACATATATTAACATCAGACCTCCATTACTCAATTGAATACATCAGTTTTAATCTGAAGCAAGTGTGAATTCACATTGCGTATGTAAGATGGTACCACAATTCCATACATAGACACTCATTTTATTACATATCCCTGCTGAATTCAAACATGTTTATGCCAGTTAAGTACACTTCATTCCTCAAAAACACTAAATTCAATTGTGAAGCTCCAGGTGGAATGGAGCACCAGTACTATTCTGCAGCTCCAGGTGGGATGGAGCACAAACTATACTGTAGTATACATTATTTAATATCGTCAATGGATTCTCCCCTAAAAGGATGTCCATATACTACATAAGTGTATTTAAAAGGTTCTTACCAAAGAGAGTATAGTTGAACTCCTATCTTGAGTATTAAGTGTGTTGTTTAATTCATTTCCTGAACGCGTTTCATGGTAATCAGAGCAGTGATCTATTAAAAATAAGAATGATATAGCACTGCTTTAGTGGTATTTTATTTATATTAACAATTGACTAAGGTCACTCTTACCATTTTCTTCAGGTTGGTGAATGGGGCAACACCAACTATAGTGTCACGCCCTGGCTTAAGTTCATAATAGAAGACCGTTCACCATAATACTCATCTTAAATTGACGCTCCTTTGAGGAAGAACATCACCTCATGAGGTAGGAATTCTTCTAACCTTCCATATTCACACTTTTGCACCACCATATGGGAAATATGCGATTATATCTCATGGACGTTTTTGAATGTATTTTAATAGATCACTGTTCTCATTACCATGAAACGCGTTCAGGAAATGGATTAAACAACACACTTAATACTCAAGATAGGAGTTCAACTATACTCTCTTTGGTAAGAACCTTTTAAATACGCTTGTGTAGTATATGGGCTAACCCTGGGCGAAGTACTACGCTACGCTCGCGTAGTTTGCGAAGTTTGCGCTACTTTGCACTACGCGAATTGCACGTAGCACAGTGCAAACACGCGTAGCGGTCCTTTTTTGCTTGCTCGCGGTCCTCAACGTCAAGTTGGCGACCGCGAGCAAGCAAAATGACATCCCGGCGAGACTTTTTCCTCGTTCGCGATCAGCAACATCAAGTTGCCGATCGCGAGTGTGGAAAATAAACCTCCCGGCGAGATTCTCAACGCGGGGAGGTCAGGTTTCTCATTGCGAGTGGTCGTGTATGCTCGCGACCGCTCGCGATGAGAAACTACCAGTCCGCGTTGAGAAAGCTGCTGCTCGAGTAGAAATCTACTCGAGCAGCAGAAAACGACCGCTTGCACTGTGCAAGATGCAGTTTGCACTGATTGCACAGTGCGGACAAGCATTCGGCACTGTGCAATCAGTGCGAACAGCATTTTGCACAGTGCACTACGCAGTTCGCGTAGCTACGCGTAGCTCGCGTAGTGCGAAGTGCACTTCGCGTAGCTACGCGTAGCGCTACTACGCGAACTATGCCCAGGGTTAATATGGGCATCCTTTTAGGGGAGAAACAATTGACGATATTAAATAATGTATACTACATTATATTGGTGCTCAATCCCACCTGGAGCTGCAGAATAGTACTGGTGCTCCATTCCACCTGGAGCTTCACAATTGAATTTAGTGTTTTTTGAGGAATGAAGTGTACTTAACTGGCATAAACATGTTTGAATTCAGCAGGGATATGTAATAAAATGAGTGTCTATGTATGGAATTGTGGTACCATCTTACATACGCAATGTGAATTCACACTTGCTTCAGATTAAACCGATGTATTCAATTGAGTAATGGAGGTCTGACGTTAACATATGTGCATAAATGTTTTTAAAAAATTGTCTTATTGTAAATGCTTTGTAAATACTGTAAATATAATTTGTATTTATGTATATCGTTTGTAGCCCTGAAGAAGTCCGAGAGGACGAAACGCGTTAGCTACGGTTTTATCTATTGTGAAGGAGAATTCACGAATAAAGAGACAGCAACACACCTGCTGAATTGATGTTGTGTTTAACTGTATAACAGATTAATATTTGAAGGAAGCATCACTTATGCAATTTAAATATAAATGTTTGAGAATGATATAATAAGGAGTGCTGGATCAAATTGTTGTCCTTGCTATTGTGGGGTTTTATCCCAGGAGGCTTAGGGGCATTGAGCCTCATGTCCTGTGCACCAAAAGACAAAGTACAATACCTTACTTCTAGATAGATGCGGTCACGGTTGCCTCAATCCTCGTGATATTGTCTAAAAATTGTCTAGCTTTGGGCAGACTAGCACTATCTACGGGATACTATATTTGATAATGGATTTCGATGACAATAGGGAGGGATTACTGGGGGGCCTGTTCAAACTAAAAGGCCCTAACATAGATAATCCTAAAGTACACATACCGAAAAATGAAGGTCTTAAAGATAAATTCTATAGACTGGAAAAGTTAAAAAAACAGGAACTCGCCAAATTGTGGGATGGGGCCACCCCTAAGAAGTATATAGAGAATAAAAGGATACCACAAGGCCTTAGAATTTTGATATTCCCAAACTATGAAGACTTGGAGACTGATCTTTTAGATGAGTGGGAAGAGGGCCTTTATGATGCCTCATATAGGATGATGAGAATCTTGATAACCAACTCTGAAAGGAAGGTCAAAAAAATAAGAGAGGAAATATTGATGCTTGAAAAAGAAATATCTGAACTAAATCTGAAGGATGCCACTCAGAAAAATTATGAGATTCTAAAAAAAGAACTTGCTTCCTATCAAATCTACCTAAAAGACAAGAAGCAAAAAAAGATCATAAGAGAAGAGGTAGATTATGAAAGGGGACGAATATTTACCTTTTCAAGGAAATATGATGATGTAACATCTAGACCCTTGACAGAACAGAGCAGTTTTGAGAAAGCAGTAAGTGTGTCCTCGAGCAGTACTTCCTTATCTTCCTTGGAAAGTGATCCAGGGGAGGGACCAAGTAACAACGAAGCAATACCATCCACATCCCTTTTTGTAAGAGAAGTACAAAGATACAGGTTAGAGAACAGAAAGAAAAATCAAAATCAAAATACAGAACAAGGAGGGGAGGCAAGAAACATAAGAACAGGCGTACAAACAAGACTCCAGAGCAAAATAACAGAGATGAGGAAATGAGAACGAATCAAGGAAGTGGGCATTGTAATGATGATGATGAACGATTAACATCTAATGAATTGAGTATTGTTAACTTGTCCTCCAAAGTTCTTAGTGATCATGAGATATTTGTCCTTCAAAAAGGTTTGAATTTTTGTGTAACTGAAAATTTTAATTTCGTCAATGCACACATTGATTTGTATAAATTTGTGAGAAAATTACGATTCAAAAAATACTTTGATGAGCATCCCTCTGTTCCTAGTGTTGTACGAAACCAAGACAATGTGTCCACACTTACTATCTCTGAACTGGGGGATATACACTTACTGGCAACTCTAGATGAGGAAGATTACAATGTTGATATTGTGCAACTAGCTGGTGTTTTGGATATATGTGAAGATACCACCATAGACAGTGGCTTACGCAATAGATCTAGATTTATGCCACCAAGAACTCAGGACACATTCATAGATGAATTATATGATAAAGTGAGTCAACAATTGTACCAGCTTGAGGACAAACATGCTAACAATACACACTGTAAACACAGCTACAATCTCACAAAAAAGGACAAAGCTTTATTGAAGTCACTAAGAGAAGATCCCCAGTTGGTTATATGAGAGGCAGACAAAGGGGGTAATATAGTATTGATGGACCGCGAAGACTACCTAGGGGAAATTGATAGGTAATTAAAAGACACCAATTGGTATGAAAAACTGAAAGAAAGACCCATTGCCAATATTGAAAGATCCATCAATGCTAGATTACAGGACTGGCACGAATCATGCTTAATCAGTGATCTCAAATATCAATATCTACAAGCCCATAACTCTAGACAACCCCCGTATTTACATACTCCCTAAAATACATAAGGGAGGTCACTTTCCCCCGGGGAGACCCATTATTTCTGGGAACCTGGGAACGGAGGGCCCACTGAACGTCTGTCTGAGTATATTGATGGCTTTTTATAGCCATTTGTCAAAAATCTACCCTCGTACTTGAAAGAAAGTAGGGATGTGTTGTGCAAACTAGAGGACTTTGATTAGGACAGTGGAGACCTAATGTTTGTCACCATGGATGCGAAGGGATTATACACCTGCATCCAAACTGAATGTGGTTTGGAGGCCCTTAGATGTTTTTTGTACAAGAGAAATGCCAAACACCTAGAGCACACTCTCATGTTGTTGGAAATGGCACGAATGATATTGACCATGAATGTGTTCCTGCACAATGACACCTGCTATTTGCAGAAACAGGGGACTGCAATGGGATCCAGGTTTGCTCTCTCTTATGCAAACCTTTTTATGGCTTTGTATGAGACGGAGCAAGCATGGAGACCAGGATCACATAACTGGAGTAATAACGTCATCTTTTATGGAAGATATATAGATGACGTGATACTGATTTGGAATGGGGGTGTGGAGGAACTGTTGACATACCACAACTACCTAAACAAAAATAGGTTCAATGTCAAACTGACCCTAAACTATTTAAGAGAAACTATTGAATTTCTGGACTTAAAACTTTAATTCTCTAACAACATTATCCAAAGTGTTGTCTATAAAAAATGGACATCCTGTAACAGTGTACTTCATGCAG
Source organism: Calotriton arnoldi (assembly GCA_963921515.1). Lineage (NCBI taxonomy): Eukaryota > Metazoa > Chordata > Amphibia > Caudata > Salamandridae > Calotriton > Calotriton arnoldi. The sequence goes on along the minus strand of CAWUFW010011010.1, from coordinate 257,173 downwards.
ATAGTGCACATCCACGCACGACCAATAATGCCATACCATATGGCAAAATGGTTAGAGCGAGAAGAAATTGTAGTCAAGAACAGAACTTCGTTAGGAATGTCAAAACCATAAAAAAGAATTTTCGACAAAGGGGGTATGCACAGAAATGTCTGGACCAAGCTGAGGCTAGGGTAATGAAAGTGGACCGTAAAACCACTCTTATGCCACGACAAAACCAACCAAGTAAAAAAGGGGTTCATAAGGAGGTGGAATTTATTACACAGTAGAATGCATACAACGACCATATCTACAACATTCTGAGGAAAAACTGGCATCTATTAACATATGGACGGATGCCTGAAGGCACAATTTCCAACAGACCGAGAGTAGTATATAGAAGAGGCAATACTTTAAAAAAGATGCTCTGCCCTAGCTATATAAAAGAAAAGAAAACTAATGTCACTACGTGGCTCCCTAACAAACCACCTGGTTTTCATGTTTGTGGGACATGCACAATTTGCAAATTTGGATGTAACAAAAAAACACGATTTAGATACAACACAACCAGGGAATTCACGATCAACACCTTTATTAACTGCAACACCTCTTACACAGTTTATGTAATAGGCTGCTCATGCAATAAAATCTATGTAGGAAGCAGTATACGCAGCCTTAAAACTAGAATTCAGGAACATGTGAGAGCCATCAGAAATATTGATGACAGGTATCCTGTAGCAACTCACATACATGAATCACATCCCACAGAGCCTGTCATTTGGTTTCATGCAATAGAACAGGTAACCATGCAGGAGAGGGGTGGAAACAGGGAACTTGCATTGAGACAAGCAGAGACAGGCTGGATTTGCCGCCTAAGAACTATATCCTTGGGACTCAACACGAATAGTGAATTCTATCATTTTCTGTAAATACTCCAATAGAGAGGGGAGTACATGTGACATACTGGCTGTTGTGAAATGGGGAGAGGCTCACAAGGCTTTGTCTTTGAAGCCAAACTACCATATCATTTCTGTTAACTAGGATGGGAACCATGTAACCCAACTTTTAAGAAAAAGGGGGGACCCTGCTTTAACAAATCTCACCCTCTTTTCTTGACTCACACTGATATTTCTGTGTAAATAATCACTGGCTACCATAACGGTTACCCGGCCCATTGATTATATTACCTCGGTCTCTTAACTTTGACAATAGTGTTTTGAACCTGGGTATGTCATGTTCATAAGTTTATGAATATAAATAGTAGTCTAGTACAAATCCTACAAAAACCGCGGTTTGTCGTATATACTCTGAGATGTCCCTTCTCCTATAATATTCATCGATGAGCACTCCAACTGGAGCTAATATGCATTTAGAATGTGCCCCTCCGGCTTTTAGAATAAATTTGCATATTGAGGTGGAATTACAAATAATGTCTCATTCTAGAATAACAATGTGCCTCAAGCATCTTTACACCTTCCAAGATAGCGTTCATTATGATGCTGATCTATACCAATAAGGTACATAATGTGTAAAGAACTCAGCCCACCCATTTATAACATGTTTAATATGAACTGTACTCAATAATAATAGGCTACATGGAAGAATTACCAGATTCGGGCATTCATATTCGATAAATTACACCTAGAGTGTATATAAGGGGACAGTTTTATGGTATAGCAAATACTGGCTCAACGCGCGCTAACATATTCTAAGATGACGGTTATTAAAACGCTATAAGGAGGGACACTTTGAAGTAACATCGGTTCCAGTTATATAATAATGGAGAACTATTTTAGATTTCAACAGGGTTTTGAATAAGTTCTTTTTATCATTGTAAATTTAGGTGTTCCCCAATATAAGAGGCAAGCTTCATTCGAAAATAATGACCTGCCCTAGCGCGCAGACACACTCTATGATGGCGGCCATATAAATGGCCCTAGCGCGCAGACAGATTCAAAGATGGCAGCCATGCAAACACTATCTAAAGAGGTACCTTTACAACAGCAAATAAAAAAGTCTGTCCGCATATAAATTGGTTCACCTTTCCAACCGCACAAAATATGTGTCTTTATAACTTGAGACTCTTTTAAGGATCGTTTCAAATATCAGAACGGTAACCGAGCTTAAGCGGATAGACGATTTTAAGCATCTACTGACACTCCAAGATGGCGGCCGCAAAAACACGGCCTGGGGGGATGCACGTACTGATTGGTTACAGGTGGGAAAGACCAGCTGGATATTTAAATGTGGCTGCAGTAATGCCATGGGTTACACAGCCTACCGGGACTACGTTTGTCACCAGCGACCGCATACGAGAAGTAAGTGTTAGGCGAAATGTGTGGGGGGGTTGTAACTTGGGTTCAGGCTCTTTTGGACTGGGTAGCCCCTAAGTTTAATGGCAGAGGTGTTTAAAGACCTCCTCGCTATTGGAAGACATGGGAAAGCTGGACCAAACTTAATGTTAGTTTGCAGGCACTATTTATTCATGACTGATTTTGGCCGTTCTAACTGATCACGTTAAAGCCCAGTGCTTGTGCTTTTTAAATGATTATTCTGAGTCTAACATGCCATAGGTTGCCACACGAGGGCTACCATTAAAGCTCAATGCCTTTGAATTAGAACTGACTACTCAAAGATATTATGTTAAGAACTATGTTACTCTAAAAGCAGCGAAAGTGTAAAATGTTGCAAGGACACCGGGGTTGGATACTATGTTGCCATCAGATAGCGCTTGTGATTCAAAAATTATCATTCTGAGTTTGACATGCCAAGGGTTCCTACACGAGGGCTACCATTTAAGCTTAATGCCTTGGAATTAGAAACTACTATTCAAAGCCATTACGATTTGAATTTTGTTATTCTAAAAGCGGCGAAAGCGTAAATGTTGTACGAACACCGGGGTTGGGTATTATGTTACCACCAGATATCTTGTCATACAGCGTTGGGCGAATTATTGACAGCATCCCACAGTCCAAGGGACACTAAGCTGCAATGGTTAAAAAATGGTTAATTGACTGCTCTTAGGAACATTTTGTGACAGTGTGGGTTTACTGATGAACTTTAGATAAACTTAAAATAAGAATGATATAGCACTGCTTTAGCTGTATTTTATATATATGACCAAATGACTAAGGTCACTCTTACCATTTTCTTCAGGTTGGTGAATGGGGCAACACCGGCTATAGTGTCACGCCCTGGCTTAAGGTCATAATAAAAGACCGATCACCATAATACTCATCTTAAATTGATGCTCCTTTGAGAAAGAACATCACCTCATGAGGTAGGAATTCTTCTAGCCTTCCATATTCACACTTTTGCACCACCATATGGGAATTATGGGATTATATCTCATGGACGTTTTTGAATGTATTTTAATAGATCACTGCCCTCATTACCATGAAACGCGTTCAGGAAATGGATTAAACAACACACTTAATACTCAAGATAGGAGTTCAACTATACTCTCTTTGGTAAGAACCTTTTAAATACACTTGTGTAGTATATGGGCATCCTTTTAGGGGAGAAACAATTGACGATATTAAATAATGTATACTACAGTATAGTATTGGTGCTCCATCCCACCTGGAGCTGCAGAATAGTACTGGTGCTCCATTCCACCTGGAGCTTCACAATTGAATTTAGTGTTTTTTGAGGAATGACGTGTACTTAACAGGCATAAACATGTTTGAATTCAGCAGGGATATGTAATAAAATGAGTGTCTATGTATGGAATTGTGGTACCATCTTACATACGCAATGTGAATTCACACTTGCTTCAGATTAAAACTGATGTATTCAATTGAGTAATGGAGGTCTGATGTTAATATATGTGCATAAATGTTTTTAAAAAATTGTCTTATTGTAAATGTTTCGTAAATACAGTAAATATAATTCGTATTTATGTATATCATTTGTAGCCCTGAAGAAGTCCGAGAGGACGAAACGCGTTGGCTACGGTTTTATCTAATATGAAGGAGAATTCAGGAATAAAGAGACAGAAACACACCTGCTGAATTGATGTCGTGTTTAACTGTATAACAGATTAATATTTGAAGGAAGCATCAGTTATGCAATTTAAATCTAAATGTTTGAGAATGATATAATAAGGAGTGCTGGATCAAATTGTTGTACTTGCTATTGTGGGGTTTTATCCCAGGAGGCTTAGGGGTATTGAGCCTCAGGTCCTGTGCACCAAAAGACAAAGTACAATACCTTACTTATAGATAGGTGCAGTCACAGTTGCCTCAATCCCCGCGATATTGTCTAAAAAATGATCATGTCATTATAAGGAGGATCCTTATCAAATATATTTTATATGGCCTGGGGATAGAGAAAATGCACATGTCACTTTCCCCATTGTAGTAAAGTGCCTCCCAAAATCAACTGTGGTGCTAGGAGCACTGTGGAACGATGATATACACTATGTTTGCATATTCAGGGCCCCTATAGTCTCCTCTAGGTGTCCCAGGGGTCAGGGGCCATGTAGCCATAACCAGGGCCTTCATAAAAGATGTTTTATATGCCCTGATGATGGAGAAATTGGATATTTAATTTTTCCCATGGTAGATACCTAGCCCCATAGGATAACATTGCAATAGTTTATAAATGCATAACTATTTCTAGGAATTAAACAAAATACCATTCAATGACTTAGGAGAATGTTATTGATAAATCCAACAATATGCCATTATTGAATTTATCCTAAAGTATACAGCAAATAAGTTATAAGACTTTCTTGTCTGTAAGCCAAAAACCAGCCTTCCTGCACTCTTCCCTGATTGGTCAGAATTAACAGGATTAGCCAGGCTACTTTGATGAAGTAATAAGTGGCTCAAGCAGGAGAGGCTGTCAGGTAGAGAGAGCTCTGCTACACAGGAATGCCACAGCAGGGGGAGGGGTCGTAAAGCATGAAGCTTCTTCAAAGGGGAATAGGACAGGCAGGGAATGCCAGGCCCATCTACCCACCAGTCCCTCTGACCCAGCCAGATGGCAGGCTTAAGGCTGGAACTTGCAGATGGTAGGGGGAGGAGAGCTAAGGAAATGAGCCATACTGGAGGTCGGTTTAACTAGTTCTTGCACCTCAGCTGAGATTTCAGCCATACTGAATTTTGGAGGAATAGTGCTTTCTGGCAGAAGATTATGCCACACTTTGGAGGAAGTGGTCATGCTCTGGGGTGTTGCCCTGCACCTCATTTGACAGAAGTGCTCTCCTGCTTGACCCAAGAGAATACGGAATGAATATGTCAGAGGTGCAGAGCCTCTCAGATCTGCTGCTTGAAACTAAGAGAAGAAGAAGGCTTGCAAAGCTGGAAACTTGATTTGCACCATCAGGTCCTGCATACTGACTGTGCCTGCTGCATTATATGGAACTACAGCCCTTTGGATGTACCTTGCTTCAAGAGGAATAAAAGTAGACTCCCTGCAAGCTACAGGATAACAGAGCTCCCCCGGATCATCCCCACCAAGAATCCCCTGCCTGGGGTGGGTCCAGTGGATTTGTAAGGGTTTTGTCCAGGTGCATTGTGGGAATTGTGGTCCCAACATCTAATGGACCATCTTGGAGAGTTCAGATCCTTGTTCTGTTTTGGACACTTTGGACCCTCAAGAGGAACTTCAGGAAGAAATTCCAGAAGTTTGGAGAAGTAAGGAGCAACATTGGAAAAAACTCCATTAGGGGACCGACTCAACCACAAGAGCCAAGCTGGCCACCTTCAACCGAAAGCCAGCCTGACCTGCTGGTTCATCCCGCTGAAAAGCTCCGGAGGTCTGATTTCCAGAGCATGACCGTGAGCTGCCTGAAAAGCAAGCCGGCAAACCACCAAATGCAGACTGGTGAAGAGCATCGAAGGACCCCGGCAGAAAAAGCTTCCAAAATGTTTCTAAGTCACAAGGTAAAATCTCGACTGAGGCATACCACAAGGGGTATCCGAGCAGGGCTCCTTCGCGGTCGGCCTGAAACTTTGACTTTGTCCCGGTCAAGCATAACCAGATGTCCCAGAGTACCGCTATAGGTTTCTAAGTGCTATATAGTGCTAAATATTTTTGAAAATTCATATCTCTGGTTCCCTACATTGGATATTTGTTGTTTAGGTGTTTCCTATTTTTAAAAATTGGTGTTTTTAAAGCTTTACATACTTGTGTCCTAAGTTAAGCATGCCTGCTCGCAGCCAAGCTACCCAGAGTTGAGCATGGGACTAATTTATTGACTAGACTGTGTTAGTGGTCTTATTGACAGTGGGAGATACATATTTACCACTACTAATAACCCACTTTCCAACATTTGGTGTTCAGCAGTGGATGAGGACTTGTGTTTAAAAGAACACCTTTCAGTGAAGTGAATTAAGATAGTAAAAATCCTCTAAATTGTCCTAGAATAAAACTTTTGAGTTTTGAATTTTGGGAATTTTGACTAAACTGATTTTTAATCCATTGTTTTGATTTTTCCAAAATTGTTCTAAGTATGATTGTTAGTTGTTGTGACCCAGAACAAGGGATATCATGTAACTGGACCTAGCTAAACTGACTAAACTGAAAATGGATGAGCTTAGGATACAGTGTAGGCTTAGGGGGCTGACTGCATCCAACAAGATTAGGAAGGCAGGGTTGCTTAAGTCCCTGAAGGCCTGGGCTGGGGTAGCTGAGGAGATTCAAGGGCAGGGGGAAGCTGACACTCCCAATGCCACCCAGGAAAAGGGTGAGGATGATGCCTCCTTCATTGGTTCCAGTGTTAGCTATGTAATTCCAGATGGTGCGAGGAGGGGAGGGTCCCCTACTCAGGAACCACTGCTGTCCCTTGCAGAGAGGCAGCTTGAGGCCCAATTAGCTTTAATAGCTTTGGAGCAGAGGAAACTGGAACTCAGTAAGGAACAGTGGGAGGAGAAGACGGCAAGAAGAAATAGTGGCAGTGATAATGATCAAGAGGTTGTGATGTCCAGGGATGGTGGGTTTCACCACAAGCTTCCCATGGGTATAGTACCCAGAGGGGTATAACATTGGCAAATGGTTGACTGCATTTGAAAGGGCCTTTGAGATGTGGGGGTTCCGCCCCAAGCATTGGGGTTCACTCTTGTTGGAACTGATTCCAGTAGCTGGGAGGGATAGGCTCCTACCTCTGAAGGGGGATTAGGCAAAATCCTACTCTCATGAGGCAATGCTTAGTCAAGAAGTTTGGTCTGACTCCAGAGCAGTACAGGGTGAAGTTCAGAGACACCCAGAAAGTGAGCACACGGTCCTTGGTGGACTTTGTGGACATTTCAGTGAAGGCAATAGAAGGCTGGATTGTTGGTAACAAAGTAGACACATATGAGGGATTGTCTAATTTGTTTTTGAAAGAACACATTTTGACTCATTGTGCTAAGAGAAGTTACGCCAGTACCTAGTGGACTCCCAGATGACAGACCCCAGAGAGCTGGGATGAGTGGGTGGGAACCCAGGATTCCAATCAGCACCAGGGGGTGATCAAAAGAAGGGAGGACAGCCCCCCTGCCCGGGGAAAGCCCACAGGAAAGAAGGTCAAAAACAGAAGGAGTCCTTAAAAGACCCACAAAGACCTGAACAAGGAGGGGGGCTCAGAGGCAACCCAAATTCAAGGGAGGGTATATCAGGGAAAGAATGGTAGGTTCTTTGATCCCTCAAAGCTGAGAAAGTGCTTTGACTGTAACCAGCCAAGGCTCAAGATGGGAGATGCTGTCTGCACCAAGAAGCCCCCAACTAATGGGCCATCCCCAGGGATTGCTAGTTTAAGTGAGGGGGTGGAGAGTGCCCCGGAAATTGGTAGGGAAGTGGCAGAGGCAACCTTAGTGTCCCTGGGTGGGGTGAATATTGCTACCCTGGCCTCTTTACCTCTGAACATAGATAAGTACAGGCAGAGGCCTAAAGTCAATGGTACTGAGGTTGAGGCTCTAAGAGACACAGGGCTAGTGTGACTATGGTCCTAGAAACTCTGGTGCCTCAAGAGAGATTGCTACCTGGTGTGGTTCACCAGGTGACCTATACATACAGCAGTACCAAACTCCAGCCCTTAGCTATGGTGGATTTAGAATGAGGAGGTGTGACAGGCCCTATGAAAGTAACTGTGTCTCCTGTACTCCCAGTCCAGTGTTTACTAGGCAATGATCTCGAAGCATCTGAGTGGTCAGAGGTGGAGAGAGGGCTCCATATGAGAATATTGGAGGTCCCTGAGTGGGTATGTGCTGTGACCAGGTCACAGAATATCCACAAGGGAAAGGCTGGGTGCCTGGACCCTGGAACAAAGGGCCAAGCATCCAAGGACAAGGGCACTGGGTCTGGTGAGCCAGCCCAGGGAACTCCAGAGGTGCAGGAAGAATCTGACCCTGATGGGAGGATATGACCTCTGAGGAATGGACTCCATCCCTGCCAGAGTTGTCAGATTTGGCAGAACTGACAGGAACAGGTGAACCCTCCAGAGAGGAGTGTTGCCAGGGACAGAGCGGCTGTCCCACTCTGGAGAGCTTGAGGCGGATTGCCTTCAAGCAGGAGGAGGGGGTCGACAGTGGATTTCACAGAATCTACTGGGAATATAGACTGCTTTATACTGAGACCAAAAACCTCAAGGAAGTACAGAGAGTTCATCCTGACCTTGGGTCATGATATCCCCTTGGCAGGACATTTGGGACAGACTAAGACTTGGAACCAACTGGAGAACCATAGCAACTGGTCCCATATGTCCTGGAAGGTAAAGGAGTTTTGCGGCTTCTGTGTCACCTGTCAGGCCAGTGGCAAGTCAAAGTCTCCCTTGATACCACTGCCAGTGGTTGGGACTCCCTTTGAGAGGGTGGGGATGGATATTGTTGGTCCCCTGGATCCACCTACTGCACCAGGGAATAGGTATATCTTTGTGGTAGTGGACCATGCCACAAGGTACCCTGAGGCAATACCTCTCAGGACAATAGCTGCTTCTGCACTGGCTAGGGTACTGCTTGGTATGTTCACCAGAATAGATTTTCCAAAAGAGGTTGTGTCAGATAGGGGCACACACTCCCTTTCTAGCTATCTGAAAGTGATGTGGGATGAATGTGGTGTTAACTACAAGTTCACCACTTCATATCACCCCAAGACTTGTGGAGAGGTTCAACAACACCCTCAAGGGCATGATCAATGGGTTTTCAGACAAATTCAGGAGAAGATGGAATCTTTTCCTCCCATGCCTACTATTTGCCTACAGGGAGGTGCCACAGAAAGGGGTTGGTTTCAGTCCCTTTGAGCTGTTGTTTGGACACCCTGTGAGGGGGCCATTGTACCTGCTGAGAGAGTCTTTGGAGAAGCCTCTCAAAGAAGCAAAGGACAATGTGCTGGACTGTGTGCTAGGCCTAAGATCTTGAATGGCAGAGTACATGTACAAGGCAGGCAGGAAACTGGAGACCAGCTAGGAGCTCATGAAGCACTGGTATGATCAGAAGGCTACTATTCCTGTGTATACTCCAGGACCGTTGGTGTGGGCATTGGAGCATTAGCTCCTAGGCCCTCCATGACAAATGGAGTGGGCCATATCCAATCATTGAAAAGATTGGTGAGATTACCTACCTGGTTGACCTTGGCACCCCCAGAAACCCTCATAGGGTCCTGCATATGAATAGATTGAAACCCCACCATAACAGGGCAGACATGACCATGTTACTGGTCGCAGATGAGGGACTGGAGGACGAGAGTGAGCCAGTGCTCAACCTTCTCTCCAACAATGTGCAACATTGGTCAGTGGAGGGCTTTGTATTCTCTACCACATTGATAGTCCAGCAGCTCAGAGACTGCAAGCAGGTGCTGGAGCAGTTTGCTTGCCTGATCTCTTTGACTCCAGGCATCACTGAGTGGTGTATGCACCACATTGACATTGATGACAGCCTACCTTTTAAAAATAAACTGTACAGGTTGTCTGACCATGTCAGAGCCAGCATCAAGGCTGAGGTGGCTAAGATGCTGGAGTTGGGCGTAATTGAGCCTTCTGACAGCCCATCGGCCAGCCCAGTGGTGCTGGTGCCCAAACCTAATCCCCAGGGAGGACCGAAGGAGTTATAGTTCTGTGTGGACTACAGAGGACTTAATGCAGTCACAAAGAATTATGCTCACCCTATAACTAGAGCTGATAAGCTCATTGACAGGTTAGGGGCTGCTAAGTACCTGAGTACATTTGATTTGACTTCAGGCTACTTGCAGATTGCCCTCACAGATGGAGCAAAGGAGAGGTCGGCATTCTCCATACCAGAAGGACATTATCAGCTCAACTAATAATCCACTTTCCAACACCCAGTATTCCATATTCCTCTAAGCTTGAGAGCAAAGGAAGTTGAGGTACTTGGAAGGAAAAGAACATTGTGCTTGGTGGGAATGGTGGGAACCTAGAACTGTGATGAGGAAGACTTGGACACAGAGTAATGAAGATTACTGGTAAACAGTGCTTAATTTGAGCCGGTGGTTTCCGGTGCTCGGCACTGGCACTTAATTTTCAACACCGGTGCTTGTGACAGTTGCCACAAGGTGGCACTGTCTGAGGTTACCACAACAACAGTAAATTATTAATTCAAAAATGACTATTTCCTGCTGCCCATGCCATTGTTATAGCTTTGGAGGCCTGGAATAGTCCGAATTGTCACACTTACAGAAGTGTGAAGGTAAGGAGTTGTGTCATTGGCAGCATGGCAGGGGCAACGCATGGTGTAGGCTGCAGTGGCCTCCTCAGGAGAGCCCTGGCACTTAATGTTTTTACAAATTAAGCACTGCTGGTAAACAGTTGAGGCATTACACCTTCTCTGTCTTCCTCATCCCAGTCTTTACATCATGAGGTTACAAACCCAGGTTGAAAATTGACCACTGGATAAACAATGTTTAAACATACATAGACAATGCATACTGCAATACCCTCTGTCTTTATTTACTATATTGAATATTGAGACAAAATATTAATGTTCGGAACCCAACATAGATTCACCAAATGAGGCAGAGAAAACATCTCCCATGCACAGTCTGTTTTGAGAAATAAAGGTAAGAGAAGCCCAAGTGGCCCATAGCATAAATGTAATTCTGCAAGGCCCCCTTAAAAGTTGCTTGAGCATTGGAGATGCTCCAAGTGAAATGCCCTTGAAATTGTGTAGGAAGATTTTTGATATGTCCAAGAGATATTTGTGATACGTACAAGAGAATGCTGGATAATCCAAAAGTAACAAAGAGATATGACTTAAGGTGGCCCTGCACGGTCAGTGACCCTGGTTAGCTAATCCAAAACCAACAAAGGGAGCTTCTACCTGATGAAAAGAAGCAGTTCTATTTAAATAGATGGATGAAGCCCTTTGTACATCTAGGTATGCAAACAAACCTACTTATCTGAAAATGGGAAAGGAAAAAAATGTAAGAACTTGGCCCTGAGAAAGTTTAAAGGAGGGAATGGGTTTTGGCATATAGCTAGGGTCTGGCCAAAGTATCACCCTTTTAAAAACATTATACAAAAGCATCATAACAAAGTGAAGGTCTAATTTCCAATAGTCCACAACCATATAAATTGCACTTAGTACCATGGAAATCAGCACTAAGTAGTAGAGAAATCTTTACTGTAAAAAAATGAATGATGCAAATTCCTTAAAGACATTTAAAAGCAAGCAGTAAGTCCTATGATGACACTGGAGAGTGAACCACTGGATGTCTAGGCTCCTTAGAAGATGGCCCGCCAGAGAATCAATGGACATAAGATCTGAACATCTGACTGTTTGTATAGCAACCAATGGGCAGCACAGTGTATACATTGCCAGTCTTAAAAGGTAACCATCCCAAAGGAAACTGAGGACTTTGGCTGCCTTGAAGGAAATGGCATGTAACACCCTGGTGGAATACCATGATAGAGATTTTTACCATTGTCAGGCATAAATCAGAAGGGTGCCCTGGTGTCTGAATTGTTGGTGCGCAATGCAGTCGCTGGAAAAAAAAAAAAGGATTGTATGTAATATTAACCTTTCAATTTGAAGACCTAAGAGAGAGGCGCTGAAGAGAGGCTTCTCACAGGAGAGGGGCCACGAGAGGGGGGAAAAGGTGGGAAACAGCTAAACGTGTTTGAACCAATAGATGGTGGAGTGGAAATGAGGGCTTCCAGGGCCAACCATCCCTGATTTTTTGGAAGACTCTGCTCTGGGATTATACTTATTGAATCAATCCTCCATGTCCACTGATTAGGAAGTGTATAAAATTGGGTTATTTGTTGAGGGGGAGAGCCCCTTGTCAGGGTGAACCACAAAAGTCGCTAAATAAATTTGTGCTTAACCCTCTGATAGCTTGGCACAAAAGCAGCCAGGCTTAACTTTCAGGCAATGTGTAGAGTATTTATGCAACACTCAAACAGTAATAAAGTGAAAAAGAACACAAGAAAAATCTCAAACCAACTTAGAAAAATATAGTACATTTTAATAAATAAAATGACACCAAAACAACAAAAACTCAATAAATAGAACTGGAGTTAGGAATTTTTAAAGTTTCAGGTATAAATAGCACCACGAAGCACAAAGCCACTCAAGGTTATCTGGTGAAGCTGGACGGGGTCAAAGTCACAAGTTCAGGCTTACTGCGATGGAGCGTGGGTCGGATACTGGGACCAAGTTTGTCGCTGTGAAGAATTTACCATCTCACAGTTGAAGTCCTCGTGAGGATCCTCAGCCGGAGCTTTGCATAGCCAGGAGCTGGGAGGAGATTATTGTCAGAGCAAAGAGCAGGTCGTGGTTGGAGCTTCACATTGGTGAGAGATATGGGCAGTCGCTGTTGGTGGAAGAGCAGGTCACCATGGGAACTTTGCATTGACGGGAGTGCGGCAATCATTGCAAATGGTAAAACGCAACTTGCGGTCGCGAAGAGCTCAAAAGTTGTGGATGTTCACCTGTAGCACAGTCTGAAGCAGAATGGGTGCACTCTAGTTCCAGACAAGGGTCCAGGACCTAATGGGGCACCTCTTGGGGATCAGGACTCACACAAGCAGAGGGCAGCAGCAAGGCTCAGGCAGGTCCAGTGGTGCTTGTCTACTCGGCAATTGCAGGAAAGGCCTTAGGAAGCCTGTTGTATCCCAGTAGCTCAAACAGTAAATCAGCCAACTGACCCTTGGAGCCACATCTGGGGATCCTGGGTTCAAGTCAAGCAGGTCCAGTCTTCCGTCTCAAACAGTAGGGCAGTCCTTTTTCTGATTCTCCCACAGGTCCAGGAGTGTTCTGATGAGAGGTTCTGAGGTGCCACTTTTATTCCCAGCACCAGCCTTTGCTTAGGGGCAATCCATGGCCTACTCCCAAACTAGTTCCGGTGAGTTCTCCCTTCTCCCCTGGGTTTTGCTCCAACCTGGCTCCGTGGGTAAAGGCGAGGGCAAGTCTGGTGTCAAGTTCCTTTGTGTGTGCTGCAGGCAGGGTCATTTGAAGTGAAGTTTAATCATGACAGGTCACAACTCCTCCCCAGCCATCCTGTCCAGAAGACCCCTCCCTCTACATCCAAGCCCCTTTGGTCTCCATATCGGGGAGGAATACACATCACACCACAGGAAAACCATTCACAGTCATGTAACCCTGGACACTGGCAGAAAGGCACATTTGGTTTAGAGAGAAAAATGGCAACGTTCTAATGGCAGCATTTTCAGAATAATAACTTAAAATGGACTTTACCATTAAAGAGGATTTTAAATTACAATTCAAATGTGTGGAAGTAGTAGTTCTCTATCTACACCTAAACTGAAGTTATCACTTAGTGTAATAAAGTCACCCAGTATTAGTCTATGGGAGAGGTGGCCTTGCTACAGTGAAAGACGGCTTAAGGAGTTTTTCACTCTCAGGACGTGTAAAGCTTAAGCACTCATGTTCTACATTTTAAATACCATACACCCTGCCCTATGAGCCTTTAGGGCCGACTTTAGGAGTGACCTATAGGAATTCAAAAGGAAGGTTTATGGCTGACAAAAAAAAGGATCTTGCCTGGTCGAAATGGCGGTTTAAAACTGCAACTAAGGCTGCAGTGGCATGCCAGTGACATGCTTTACACAATGAGTGCTGCAACCCACGAGAAGCATTGTTTCTTCAGTGTAACCTTTTACTTGGCAAAAGGTAACATTGCTTGCACTGGACACAGCTGTTGTTTTCCTTGTATTCTGGAGATGCCTGGCTCCCAGCGCTTAGTAGCGCCATTTTGGAAAGATCAGTCCTTCACTTTGTGAGTGTTTTAATCTGTTTATGTTTTAACCATTCTCCTTATATTTTAATTTGATTTTCGTTTCCAGTAGTTGCCGACCAGCAGGGGAGCCTGCAGTAGACAACACGGGGTGGCTGGACGCTAGTTGAAACTTTAGTTATCCTCACTAATTTTTAGGAATTTGGCACTCTAGCACCATATTGACACTCCCCCTGTCACGCCTCCCATTGATGCCGCAGCTCATAATCAAGGTCGCAACGCATCCGTACCACCTTGGCAAAAGGTAACACTGCATGCACTGGTCATACCCATTATTTTCCTTGTATTCAGGAGGTGCCTGGCTCCCAGCGCTTAGTAGCGCCATTTTGGAAAGATCAGTCTCTCACTTTGGGAGTGTTTTAATCTGTTTATGTTTTAACCGTTCTCCTTTTATTTTACTTTGATTTTCATTTCCAGTAGTTGCCTACCAGCAGGGGAGCCTGCTGTAGAAAACACAGGGTTGCTGGACCCCGGTTGGAAATGTTAGTACCCACACTACTTTTTTAGGAATTTGGCGCTTTAGCGCCATAGTGACACTGCCCTGACACCCCTCACATTGATGCCACAGCACATTATCAAGGTCGCAGCGCGTCCGCCCCACCTTGGCAAAAGGTAACACGGCTTGCACTGGACACAGCAGTTATTTTCCTTGTATTCGGAAGGGGCGTGCCAAAGACAAGCCTGTCTGCACCCATCCATGGCCGGAACGCGACCAGCGCTAGCCCCCTTCCCGTTTTGCCCTAGGTCCCTCGTACCCTTTGACCTATTCTAGAAAGCATTTACTCTCCTTCCAAAATCTCCTTCTTGTGCCATCCTTTATCTTTTAGAACTTTGTACCTCCAAGGCCTGTCTATCTTGCGATCTTTCCCTTATCAAAACGAAAATAAAGTCCCTGCAAAAGCTTCAGCCGTACAAACCAGTTCCACCTTGCTCTGTTAAATGTACGCTGATCAACTCTAGATTACTAGTAAAAAACGTTCTGGACCTTAAAGAGTTTATTAAGGAACAGCAAATTGATCTAGCCTTCATAACAGAAACCTCAGACTAACCCGTCATCGGGCCCAGATCTCGTTATGGCCATCCTTCCTGATTTTTCATCACGACCGTCCAATCCGTAGAGGAGGCAGTATTGCAATTATCCATAAAAATATCTACGCCACCACTTGCACTCCGCTCCCTCAGAACAAGGAGTGCGAAACCCTTGCTTTTAAAATAAATCTGAATGCTAACAATACTTTTTAAGGGGATTCGTCTACATCATCTGCCAGCCACTAGAGCGCAGTTCATTCAATACATCGGTTCTTACCTTGTAACTACATTCAATGCCAATAACTATACTCTTTTGGGTGACTTCAATTTTCATTTAGAGAACCCCTTAGATAATGATTCAAATCTTCTTAAAGACTTCTTGTCTAGCTTTGGCCTTACGCAGACTGTCAACCTCCCCTCTCATGCAGCAGGGCATACGTTGGATGGAATTTTTACAGATTACTCCCCTCTTTTTTTTTGCAAGACACTACCACCAACCTGGTCCCATCATTTTGCCTTACTATTTGACATCACTCTTGGATAACTGCATGTAACATCAGTCTCTCTTCTCATTACTACAGTGAAAAGACCTTGGCACAAACTGGATTTCGCTAGTTTTAGAAACACCCTGCTAGCTTCCATTCCACCTTTTTCAAAAGATCCAGATATTATGGCCCCCAACCATCACACTTGGCTAGCTGATGCCACCAACCTCTTAGTTCCTGCCATTACCCCTCCAACTGTAGGAAAACACCATCGCAACCCTGGTACAGTCCGAAGCTTAAAACACAAAAAAAACTCTGTCACAAATTAGAATATACATGGAGACTTAATTACAACGATAAAGACAAAGTTGGCTATAAAAAAGCCCTTCAAAACTACAAAACGATTTTTGAGGAGAAATCTTTCTACTATAGTCTCAAAATTGAAACAGCAAAAAATGTGTCAAAATAATTATTTAAAATGGTAAAAGCTCTGCCTAATCCTTCTCTCAGTGATAATGCAAATGTGAGCCAATCGTTTGTGATTTACTTGCCTCCACTTTTCAATCCAAAGTATTAAATGTCTTCTCAGCTTTTTCTGCCAGCACCTTGCAACATACAGCTAACCCTCTTCAAGATATCTTAACCGACAGCCAACGGTCTTTTTCCAACTCCCCCACGCCCCCTCAGCCAGGATCAAGTTTTTAATCTATTATCCAGCTCCAAATCAGGTTCTCCAGATGATCCTTGCCCTCCCAAAATTCTTCACCAAGTTGCAGAAATCATTGCTACACAGCTGACACCTATCTTCAATTAAATTGTCCCGACAGGGATTTTTCCTAACACATGGAAAAAAGTCTCTATTCTTTCTTTAATAAAAAAAATACGGTCTCATCTTTAGACCCCAACAACTATCATCCTATATCCCGGCTTCCTCTCCCAGCAAAAATCATTGATAAAGCTTTGAACCTACGACTATCCACTTTTAGTAATGAGAACAACTTGCTAGATTCCTCTCAATTCGGTTTCCGTAATCAACACAGCACCAAGACAGCCCTTATAGCGGCAACTGGAAAACTAAGAACTATTATTGACAAAGGTGACAACGCTGTCGTTAATTTATTAGATCTCTCAGCAGCATTCAATACCATCAATCAGAACATTCTCTTTGCTTTACTACTTGAGCTGGGCATTAGGGATTCAGCCCTTGCACTCCTTGCTGCTTTTCATTCCAATATGGAACAACTGATTGGCTTAGATCCCTTTACCTCAAACTCTTTCACTCTTCCTTGTGGATTGCCACAGGGGGCTTCTCTCAGTCCCACCTTCTTTAATTTATACATCAGTCCGCTAGCTAAACTTATAAAATCCTTTGGTTTTTCCATTTTATCATATGCAGACGACACACAAATTATTGTCTCTATATCTGGCAACCCTTCACACACTGCATCACAATTCAAGACCTATATGATAAGCATAAACAATTGGATGATTGAGAACTGCCTCCGACTCAATTCCGTAAAAACCAAGATTCTTTGCTTTGGCAATAACACCAGCCTCTGGGGTTCTGACTGGTGGCCACAAGAACTTGGACCCCTACCCACACTAGTGGACAAGGTTAGAAACCTTTGTGTAATTTTTGACAGAAGACTCACTTTTGCTAATCTGGTAAATCAAATCGCTTGCTCGGTTTTATCTCTTTTAAAGATTATTAAGAAAATCCTTCCTTTTATTCCTCCTACTCTCCAAAAATCAGTTGTAACAGCACTGATTGTATCTAAACTAGATTACTGCAATGGTTTATACCTTAATATGCAGCAAACTCTTCTGGCCAAACTCCAAGTTTTACAAAATGCGGCACTTTGGCTAGTCTTAAATCTTTCCAAATATCACTCTGCCACCATGGCACTACACAAACTCTATTGGCTTCCCATAAAGAAATGGATTGCTTTCAAAGCCTTGTGTATTGCCTTCAAGGCATTACACAACATTGGACCTGAATACTTTATTCAAACATTTTGCTGGTATATTCCCCCTAGAGCACTTTGTTCACTAACTTTAAAGAATGTGAGAGTCACTAAATTTAGGAAATCTTCCTGTGGCGGCAAAAGTTTGTTGTGGAACCGCCATGCCAAATTGTGGAACGCTCTTCCCCTGGACCTTAAATGTTCTGAAAACTTTTTGTAGTTTAGTAAGGCCTTGAAAACATGGCTTTTTATGCTTTAGCTAAGCTCTGTAAATTTTCAGCAGGTTCCTTTGCTCAAGGCAGCGCCAAGACACCATAGGGTATTCGAGTGCTATACAAACCTAATAACATAACATTTAATTTACAGGCCATGGATACTGGTAGTACCATATACTAGTAACGTATAAGTAAATTAAATGCACCAATCAGGTGTACACCAATTTTACTATGGTTAAGGGAGAGAGCACAAATACTTTACCTCTGGTTAGCAGGGGTAAAGTGCACAGAGTCCTAATACCAACAAAACAGAGTTCAGTAAAACTAGGGGAGTGAAGACAAACATCTGGGGGAAGAAGGATGTCAGGTCTAACAGTGAAGCTGAGAACAGAAGCTAAGAAAAAGGGCATTCTAAGGTGAAGCTTAAATATCTAGCCTAGTGGCCCCAGATGTTATCAGAATTGCTGGGAACAAACGAGGGAACAGTCAGAGGGACACAGAGGATGGAAAATCTCAGCTCAAGTGATCTGCATGCCCACTCTCTGTCCCTGGTGAATTAATCACTAATAAGGATCGAACATTGGCCTCTACCAGGTCTTAAGAACCTTTGCTAAAGAGGCTTGACTGGGTGCTCTCATTCTTCCTAAATAATGGAAGAACTTAGTTCTGATTTTATAGTGGCATTAAAAAGACTACAAGGCCCAGAATCAAAGTAAAACACATGGACAACAGTAGCTACTGACTCTTGAAAAAGGGGGAACGTGAGAGCTGTGGCAGGAACATAGCTCTATGTCTGTCACTGGACTGAATGCCTAAATGTAGAGCAGAGACCAGCTAAGCAAACAGCCAAAATTCTTATCATGATTACTAATGGAATAAGTCATGTAGAGTTCACAGCCGCATTGTGCATTAAGATAATTATATACTAATGACTGTACAATAGCACATGCAAATGGTTCTGCAAACTTTGTTGTTCATCAATCTGTTAGTGCATCTTGTCTGTGGTTTGTAAATAACCAGTCACATCAATTTTTGCATTAGCTTTTAATTAAAGGTAGGGGCAATATTAACAATACAATTCTATAACTGTTGCACTACGGTGATAGAGGTCTTTCAACATTATTACAGTAATGCATTTCATGTAAAATATTAGCTTGTCAACAAATACTGTAACTTGGCATAGAAGTCTACACCAATATGACAAGTCAAGCAGATCGGTTATTAAAATATAAATTTATCACATATTTCTGATCTCTTTCCCTACACCCATGAAGAGAGTATCTTCAGTAGGTGAATGTGTGTTTTGGGTTCGATCTAGCAAGACTAGTTTTTGATTGATGCAATGTCATTTGTCCATGGGTCACAGATATGGTTTAATGATGCTGTTACCTGTAGGAGGCAAAAAACATTCATGGAGCTTTATCAGGTGATGACGATTCATTATAATCAGAAATCCACATAATGAAACACCTCTCTTTCACACTTGATATTGGGAAAAAATCTCTCCTTATATGACCATATATTTACTTCATATAATTACTTCAGAGGTAACTCTGGATACAAAAAGGAGCAATTTGTCTAGTGATCAAAGAAAACATAAGAATGTTTTCCCTTTCATGGTTCAATGATCCTAATGTCATTTGAGAGACCAGTTCTAGTGTAAGGCACTTCGAATTGTCAAAAGAACATGCTATTAAACACACCCAATTGCATCCCCAGCGAATTTAGAAAATACACCCTACAGCGGTAGTTCAGAACCTTCTACTGTTATAAGATTTCTCATCAGAGGGCAAGAGTTCTCAAGAATGGATACAATGTGAAAATGCCCATTTGTGCATGGTCACCCCCATTTATTGCTGAATTGTATTGCTGATTTTTAGATTCTGCACACTGGGGCACTGCTATCCTGTGCCCAGTTTATGTGCTCTGACTCCTTAAACAGGTAGAAAATAGCAAAACCCAGATTGGCTTATTTTTTTTTTGATTTACACTTCTTTTTTCAGTTCAAAAAGAAAATTTTATTGATATAGATAAAAGTGTCAGTACAGAGTTCGAAGCATTAAATTCCTGTCATTACAATAAAGTTTGCTACAATAATGATAAATGACTCAGACTTATGATTGAATAAGGAAAAATGATACGATAAAAAAAAAAATCATTAAGAAAAGTGGAATAACAAATATTCTAGGAACAATTGAGGGGATCAAGGAGGTTTTAGGACCTCTTGCTGAGATGGTTGCAGTTGGTAATATCGCTTGGCACATGTATCAAGATATATTGTAACAGGTGACCACAAATCTATACGTTTCGCTGCCATATGTATTGGGTAAACAAAGGAGGTGTCCAACCTATGATTATGGCAAACAGCATACCACCATGCCTTATAAGAGATTTTTGTGAAATCCTTCCAATTTACAGTGATTTGCTGAAATGCGACTGCTAATAATAAATCAATAATTTTAACATTGTGAGTAACCTTCTCCCAGCAAGGTGAGAGACTTCCCAAGAAAACATGGGTCAGAGAAAAAGCAAATTTAGCTCCAAAAATTAGGTTAATTTGAGACCATACCTGCTGCCAGAAATTGTATACATTTGGACAAGAGAATAACATATGAAATAAATTAGCGTTCGGAGTAAAACATGTCCAACAAACATCTGATGTGGTCGCAAAACTTTTACTTAAGATAGCTGGTGTGAGAAAAAGTCTATTATATACAAAAAAAGCGTTTGTGTTATGTTAGCTGCTCTAGATGATTTACGTAATTTGAGCCATAATTTATTCCACAAAGACACTGGCCAAGATACCATGAAATCCTGTTCCCATGCCTCCTCTGTTTTAGACTTCTGCCTAACGCTATCCTTGCCCTGCAAAAAACTATATAAAGTGGAAGCTTTGGGCATGGTTTTTAACAACGTGTGAAGTTGTGAAGGAGGATCCAAAACAATTGGACAATGGACGTGCCCAAGAGATGAGTGTATCTATCCGTCACTGCCTTCTTAAGTAAATTATATTTATGAATGTAGGTGGTAGGTAGGTTAAATATTTGACTGAGTGAGGGAAAGATAGAAAGTCCATGTGTGTAAATAATTGATGTATCCATATTAGACCTTTCAGTCGCCAGGTCTTCCAATAAAATGGTTTATTACGAATAGTCAGATTTTTGTTATGCCAAATTGTTGAATTGAGGAATGAATCTATATTGTTATGTGTGGGAGTGAATGCAGGTTCCAAAAGTTTAGAGGTCAGTTTGATTATGGGGGTGGACAAGGCCTGTGGTTTGCGTGAAAAGGAAAGATATTCATGAAAAGAGAAGGGGGATAAAAAAAGACGTTCAACTGTAGTCCATAGAGGACAATCTTCCGTGGGGTCAAGCAACCAACGAGAGGCTTGACGTAAAAGGAATGCCTTCTGATATGCTTGAAAATCTGGAAAGTTAACCCCCTTCTACTTTAGGTCGAATTAATTTAAATAGAGACATTCGGGATCTCTTATTATTCCATAGGAAGGAGGATAGAGATGAATTGATCTTTTAAAAAATTTTGCGGAAATAGGAACTGGAATGTTGGAAACAGTATATAAAATTATGGGGGACAGCATCATCTTTATGGTATCCAGACGACCCCACCAGGACAAATAGAGGGGATGCCACTTGGCAGTTAAGTCTGAGATTTTTGTATACATTTATTCATGCACAATGACACTGTGTCTGATATTGAAGAAGTAACATGTAATCCGAGATATTTAATATGATTCGGGCTCCAAGTAAAGTTGGAAGTCATAAAATCCGATTTAAAAGTAAACTTAGTCAGGGGTAAAATCTCACATTTATCGTTGTTTAACTTATAACCGGAGATATTAGAGTAGGCTTGTACCTCTGCCAAAAGGCAGGAATTGAGTCACTTGGTTTGGACATAAAAAGCAAAATATCGTCAGCGTAGGCTGCAAGTTTAATATGGGAGTTCAATGTTTGAAAACCATGTAAATTTGGATTTTGACGTAGTTTAGAGAGAAAAGGTTCCAAGGCCAAATTAAAAAGGAAGGGGAGAGAGGGCAGCCCTGACGCACTCCTCTCCCCAGCTCAAAATATGGGGAAATTAAGCCGTTGGCGCACACAGCCGCACGTGGATTAGAATAGAGGAGAGAGATGAGGGATATAAATTTAGGGCCAAAGCCGAACTGTTTAAGAGTATAAAATAAATAAGTCCACTCAACTCTATCAAACGCCTTTTTCAGCATCCAGAGCTATTGCCACAAGGGATTGTTTTAAGTGGGAAGATTTAGATAAAACGTTAAAGAGGAGTCTCGTATTGTCAGTTATGAACCTACCCTTAACGAAACCAGATTGTTCTTTTCCCAATAAATCAGGTAAGTAGGAATCTAAATGTAATGCTAATGCTTTGGAGAAAATTTTAGAATCAATGTTGACCAAGGATATGGGTCTGTAATTTTTACAATATTTAGAGTCCTTGCCCTCTTTGGTATAAGGCAAATATGTGCTTCCGAAAAAGAACCCAAGGAGCTACCTAGTGTGGTGAAGGAATCGATTAGAGAATGTAACTTGGGCATTATGAGTTTAGAGAAATGTTGATAAAATTCTACGGTGAAGCCATCTGGTCCCGGTGCTTTGTCTTTTTTGAGATGTTGAAGAGCAATTAATAGTTCTTGGTGTGTTAGGTCTAACTCCAGAGATGATAAGTCCGGCAACGTGTATTGGGGATTTTGAATATCAGAGAAGAAGTGCGATAATGATTGCTCAGAGGGCTGTGTTGCGGAAGTATATAGTGATTTGTAAAAGGTGGAGAACTCATTCAGTATTTCAGCGTCTTTAAATTTTAAATCTGAACGCTCATCATAGATAGATTCAATATTTAGTCTGTTATGTTTAACTTTTAAGTAATTAGCCAATATTTTCCCTGCCTTATTTTTGCCCCCATAAAATTTTGCACTGGATTTCAACAGATATAATGAAGCGTCCTCCGTTGATTTCTTATTAAATTGCATTTTGGCTTTTATGAGAGTTGTGAGACACTCCTTCGAGTGTGAGGTGTAAAATGAGTGTTCCAATCTTTTAATATCCTGAAGCAGATCTTTAGTGAGCTTACGGGAAGTTTTCCGTTTCTTTGCAACATAGCTAATTATGAAACCCTCGCCGAGGCCTTGAATGCATCCCATAGAGTGGAAAAGGGCATGAATTGGGTTTGATTCAATTAAAAAACTCTTTGAAGAAGTTAGGGAATGAGGCAGTAAACTTTGGGTCCAGAAGGAGAGTATTGTTAAAGCGCCATCTCTTGGGGCCCGAATCCTTAGGTAGAATATCGATACCAATCGAGATTGGGGCGTGATCTGATAATAAGATGGGACCAATCTCTGCATGCGTAAGTGTTTGTGAGATGTTATGCGAGACAAATATATAGTTAATTCTTGATTGAGTTTGGTGAGCTGGGGAATAAAAAGTATACTCTCTAGTGGTCGGGTTGCAAAGACGCCAAGCATCCAAGAGTTTATGTTGATTTATAGCATGAACAAAAGATTTATGTGACTTGTTGGGAACAAAGGAGACTTTGGAATTTCTGTCGATAAATGGGTCAAAAGTCTGGTTACAATCTCCAGCTAAAATAAAATTGTCCTCCATACAGTGAGTAATTCGCTTAGCCATTGTATGCCAAAAAGAGGATTCACCACACGTAGGAGCATAGACATTTAGAAGAGATATTATAACGCCCTTCAAAGATAATTTGACATTCAACCATCTGCCATCAAGATCGGATTCTTGGGACACAAATGAAAATGAAAGGGATTTGCGACAAAGTATCATTACTCCATTTCGCTTGCCATCTCCAGGGGAATAGAAAACCTCCCCCACCCAACCTCTCTTCAACTTCAATGACTCAACATCTGAGAGGTGAGTTTCTTGCAGGAATACAACATCCGCGTCTAATTTGGCTAAATGGCTCAAAATTCTCTGCCTCTTGATAGGAGAGTTTAATCCCCTAACGTTCCATGTAATCAGTTTTAATGACATAAGCACTTAAGAACAGGTTGTAATAATAATGTAGCACATAAGTCCAATTCATTATATAAGCAGTATTCAAAGTAAGAGAGATAAAACAGGAAGGAAATAATTGATTTAGTTTCATAGCAAAGCATAATAGATAAGACCAATAACCAGAATAAAAAAAGGGAATCAAGTGACAGGATATGAAAAAAGAAAGTCCAAGTAGAGAAGTAGAGGGATATCATAAGAGTCAAGATATTTGCAATTGTACTGACTAAAAGAATAGTGATTATAGGAAGGCAAGAAAAGTTGAAAAAAGAAGAGACGTAAATTGACGAAAGAATAGAAACTACAGAAAAGAGACAGAAAACAAAAGACAAAACAAACAATATATCTAAGAGGATGTATGAAAATACCATACTTACGAAGAAGACCCAGGTATACACGGGGGCGGGATGGAGCCACATGAAGCAGGCAACACACCCAGGATCAACGGAACAGAGGGTCGGGGAGAAACCACAATACAAAGGTAATAATCTGTGGGGACAATACCAAATAGAGATTGAGAAAAGCATTGGGGCAAACACATGAAACAAATATTAGAACATTCCAATGCGAGGAGGAGATCAGTAACAATGATCCATAACTCATTAAACAGTATTACTTCATGAGAACAGTAGCAATAATATCCAAAACTAAGAAAAAACACTTCTGAGTTAACAAGACATTATGCCAAAGAAAACCGGATCTAAAGCGTCCTTAAACAAACTATTAAAGAATCAAATGTTGAATGAGGACGAAGGCCCAGAAGAGTCCATAACAGTCGTTTTATAGGAATTGATGAAACTTTGCAAACGTAACGGGTCTTCATACGACGTTGTCTTGTTGTTATAAGTAACCTTGAAGAGACACGGGTGGAACAGGCCATATCTGGCTCCCATGGAACGTAGATCAGCTCTCATGTTGAGGAAAGCCTTACGTCTGTCAGCAGTGGCTTTAGAATAATCTTGCGCAAAAAATAAAGGCGATCCTGACCAGACAATTCTTGTAGAAGCTTTAACCGCTGCGAGCACTTTCATCAAATCCGTGTACTCCAAGAAATATAAGATAACTCCTCTCGGTCTCTGTGAGGGACTAGTGTGAGATGAAGCCCGTCCCAATCTGTGGGCCCGCTGAATGTTGAGTTGGGTTCCCTCTGGCATGCGGAGTAGTTTAGGGAGAAATGACTTAAAGAACGTGGGCGGATCTGAACCTTCAACTCCTTCTTCCAGGCCGTAGATACGCAGATTGTTCCGTCTATTGCGGTTTCCAAGATCTTCCACCTGTTTCTGGAGTATGGAGACATGGGAGTGTAATTGAGAGACAGTTGTGCATGTCTCTTTCAAAGAGGAAACAGTATTTTCGACTGAGGAGACTCTCGCGTCTAATTGAGACCAATTATCTGTTAGGGTTTGCAGTTTGATGTTAGTCTCTTCCATGAAAGGTCGAAGGGCCCTAATTTCCTCAAGTAATAGTTCCATCGAAACAGGCGAGGCGGACTTGGGTGGTGAAGGAGGGTCCTTTTAAGCCGTTTAGTGAGAGATTTTCCAGCGGTTCCAGAGGATGAATCCATATTTGCTTGAGAATACTGGTGTGAAGATGGTAGAGAGTCTTTAAACTTAGAGAACTCAGTAAAAATTTTGAGTTTTTTATGAAGATATGCCTTTTGGGTGGAGAGGATCGGACTCCTTTGTTCCACCCATAAAACGCTGACCCCAGACTCCCACTCCTATTCAGCAGTATAGGAGGAGAAAAATAACTCCAATGCGAGCCTACTCAGAAAAGCTAAGATGGCCACCAAATAGATCTCTCATAAATCCTCAGTCAGCCTTAGCGCCATCACACAGCTTCATACCTCGGTGCTCTGAGGAGAAAACATGCGCTGTAACCCAAACTGAGGTAAACTGGATGCGTCAGAACATAATCAATGCCATTAGTAAATAATCACTCCGCAATTGCCACCATTCAGTAGAGCGAAATAAGGAAGATTATTTTCTGTGAGGGCTCCTCAAAAAGACTTAAAATGGCCGCCAAACATAAAAAATCGCAAACTTCCTGTAACTCTTGACGTTTTCCTATAAACTTTTACCCCATTGAAGTGAAGAGGTGTCAAACATCTTCTAGGCGTTATGAAATGGTATAAAGTACTTAATGAGGGGTCCAGCCTGAAGTGCAGGAATGCCGCGATCGCGGTAAAAAATTCAAAATGGCGGCCGCGATAAAACGCGGCCGAAAACTAGCAGAAAGTGCAAAAAAGAGTTACTTGCTGGCGACATTCAAGTGCAGCGAGGGTCCCATGGTGCTCCTTCCATCTTCCGCCACTTGTATTTGCCCTCCGTTAGTCCCCGTTTAATCTGGAAGTGCGGTTCCTCAGAGACACACCGGGGAGCTTCACCCGTGTGCTGCCATCTCCGTTGGGCGCCAAGCCACGCCCTTCCAGATTGGCTTATTTAACTTTCCTGTAAGGCCATTGTATATGGTGCAGAAACTACACCTATGGCTTAAAAATGTAAAATGTCACCTGTAGAATGCAGCTTTTATTGTGCCATCCACTAGTGTGACAAAGAAAAACATGGCTTCAAGCCCACCATTGAGGCCTGATCGTTGAAGTGTAAAACTTGCAGTGTGACATTTCAGGTTAAACTTTTAAATATTAATAAGTCACTGCTATGTAGGCATGATATTTAAAAGTGGAACATGCAGAAAATTAGCGTTAACGTTTCCCTACAGTGACAGCTCCCTAAAAGCTATTTCACTGTGGTAGTCCTAGCTGTCCTATGTAGAAACCAGAGTACAAATTAAAATACTAATGCTATATCTCTGCGATGGGACAGCCGGAAAAAAAATGAAACCACTGTTTTTAATAGATAATAAACTCCAATTCTATGGTATCGGATTTTTAATAAAACAATTAAGGTAAAGTACATTTTAAAAAGTTACCCTTTACCTGCCTGGGATGTCAGTGGGCTATATTGTATTACACAGCTTGTGCTCAGCCCGGAAAGAGGTGTGAAAGAAGAGTTAAGTTCCTCCCAGAAGGCATTGTGTTGAGACCACAGTGTCAAGTCCTGCCAACAAGTCAATTGAGCCACATGTAATACTTTTCACATGTGAAAGGGAAAGGACAAGATGCCAGGACAAATCTTGTGTGTCTCTTGTCTGTTTGTTGAAGGACCCTGCTTTTGTCCTAGTAGACTTCTGTCTCTGGGTTTGTTGTATGCGCAGTGCAGCCTTCAAACTGAATTTTAGTGTTAGATGTGGGAGAATACTATTAGTACTATGGTACACATCCCACTCACACCCTCAGCCTGAGTTTAAATTTAGTTTGGCTGAACTCCTTTACCATCTTTGATTTGGCCTGACAAAGTGCATCTGGGCATTTTTGCAGTAAAGCAAACAGGAACTACTGCAAAAGAGGGAATGTCAGAGCAGGCGTGGCCCGTGGTAGGAGTGCCGGTCGGGCGGTGACGTGGGGCGGGGGAGGGGCAGGGTGGGGGTAGTAAACTAGGGATTAAGGCCGAATACAGGTAAGTGAACATTTAAATAAATAAAACGAATTTCGTTGTGAGCGCTGCATCGCCAAATGCGCCAAATGCGATGCAGTGCGCGCAACGAAATTTGTTTTATTTATTTAAATGTTCACTTACCTGTATTCAGCCTTAATCCGTAGTTTACTACCCCCCACCCTGCCCCTCCCACGCCCCACGTCTCCGCCCGACCGGCACTCCTACCACGGGCCGCGCCTGTGTCAGAGCCTGGGAAGCTTTACTCCATTGATCAGAGAGGAACAAGTAGTGTCTTAGGGTGCCCCTCACCCACCAGTTGGTGAACCCTACGAAGCTTGACCCTCACCCAGCATTTCTCAAAAAACGGCTGCACTTGCAAAAGGATACCAAGTGTGTGAGAAATTGGGTTGTTGGTTGACTGGGGTGTGAGCCCTGGTCAAGCAGCAACCACAATCCTTGTTAGGCTAAGGCACAAGCAAACCCCAAATTAACCTGTGCTCCCCCCCTCATAACTTGGCACAGAGCAGTCAAGCTTAACTTAGAGGCAATGTGTAAAGTATTTGTGCAACACTTCGAGCAGTAAAAAAGTGAAAACACCACACAAAAACAATCCCACATCAAAAAAGAGCAAAATCTAATGAATAAAACAAGACTAAAATGACAAAAAATCACATCAGTAGAACTGGACATATGAATTTTTAAAGAATTTAGTGAAAATAGCACCAAAAAGCACAAAACGCTAACTCTGGATGTTTGCTTACGCTGGACGGGGTCTAAGTCAGAATTTCAGGCCGACCGCAATGGAGCACAGGTCATATACAGTCACCAGGATGGGCCCATTGAAGTTTATATTCTAAAGTTTGTGCCAAGAGACCTGTTTGGGTTGAAGATGGTGGCACAGAACAGCGAGAGCATTGTGGGAGGCTGTCAGCGAAGCGCGAAGAGCAGGCTTGCATTGCGGGCGGGAGTTGCTGGAGTTTTTCGTTGGTGGTCCCCTCGAGCTGTCATTGCTGCAGTTCAAAGAGTCAGGCTGATGGACCTTTGTGCTGATTTGCAGCGCGAGCTGCGTGGGCTCGGTGCGAACAGTCCCGTTTGTGGTTGCACAGAGCCCAAAAGCTTGATTTCAGTGCCCTTGATGCACAACAAGGGTCCAGAACCTGAGAGGCACCACTCGCTGCGCTGGGTCCAGGGGCTGGTGCAGGCTGTTGAGAAGTCTTTTATGTCCCTGAGGTGGAGATCAGGAGGACAGTAGACGAGCCGTTGTAGTCACTCTGTGGTCCTGGGTTCAAGATGAAGCTGCAGGTCCAGTTGGTCTTCCCCAGGCAAGAGGGCAACACAGCAGGGCAGCAGATCCTTCAGAGCAGCAGTCCAAAAAGAGTGGCAGTCCTTTCAGCAGCACAGATGTCTTTTTTCCTGCAGAGTATCCATAGGTCCAGAAGTGTACTGAAGAGTTGGTGTCTGAGGTTCAGTATTTATACACAGTTGTGCCTATGAAGTGGGGAGAAGCTCCTAGAGGTGCCTTTGAAGTGAACAGATGCCCTGCCTTCCTGGCCCTCGCTCCAAAATAACTACAGGGGATATGCAGCCCTTTGTGTGGAGACAGGATACAGCCTACTCAAGTGTAAGTGGGGTTGGGCCCAGCTCCTCCCTTCTATCCTGCCAGTGATGGCCCATCCAGTGACGCCTAAGCTCCCCATTGTGTGTGTGGCAACCTAGGAGGGATACACATAGGCCAACTGTCAGCTACACCCAGTGATGTGACCCAGAGGCAGGCTGTAGTCACCAAAAGTCTAAGGCAAAAACATGTCAACTTTCTACAAGCTGCATTTTTAGAATTGCAATTTAAAATCTAATTTCACTATAAGTAAGGATTTTAAATTGTGATTCCAGAGACACCAAACATGAACTGGTTACCTATTCCCATTTGGTAATTACACGTTTAAAATGTAAGAGGGTAACTTCAAAGTTATCCTATGGGAGAGATGGCCTTGCAGTAGTGAGAAATGAATGTAGTAGTTTTGCACTACCAGGACAAGTAAAAATGTAAGGTACATGCCCTACATTTTACATACATTGCACCTTGCCCTCTGGGTTGTACAGGGCCTACCCCAGGGGTGACTTATGTGTATTAAAAAGGAAGGTTTCGGCCTGGCAAAAGGTTTATTTTATTAGTTCAAAATAGCACTTTACAACTACACACACTCAGGCTGCTTAAGTGGGTGGCACAATCAGTGCTGCATACCCACTAGTAGCATTTAATTTACAGCCCTGGGCACATGTATTGCCACTTTGCTAGGGACTTATAAGTACATTTAATATGCCAATTGGATATTAACCAATGGTGCTTTGAGAAGTTGGCCTGGAATATGCTGTCCACTAATTAAAGTGAACACCTTGCACCAGTCCAAACAACCCTTATGGTGATTTAAGAGGTCAAAGATAACCTTAGAAAGCTATCCAAGTGGTAGCTGTGGAGAGCAGCCTTCAGGCTTAGTCTTGAAGAAATATTAAGCAGCTTGTTTCACCAGAATGCAATCTTATTGTATTGGTTAAATGAAAGGAGAACCACACAGTAGTTATAAGAATATATGTTTATTATTATAACACTTCAAAAAACAAAAGGAGAGAGTCAGGACAGTATGTGGGCCGTCCTTGTCCCAATGTAATACTCAAAAAACCAACAGAGACGGGCCACTAGAGAGTGACTAGTTAACCTGAGTAGTGTCTAACACCACAGGAATTGTTTAAAAGAACCCTCACACACCAACCTGGTTGGTGTCATGCTTCATCATTGGGTTCCCAGTCGGGTAGCCGAATGCTACCCAACTGGGCTACGACACCTGATTACAGTGGAGCAGGTTTTTGGTTTTTGAGTGATGATGTTGTGAGTGTGGTGACGTTAAAAATACCTCTGGGAAACTCACTATTCAATACTTTATTCCCAGTGGCCCAGGGTATGTTTAAAACAAGGTGAGATGGATAATATGTCAGAACTGCAAATAAGTGTCTGGATTATCCTTAGGTCGACATGTTTCAGCTCTTCAAAAAATTAGTGGAGCTTTCTTCAGGACCTCTCTATATGGTGATTAATGTGCGAAAGTGAAAAAGTGAGTGGTAAAAATTAAACCACGTGTGTAACGCATTTTTACACACTCGCTAAGGCGTGCTTAACATGCGGGGATGGACTAACCATGAGTAACGGTCCATCAGTAGTAAAATTCCTGTAGGGAGAGAAACAACAAGACAAAACGACATGCAACATATAAAAACACTCGTTTGTTGATTGTTGTTACTTCCATACTAATCTCCCCCAAGTAGTGAAATAAACATTCAGTGTCACTCATACGTGTGAGACCATTCATACGAGCAATAGTACAGGTAATATAATAAAAAACAGTGCATGCTCGCGATGTTTGTGAGCATGCTTGCGGTGTGGACAGGTCATAGGTTCATGCTGCACCGATTGTCCATTGCCGCAGTGACAAAGCGATGTATATTCGCTAAATAAACTAGCATGCTTGTGGCCAGAATCGGTGAGCATGCCAAAGTGAGGCGCTCAAAATGAGCGTCGCGCTAAGCTTGGTAGCGTGCTGTAAAACCGTCCTTAATGAACATGCGACAAATGGGCCGTGATGCTGGAAGATTAAGCAAACGACCTGCGCGTTACGC
Source organism: Calotriton arnoldi (assembly GCA_963921515.1). Lineage (NCBI taxonomy): Eukaryota > Metazoa > Chordata > Amphibia > Caudata > Salamandridae > Calotriton > Calotriton arnoldi. The sequence continues at coordinate 226,101 of CAWUFW010011010.1, read as the reverse complement.
GTAAACCATCGCTGCATAGTATTTACGTAATTCATGGTATTTCCATGGCCATACGAGTCCAGACACTTATTTGCAGTTCTGACATATTATCCATCTCACCTTGTTTTAAACATACCCTGGGCCACTGGGAATAAAGTATCGAATAGTGAGTTTCCCAGAGGTATTTTTAACGTCACCACACTCACAACATCATCACACAAAAAACAAAAACCTGCTCCACTGTAATCAGGTGTCGTAGCACAGTTGGGTAGCATTCGGCTACCCGACTGGGAACCCAATGATGAAGCATGACACCAACCAGGTTGGTGTGTGAGGGTTCTTTTAAACAATTCCTGTGGTGTTAGACACTACTCAGGTTAACTAGTCACTCTCTAGTGGCCCGTCTCTGTTGGTTTTTTGAGTATTATTATAACACACCTAAAATACCTCACATTATCTGCTACACACAGATAAACACAAAGCACACAATACCGTAGCACAGAAACAATCGTAAGTAGCACTAATACACAGTGGGCTCCAGGGGGAGACCAAACCATATACTAAAAAAGTGGTATAAGAACAACGACTCGCGTCAAGACAGTGTCTAGAGGATGTAGAATCGCTGGGACCCCAAAGAACCACCCAAGGTGAGTAAATAGGGACCCCACGGAGGACGGGTGCTGTGTGAGAACACGACTGCGTGTTACGTACAATTCAATGGGAGAGTCGCGGTTGCAATATTAAAGTTTAAGGACCCTTCCCAGTGGATTACGAGGAAACCCTTTGGAAAGTAGAGGGTTGGAGAGCCACCCCACCCGTGGATATGGAAGTACCAGAGTTACCTATCCAGGGAAGCCGGCTGCATAGGGCTGAAGTGGCGTCGGAAACCGCCCTCGTTCTCAACGGGAGTCTTCAAAGAAATGCCACTGCTGGAAAGAAGAAAAGTGTCTGTTGGAACCCACAGGTGGATTCTTGATGGAAGGAACCTGAAAGCAGAGGGGACAGAGTCTGGGTCACTCAGAAGTGACCAGGGGCTCAGTAGACGAATGCCCACCGATGTCATGTGCTTCAGGTGTGAAGAAGAAGACCTTGACTCTACAGCTGCAGGGACCAGGAGACGTTGAGGACAACCAGGAGCCGGATATGAGCTGTCCCACAAAGGATGTCGAGTGTTATGGGGTCGGTGTCCGGCGGGAGCACCAACAAGCCTTGGCAGCGGCAACCCACGAAGAAGGTCAAAGAAGGTTACGGTCTGGCCCAGCAAGGACCAGGGGACTCACCACAGCAAGGGGAGTCAGGGCAAGCCCAGAGCAACCAGGGGAGCCCAAGAAAAGCACTGTTGTCCCTCAAGTGGACCCACAGGAAGAAGGCACAGGAGTCGCAAGGGGACCTCTAGCAGTTTCACAAAGTCACAGCTTGCAGGGCACAGAGTGTGAGGAGGCCAAAGTTCTTTGTACGAAATATGCGCAGAGGTGGGGCTATTGGTTTTCCAATGCACGAAGTTGGGGAATACCAACAAGCATTTGCACTTGCAAAAGTACACAGTGCACAGGGGTTCGGGTTCTGCGGTCTCCACGAGAGATATTGGCCTCAAACTCAGTGAGAGGGCAGCTCAACCTCAATGAACATAGGAACCTACCTCCTGTGTTGCTGGAGCCTTCGAAGTCCGCAGGAGCTCAGGATCAGCAGACCGGTCAGTTGTGTTACGGTGCCTGCAAATGCAGGCGAGTGACTCCTTCACCCCAAGGGAGATACTTCAGTTGTCCTTGATGCTCCACAGGTCCTGCACGGAGCCTGCATGGTGCACGGGCACAGACGATGCTTTGGACGGAGAGGGAGACGAAGTCGGGCCCAGTCAAAGTCCAGCGAAGTCCAGAGTGTCCAGATGGTCGAAGGTCAGTGGTTTCTTGATCAGAATCTTGTCCACGTCGAATCTAGGGTACTACAGCCAGGTAAGCCTTTTTGTACCCGCGGGCGGGTTGGACAGATTCAGGGGACCCTCCCAGGGGAGGGTCAGGACAGTGGGGAGGATACGTCCACGTCCTTTGTCCAGTTTCGTGCCAGAGCAGGAGCCAACAGCTCCCAGGACTGGTTTGAACTGGACTATGCACAGGGACACCAAATGTGCCCCTCGTGCAGACTTTTAGACACTTTGGAAGTGCACCCACCCAGCTCCAATACACTAAATCCTGTCTGGGAGGTGGTCACACCTCCCTGTGACAGGATGCCTATTGTGCTGCCTTCCTCTGCTCGAGCTTGGCTCAGCAACAGGAGGGCAGAAATGTGTCTCTGGTCGGCAGCAACCATTTTGTGCTGTCAAGGTCGAGAAGGCTGGTACCGGGAAGACCAGGGGCCCCATGAATCTTGCTTCTGAAGGGTGGAATCATACCTCCCACACCGGTTACCAGTGTGGAGGTATGATTCCAAGGTGTTTGATACCAAACACGACATGGTTTGTTGCAGCCGTTTTCGAGATCGCATTTTACGCGAGCAGATAATGCACCTCTACCTATATGTCTGGCTGCGTTACCGACAACCCGGGAGAATGGTTTCCGAAGGCTGCAGGTGTGCCCTGCTCATGTATGTGCACCCTCTCATGTAAAACCCAGCACCCTGCCTTCTGGATTGTCAAGGCCTGCTATAGGGGTGACATAGGTTTTAAGTGTAGTGACCTACAGATATAGTAAACCTATATCTAAAGTAAGTGGTGCATGCACCATCTTACACAGGCTGCAATGGCAGGCCTGTAGTTCCATTTTGCATGGCCTCTCATGGGTGACATAATACCTGCTGCAGCCCATGGGAAGCCTCTGTGGTACCTATGCCCTGGGTACATGTGTACCATATACTAGGGACGGATAAGGGTACCCCAGTATCCAATCTGGAGTGTATCTAAGTACATAACACAACCAATTTAGGGAGAAAGCAGATAGACTGGGGTCCTGATTAGCAGGATCCCAGTCAGACTAGTCAAACACCAGCAAAACACTAGGCAAACAGTGGGGGTAACCATGCAGTCAGATCCTACCTTCCTATATAATCCCCCCCCCCAAACGAAAGGAGATAAGGCTAACCATGCCCAGTTGAGACTTTATATCCTAAGTGGCCATATAAGGAAGGTCCTGCACTAGCATGGATACCCCCTGTCTTATGGACCACTAAGGAGTCCCTACCCTGAAGGGTTTTGGATTCTGTCCAAAATTTGGGATAACTACCTGTAGTTTGCTTTGGTAAAGAAATAGGCTGGTGGGGTGCCTGAGTAGGGAAGTGAGGTCCTAAAAGGATTGGTCTCAGCTTCCTCAGAGCACTGGTCACCATGGAGGCCTTTCTTTCTATGACTGGGTTATATCTGGCCCTAGGGGTCAACCTCTGGCTGCCTACAGCTGGGGGTTGAGTCCCTCTGGTTGGAGCAGTGGAGGGCCAGGGGAGGTTTGGGGCAGTTTTGTCCCAGGTTTCCCTTTGCCCAACAGATTCCATCTGGGGAATGTCACTACCTAATGGTAAGAGGGATCCCTCAGAGTATTGAGGAGTATCCACCTGGCTAGGGTTACTAGACTGGGTGTCCCTAATCAGTTGATGAGGGGGTTCCTATGGACAGTGGGCCCCCAGGGGTCCACTGACATCCCTGACCTCCGTAGCCCTAGGCTGACCGAGGCTGGGTAGAGAGGGGCAGGATACCTGCTCCAGACTGGGCACCTCCTCGGAAGGGTCTCCTCCCCTCAGTGGTTCTGCCAGGACAGGCCTAACTACCTCTGGGCAGTTCCTTCACAAGGGGTAGGATCAGTTACCTGAGGAAGCTGACCCTTACCTATAGTCGGGGGAAGAAGACTTCTCTTCATTCCATGTGCTCTCTGGTGGAGCAGAGTGGACCATTGTTTCAGGCTCCACTACTCCAAAAGTTTCCAGTGGTTGGTCTGCGGCCCTAGGGATCCCACCAACTCTCTCAGGGAGGCCTAACATCTGTAAATGGGCCTTCAGTTCTACTTCAGCCCAGGCTGAAGTTTCTAAATCATTACCCAAGAGGCAATCTACAGGCAAGTTTGGGGACACTGCCACTCTCTTTGGACCAGTGACCCCTCCCCAGCTGAGATTCACTATAGCCATGGGATGATCTGTCCTTACACCATCAGTATTGGTCACCTGGTACTTGAACTCAGGTAAAAGCTGAGCTGGGGGCACTAAGGTTCCTGTCCCCATGGTGACACTAGCTCCTGTGTCTCTATAGGCTACAGCTTTCTGACCATTGATCAGAGGCTCTTGTCTGTACTTGCCCAAGAAATTGGGACTGACAGTAAAAGTGGCAAACGCCATGCCACCATCACAGACTAAAGTGGCCTGTGTCGGGGACCTGGCTAGGCCAGGGTCCACCTCAGTTCCCCCTAGAAAACGAACAAAATTGTTGGGTCACTACCACCACCTGTGGGATTACTACCTGTAGTACCAAGAGGTGTAGAAGTAGTTTTTGGAGGAATATTTTCCTTATTTCTGGCCTTGGGGCAAATGGCATCGTTTTTCCTGTGGCCTGGCTTCTTACAAACAAAGCAATAAGGTTTCTTGTCAGGTGAGGAAGGATTTTGGGACCCACCCACAGAGGAGGATTTTTGGGGCACTTCAGAGGACTTATCTTTTGACTTATCCCCACCTTTTTCTTGGGTCTTGGAAGAGTCTTTCTTCTGGTCACCCTGGTTCTGACCCATTTATCTGCCTTCTTTCCCAATTCTTGGGGAGAAGTCAGATCTGAGTCCACCAGGTACTGGTGCAAAAGCTGGTTTTGACAATTATTAAGGATTTGCTCTCTCATAATCAAATTGTACAATCCTAAATAGTCATGCACCTTGCTGCCAAGTATCCAACCTTCCAGTGCCTTTGTAGCACAATCTACAAAGTCTACCCAGTCTTGAGTCTGTGCCTTCTGGGTGTCTCTGAACTTAATCCTATACTGTTCAGTGGTTAAGCCAAACCCATCAATGAGAGCACTCTTCAGGACAGAATAATTGTCAGCATCCTCTTCTTTAACAGTGAGGAGCTTATCTCTACCTTTGCAACAAAGGAGAGCCACAAGATAGCTGCCCACTGTTCCTGAGGGACCCTCTGAACTTTACAGGCCCTCTCTAAAGCAGTTATCCATTTATGGATGTCATCCCCAACATAGTAGGGAGGGACAATCTTGCTCAGGTTCCTATTGTCAAAAGATTGTTCTTTAACTCAAGGACACTGTTGCTGTCACCATGGGACTCTAGTCCAAACTTTTTTCTAGCTCTCTGGACTTCTAGGGACTCTTTGTCCAGGGCCAATTGCTGTTGCCTGAGCCTAAGCTTAGCTTTCTCAAATTCCAGAAATTGGTATTCCCTATCAAAAGAGTGGTCCCTCTTGCTAGATGCAGAGGTCCCTACAGACTGTCCTGAGTGATGTGACTCTGCAGAGGGAGATCTAGATCTCCTTGGTAAACTCTGCACTCTTCCAGCAGGGGTGAAGAGAGGACCATCTTGGCCTTCTTCTTCAGCATCTCCCTGAAGATCTGAGTTGTCCAGGTGGGAACCATCTTGTTCCTCCTGGCCAGGGTTTGAGTCTAGGTCATAAAAGGTGTCACCTCTTGACCTGTCCTCATTCCCTGCCCCACCCTCGTTCTCCTGTTCATCTGACCATGGGGTCTTCCTAAGGTCATTAAGCAGTAAGGCCTCTATGAGGCGTTGGGTGTTTTACATTTCTCCCTGTCTTCAGCTTTCTAGAGGCACACAGGGCTTTCAATTCTTGGAATGAAAGCTCACTGTATCTAGAGGGCAGAGAGCCAGTGGCATCTCCTTTAGAAGACATACTAAGTGTGGTGAGGTGTTGCACCTACCTAACCTAGTGGGAACTAAACTCTCTGAGGTTGGAGAAAGGGTGTGCTAAACCCTTGACTTACCCAACCCTAAGTTCAGTAGAACTTACTTATTCTAAGCTAGTATTATATGTACCTAGTACTTAGTGGTTTTCAGTTAATCAATACAAAGATTTATCTGGTAAAACAATGCAGGCTTGAATCCCAACTGCTGCACAACAATGTGAGAAGTTGGCCTGGTATATGCTGTCCACTAATTAAAGTGGGCACCTTGCACCAGTCCAAACAACTCTTATGGTGATTTAAGAGGTCAAAGATAACCTTAGAAAGCTATCCAAGTGGTAGCTGTGGAGAGCAGCCTTCAGGCTTAGTCTTGAAGGAATGTTAAGCAGCTTATTTTACCAGAATGTAATCTTATTGTATTGGTTAAATGAAAGGAGAACCACACAGTAGTGATAAGAATATATGTTTATTATTATAACACACCTTAAATACCTCACAGTATCTGCTACACGCAGATAAACACAAAGCACACAATACTGTAGCACAGAAACAATCGTAAGTAGCACTAATACACAGTGGGCTCCAGGGGGAGACCAAACCATATCCCAAAAATTGGTATAAGAACCACAACTCGAGTCAAGACAGTGTCTAGAGGATATAGAATCACTGGGACCCCAAGGAACCACCCAAGGTGAGTAAGTAGGGACCCCACGGAGGACGGGGGCCGTGTGAGAACACGACTGCGTGCTACGTACAATTTAATGGAAGAGCCGAGGTTGCAATTTTAATGTTTAAGGACCCTACCCAGTGGATTACGAGGAAACCCTTTGGAACGTAGAGGGTTGGAGAGCCACCCCACCCGTGGATACCAAAGTACCAGAGTTACCTATCCCAGGGAAGCCGGGTGCATAGGGCTGAAGTGGCGTCGGAAACCACCGTCGTTCTCAATGGAAGTCTTCAAAGAAATGCCACTGCTGGAAAGAAGAAACGTGTCTGTTGGAACCCACAGGTGGATTCTTGATGGAAGGAACCTGAAAGCAGAGGGGACAGAGTCTGGGTAACTCAGGAGTGACCAGGGGCTCGGTAGACGAATGCCCACCGATGTCGGGTGCTTCAGGTGTGAAGGAGACCTTGACTCTACAGCTGCAGGGACCAGGAGACGTCAAGAATGACCAGAAGCCGGATACGAGCTGTCCCACGAAGGATGTCGAGTGCTGAGGGGTCGGTGTCCGGCGGGAGCACCAACAAGCCTTGGCAGCGGCAACCCACGAAGAAGGTCAAAGAAGGTTACGGTCTGGCCCAGCAAGGACCAGGGGACTCACCACAGCAAGGGGAGTCAGGGCAAGCCTGGAGCAACTAGGGGAGCCCAAGAAAAGCAGTGTTGTCCCTCAAGTGGACCCACAGGCCAAAGGCACAGGAGTCGTGAGGGGACCTCTAGCAGTTTCACAAAGTCACAGCTTGCAGGGCACAGAGTGCAAGGAGGCCGAAGTCCTTTGTACGAAATGTGCGCAGAGGTTGGCTCAAGGAACGTAGGAACCCACCTCCTGTATTGCTGGAGCCTTCGGAGTCGGCAGGAGCTCAGGATCAGCAGACCGGTCAGTTGGGTTATGGTGCCTGCAAATGCAGGGGAGTGACTCCTTCACCCCAAGGGAGATACTTCAGTTGTTCTTGATGCTCCACAGGTCTGGCACGGAGCCTGTATGGTGCACGGGCACAGACGATGCTTTGGACGGAGAGGGAGATGTAGTCGGGCCCAGTCGAAGTCCAGCGAAGTCCAGAGTGTCCAGACAGTCGAAGGTCAGTGGTTTCTTGATCAGAATCTTGTCCACTTCGAGTCTAGGGTCCTACAGCCAGGTAAGCCCTTTTGTACCCAAGGGAGAGGGTTGGACAGATTCAGGGGACCCTCGCAGGGGAGGGTCTGGACAGTGGGGAGGGTACTCCCATGTCCTTTGTCCAGTTTCGCGCCAGAGCAGAAGCCAACGGCTCCCAGGACTGGTTTGAACTGGACTATGCACAGGTACACCAAATATGCCCCTCGTGCAGACTTTCAGGCACTTTGGAAGTGCACCCACCGAGCTCCAATACATTAAATTCTGTCTGGGAGGTGGTCACACCTCCCTGTGACAGGATGCCTATTGTGCTGAAATTCTCTGCTCGAGCTTGGCTCAGCAGCAGGAGAGGAGAAATGTGTGTCTGGTCTGCAGCAACGCTTTTGTGCTGTCCGGGTAGAGAAGGCTGGGACCGGGAAGACCAGGGACCCCACGAAGCTTGCTTCTGAAGGGTGGAATCATACCTCCCACAACGGTTACCGTGTGGAGGTATGATTCCAAGGTGTTTGATACCAAACACGACATGGTTTGTTGCAGCCGTTTTCGAGATAGCATTTTACGCGAGCATATAATGCACCCCTACCTATATGTCTGGCTGCGTCTCCGACAACCCGGGAGAATGGTCTCCGAAGGCTGCAGGGGTGCCCTGCTCATGCATGGGCACCCTCTCACGTAAAACCCAGCACCCTGCCTTCAGGATTGTCAAGGCCTGCTATAGGGGTGACTTATAGGTTTTAAGTGTAGTGACCTATAGATATAGTAAACCTATATCTAAAGTAAGTGGTGCATGCACCATCTTCCACAGGCTGCAATGGCAGGCCTGTAGATCCATTTTGCATGGCCTCTCATGGGTGGCATAATACCTGCTGCAGCCCATGGGAGGCCTCTGGGGTACCTATGCCCTGGATGCATGTGTACCATATACTAGGGACTGACAAGGGTACCCCAGTATCCAATCTGGAGTGTATCTAAGTACATAACACAACCAATTTAGGGAGAAAGCAGATAGACTGGGGTCCTGATTAGCAGGATCCCAGTCAGACTAGTCAAAAACCAGCAAAACACTAGGCAAAAAGTGGGGGTAACCATGCAGTAAGATCCTACCTTCCTACAGGTGCCATGTTTTAAGGAGAGAACACAAGCACTTTAGCACTGGTTAGCAGTGGTAAAGTGCGCAGAGCACTATGGCCAACAAAAATGAATTCAGCAAAAAATGGAGGAGTGAAGACAAAAAGTCTGCGTATGACCCTGAAGAAAGGTCCAAGTCCAACAAGGTGGACTGAACCCGCTTCACTTGGCATCTGTGACCTGTTAGAAGGACCTGAGGAGATTGGAAGCCCTTCCACTTGAAATCCAAAGACAGAAAGATCTCCAAGGATCATCAGGCTAATTCCCTAGGCAGCTCCAGGAACATAAGAAAGCTGAAGAGGTCATTCCTGTGAAGAATCCCAACTGAACAGTGGTAACTAGACCTGGATTGGACTTTGCTGTTGCCCTCTGCCTGACACCTGGAGAGTATCTAAGTGCTGCCCCTGACATTCTAGGGACATTGAAAGTGTAATCCTGTGGTTGTTTAGGCATTAAAAGAAGTTTGGGAGCTTTTTCAAAACACTTGCTCCACAAATCCAGAGCTTGGAGGGGACCCACAGTAAAAAGTATATGACTGGCAGTTCCACAGCATTGGACTAAATTTCAGGTTTTTCTTGCTTGGAAAAGAGTTTTTTCTAAGGAACATGACATACTCCATTTCTGAATATGGACTTAAAAACTTTTTGGAACTTCCCTACTTTGCACTTCTTGGTGCTTTTTTCACTTAAAATCTTTAAAAATATATATCTCCGGTTCTCCTTATTGGAGTTTTGTCATTTTGCTCTCAATTTGATATTACTTTTTTCTTTATTTTTATAAATTGGAGTGGGATTTTTATTGTGTTGTATTTTCAACTTGTTAACTGTTTTGATACTTCTAAATGATTTACACATTTCCTCAAATGTAAGTCTGTCTGTTCTGTGCCATGGTAACTTTCTCACAGTTACTAAAGTATGGAACTCTCTACCCATGCCAAGTGGTACAAGGGAAAGCCAGCTCAGATTTCAAACTATACAAACAAAACTAATCAAACATATTTCAGTCCCTTGAGTTTAACATGGCTTTTTTCACCACAAGTCAAAAGGGCCTCTTGAATCAAAGGTGTTTACTAAGAGGCCAATGAAATAACATATGCCTAAATCATCAAATCCATAGTAAAATTAGCATGAAATGCATATGACTTGAATCGAAAGCTTTTAAGTGCTTTTTACATATAAATGTTATGAATTATTTAGCCAAAAAACAGAGATTCTGTGCCAGAAATTAGACATGCTGTCAAAGGTGTCCCACCCAGATCTGATGTGACTATTTTAGAATGAAAGGAGTAAGCAATGCATATGGAAGAAGTAAGAGAGAACACAGGGAATATCAAGAGGAGATTACAAAAACATTCAGGGTAATATAAATTATGTGGTAAAGAAGGACCACATTGGGCAGAATGGTTACCCAAGTTAAATGAAAAGAAATAGCAAATATATGCCAACGACAGATAAATTATACATAAGATGAATGCATAATAAACAAATTGTGCAGTATATTTAGGGACATTATTAACCAACTTTTTAAAATGTAAACACTTATACAGAAGGCAGATAACTATACAAATTCACCAAATCCTTTTCAAAATGTTGTCAATTGATGATTTTGGCATACACTGTAGTGCAGACACACGATTTTATTTACCAAGTGCCCAATTTACATGGTCATTTAAGGCCATAAACCTATGTTTAACGTAGTAAATTGCTCCATTTATGCTTGACAGCTATACACAAAAATATATCATTGAAGTATAAATATTTTTACTACTGTGTAATTCTCCACCATGAGTTCATAGAATTACACAGTATTAAAACCCTGACATGGATTGGGGATGGGAGGAAGAAGTCATAATTAGCCTAGTCAGTTTGGAAACCCCCAAACCTGTCAGTTTGTGACACTTCACAAACTCCTATCTGATCCTTTCCAACCATGGATTTGTGTAGGTGTAGAGCAAAGGGTTTCTCCACACACGAAAATGATTTCCAAGTGAAGAAAAAATAAATGTGCATTTGCACATCGGCATGCCTTTCATCAATGTACAATGGTCACAATTGCGCATTGAGGAAAAGGCATTCTTTAACAATACCACACATGATGAACAAGGGAAAATCGTAAATCTGAATCCAAGATTAATAATTCCTTTGTGAATCAGGCCCTTTGTCTTTTCTGTCTCCCAAAACAAAAATAGCTTGCACAAAAAAATATATATTTCCATGCCCAACAGGACACAAGCCTACATGCACAAAGTTCAGTAATAATAAGAGAAATGTCTTAAAAAAGGAGATGTTGTATGTTTGGCATTCTTCTAAATTCCACATACTATGTAACTCCCCAGCGCATCCAGAGGAGGGAGACTGCCAAGTTTTTTAACAGCGGAAGTGGAGGCTCAGTCATAGGTACCTTTTAGCCAATCCACAACAGGGTAATGAATATCCGAAAAGATTGCCCTTTTTAGTATGGGCTTTCTGACATGTATTTCTTTGGACTGGGATCACCATGCAAGGCATAGTGGTCCTGGATAGGAAACAACAGAAATGTCCCAGACTGCAGGGAGAAAATTTGAGTTTGAAGGACATTTTTTGTTTCTCTGAAATAAACTCACAGAGCCCGATTCACAGAAGTAATCTGAGAGAAAAGTCTAACTTTATGACTTTCAGTATTCACAAAGGGCATTTCCGAGTAGTAAAGTTAGACTTTTGGTCTAAACTTAGACCAAAAGTCTAACTTTAGTAGTGGTAAAGTTAGACTTTTGGTCTAAGTTAGATTTTTGGTCTAAACTTAGACCAAAAGTCTAACTTTACTACTTGTAAATGCCCTTTGTGAATACCGAAAGTCGTAAAGTTAGATTTGTGTCTCATATTACTTCTGTGAATCGGGCCCTCTCTTTGTGGAGGTTTGTTTTTGAGAATCCAAAAACATTCAGTGGGAGCCACTATGGCAGCTCACCCAGCATTACATTTTTGTTGAAAGTGTTGGGAGAAGCACCCCCCACGCAAGTTTGACGAGGGGGGCAGGCTGTTGCTATGCTGATGGAGGATGGGCTCCACCACACCAGCAGTTTGGCTGCCTGCCCAAAACTGTTAATTACCCTAATCCGCAAAATATTTGCTGCTGTGAGATCCCCTGCTATGATGTAAACATGAAAATGCATGACTAGTGTAGCGAAACGTTTTCAAGGCAATGAAAAAGAAATCATTCTTTCTAGGCTGTGTAAATTACTTTGAGTTATGTACAGTTTTTGGTTCCTACTGTGCACAGAAATGCACTTCTTCCAGTCTACTTATGGGACATGTTTTTAAGCCTACTTGAACAAGGTTTCATCACTTTAAGTGCCTGAATATAGCAACCAAGGGCTGAAAGATGACAAATTAGGCTTTTAAACAAGGGACTCCATGACACTTGCTGTGCAGCATTTTAGTAACTTTTATCCATTTGAGACCGTTTCTTTGTTAAAGTCTGCACATTATGCACCAGCTGGTGGATAACGATGTACGCATTGCAAAAAGTGCCGGAAAGTCAGTGGACCTGGTTATATTGTATATTCAGATTATGACTCATAGATAGATAACTATGACCCTCTTCCACACTTTGGCTATGCAGTACTCTTCACCTGCACAAAATACACCAAACTGTGAGCTCATGAGTCATAGAAAGGTGGAAGTGAGGAGGCATTGAGTGTTAAATAGAACAAAACATCTTTGACTATCAAATTTTCTGGACCACTTTAACATTTGAATGGGGCTTTGCGGGGGCAGCCGACATGTAGGGAGGTGTGCCACCCCAGGGTTTTTGGGCCAGTGGTACAGCACGGGCCTCATATGGGCTCCTTTTGGGCTAGGACCATTTGGGCTTGTAGCCCAAATATATAACCGGCCATTTTACACACTGTGTCACAATTTTGGGAAAGGTGACACAGTGGCCGGCAGCAATTTGGTTTTTAGAAAAGTTTTTCCAAGTTTCTGCAGGTTTATAGTATGAATCCACAAATGTAGGAAGCCATGCGCCTGCTGGATCAGGCAGGGCGCATAGACCTTTTCACGCATGGCGCACTGGTGGTGGCACGCCAGGCGCGTCAAGTAGTGTGGCTGGGGTGGCCTGGGCATGCTCACCGCTGCAGCTGGCACAGCAGGGAAGCCAGGTACGCACGAGGGGCTGCTCAAGAGCTAGGGGAGTGGCACCTGGGGCTAAGAGAGGAGGGCGTGGAGGGCGAGGTGCCACACAGTGTCTTGCTCTGAAATTTATGGCTGGGAGGGGCCTGAACACGGCAAGCGGCGATGATGGAAAACAGTGAAAACAAGAAACTGGTGGCTGCGAGGCCCGCTGCCTCAGAGAAAGGGGATTTTCATGGGGAGGAGGACAGATTGAAGGCAAAGGGTCTTCAAGGAGCACAAAGAGTAAGGCGGGATGAAAGGGACGGGGGAGGGGCCAGTGGGCTTGGGACCAATGGATAAAAGAAAGACCCTCATGACTGTGGAAGGAGAGCAGGATGTAGGCAGCGTGAAAAATGGAACAGAAGGTCCCTGAAGAACAAAATGGGGCCCCAAAGGAGGCAGATAATGGAGACAGGGCCAGCAGAATAGGGGCTATGGCTGGGGGAGGTAGTGGGGAGTCAGTGGGAAGTCAGATGGAGGGCTGGGGAGCTGACGGCGCCAAGACGGGGGCTCCCTGTATCACTAGAGATTGGAGTGTGGTTAGGTAGGGCCGCCTGGGGGCTAAGATCTTGCTGGTCAGAGGCAGGAGGTTGGTTGTAGGAGGCTGCCCCTGCCACAAGCATGCATGTCACAGAGGATGCAATAGAGATGGAAGAGGGCAAGGCAAAAGGCCAGAAGGTGGGCCGCGCATCAGCATTAGTGTTAATACTGATAGTGTGGAGTGATGAAGAAGAGCAGGGAGGAGGGGCAATGCAGGGACAGGAAGTTGAAGTGAGACCACTGTTCAGGATATATACATGCAAAAGGACAAAAAAAGGTTTGGGCCCAGCCTGTGGGGGACCCTTTGGGGGGTATGGGGCAGTAGAACTTGCTACGGTGGGGCAGAAGGTAATGGTGTGGGCAGAAGAGGGAGCAGGGATAAAAGTGGGGCAGTAGAGGGTGCTGGCAATGGATACCTGTGTACGGGAGGGAGCAGGCAGGTAGAGATACTAACCCCAGCTTGCTGGTCCTCCCCTTTGCATTATAGGGGCATCCACAACATGGGCATGCAGACTCTGGAGAGTCATATGCGGCTCACATACCCCGAGGAAAAGAGGTAGCAGGGTCTAGAGCGGCCAGCCAGATGCCTATGAGGGACAGCTACAATGCTGCCACACAAAGGTCTCAGGAGGCCCCTGCAGTGCACCAACCTGGATGGCTCAATGCGGCCTCTGGGACGGACGGAAGAGCGACAAGTCAGCAGGGGAGAGGGTATGGGCCGGGAGGGCATACTACAGCCCACTGGTATCGCGGTGGAGGTAATGAAAGGTTTACACAGCAAGAGAAAAACAGTGCAGAGGCACTGGTTGGACTACACACAGGGTCTTGGGAAGTGAGAGATGAAACTATGCAGTTAGATTACGAAGAAGGGAGAATGGAAGAGGATGAAATAGTTGAAGATAATGCGCCTGTGGAAGAGAAACACAGGTGGTGGACAAGTGATGCATGCGGGGGGTACATTAATGAGATTGTGCCTAGTCTGTTCCAGGATTGCCAGGAAAATTAAGGATACCTTCCACAGGCTGACACAGTTGGAGCCTTTTCATGACTGGTTAGGCAGCTGGATCCAGTGCAGAGGCCGACCTTGATGCCAGGTAAGGGAAATGGGAGTAATGGGTTGAGGGGTAGTGACACGCAAAAGTATCAGTGGGGGTGAACATGGTGGGAGATGGGGACAGCGGAGAGATACGCCTGAGGAAAGGTTTGTTTGTAAAAGACAGGGGGTGCGTACAGAGACACAGATGGCGATAAAGGAGACGGAGGTGGGTAAATCACAGATACAGGGGCACAGGCAAAAGGCGACAAGACATAGCAAGAAAAGAAAGAAGAAAGGGAACAGGGAAAGGCAGGGGAGCAAGTGGACAGGGCAAAGGAGGGTAAGGAACTTAAAGTCAAGAAATTGCAATATATGGGGGTGACAAAGCCTTGGGAGCACAACTAATGTTGGCAACTAAGGAGAAAATATGGATACAGGAGTATGTGGAGATGTTAAAATTACTGTATAGAGAGTTAAGGGCAAAAGAAGGGTTAAAAGAGGAAGCATTGGAATTGTCAAAACGGCCTCGGATACCAATGACAATAGAAAATTGGCTGGAGGCTTTCCTTATTTTCTTTACTGTATACCTAGAAAAATATCCAGAGAGGTGCTTCTCCTTATTCAAATACATGGATGTGATTAGAAGAGTGCAGATCACATATGGGGGTATGCTTGGTCTCATTAAGATGAGGAATTCCTGGTGCGCTTAGCATGGGACCCAAATGCAAAATGGAGGGAGATTGACACGGACCTAGTCCAGCAGACATTCGGTTTGGTGAAGTTCAGACAGACAACATTTACTGTAAGCAGCCTTCCATTAGTGTATTTACCCTTTCAAACCCGTCCTACTTTCTGGGGGGTGGTGTCTGGGCCAAGGAGCCAGAGCGGAGTGCAGGGGACAAGCTGGGAACTTTACAAAGATCTCTGCACAAGAGAATATTGTAGATTCCGGCACGAGTGCTCTAAGTGCGCAGAAAAAGTTTTAGAAAAAGGGGGGGTTGGGCCCATAGATAGCACCCAGACTAGGCCTCCTATAAAGTAGAATCAACAGTACAGTGTATGGGTGCTCCAATTAGATAATACCATTTAACAATAAAACCACATTTTTAAATATTAATATTTTTGTTTGTCTTATCAGTATTGTGAAATGTATATATGTAAATAACCCAAAAAGGTTGTCCTTCAATTGAATGACATGTTATAAATGTTCATAATTGTTTCTAAAAATGAAAAGAATAGTGTGAAATAAATCACAAAGACCACAATATTTAAAAATGTGGTTTTATTGTTAAATGGTATTATATAATTGGAGCACCCGTACACTGTACTGTTGATTCTACTAAGTGCGCAGAAAGGCATCCCCTTGTGCAGTGCTTTGCGGCTGGGACTAGCGGTCAGGGTCAGCAGACAGGTCAATGGCACCAGCACCACAACACGTATAGTGGCCAGCAAGGAAATCAGACAGCTGGGGTGAGGTGAGGATGTGGAGCACATGGGAATATGGGCAAAAGCTCATACACTAATTAACACACATTGTTTAGACTCATGGTTGGCTCACTACCCCATAAAAGAGGATGCACAATTGTTAAGCGAAGGTTTTCGGGAGGGTTTCAGGTTAGAGTACGAGGGACCAAGGTGCAGCATTTAGGTGGAGAAATTAAGGTCAGCGCAATCACATAAACGTTTGGTGCAAGGAAAGGTGTTAAAGGAGGCATAGGAGGGCAGGATGGTAGGGCCATTTGATACCTGGCCAATGCCTGATCTGGTTGTCTCCCCTATTGGGTGGTACCAAAGAAGAAGAAGAAGGGTCAATTGTGCCTCATAAAAAACTTGTCTTGACCAGATGGGGCTTTCGTCAATGATTTTATATCTGGGGAGGTAACTTCAGTTTCATATTCATCAGTGGATGTTGCCAGGTCACTGGTAGAAAAGGTAGAAAATGGGGCAGAGATGGCAAAATGTGACATAAAGTCGGCGTTTAGGCTGTTGTCAGTACATCCGGAAGACTTTCAGTTGTTGGGGATTCAGTTTAACGGACAATGGTTTAGTAATAAAGCACTACTCATGGGGTGTTCCATCTCTTGTGCCCTGTTTGAGAGCTTCAGCTTTTTCTTACAGTGGGTGTTCACATGGCAGATGGGCAAGGATACAGTGACACACTACCTTGACTACTTCTTCCTGGTGGGTCAACTCGATTTAATGGGCTGTCAACAACAGTTGGCAAGTTTTCGCAAACTCATGGGTGAACTAGGAGTGCCACTAGTGCCACAGAAGACACAAGGTCCAAGCACAGTGTTGTCATTTTTGGTGATCGAGTTGGATTCAGTGGCAATGGAGGCACGCCTCCCAATAAACAAGTAAAATGCACATGCAGATGTTGCCCGACAGTGTGCTGGCAAAGTATAAAGTGACAGGAAAGGAAGTATAGGTTCTGTTGTGGCATTTGAACTTTGCGTGCAGGATAGTGAGGACAAGGATGACATTTTGTAAGACACTGAGCCTGTCTTTAGCTGGACTCTTGCTGCCACACTATCACATGCGCTTGTTGGTGGGCATGAAGGAGGATTTTTGCAAGTGGCGCAGCTTCCTGGAGCATTTCAATGGCATCTCAATGATGGCCCCAAGAGAGTGCGAATGGGACATTCAGATATATTCATATGCCACAAGGGGCATCAGTTTCAGGTTGTACTGGCAGGGCAGGTGGTGTGCAGAGGATTTGCCGGGTAACTGGAAACATGGGGGCAGGAGCATTGCTTTCCTGGAAGTTTTCCCTCTAGTGGTTGCAGTCACGCTCTGGGCGCAGGAACTGACACATGGGAAGGTTCTTTTTAGAGAAGACAACATGGCGGTGGTACATGTGGTGAGCAAACAGTCAGCAAGGGTTTCTCAGGTGCTTAAACTGCTGTGTGTGTTCGTAATGGGATGCTTGAGGTATGTTATAGCATTTAAAGCCAGACATATGCCAGGGGTGGACAATGACATTGCGGATGCTTTGTCTCATTCACAGTGGGAGAGGTTTCATGGGCCGGCCATGGAGGCGGACGAGTTCAAGACACTGGTGCTGGTGGGATTGAGGAACATAGGCGAGAAAGGATGCTACAATTGGTGGTAGAGTCTCTGGCAGAATCCACTAGGAAATCATACATGCAGGCTTGGCAGATGTTTCTAGCCAGCGGGGCTAAGCGTAGATGGGAAGTGTGGGCCAAGGAAGAAGATGTTGTGCAATATATTTTGCCATTGATCGAAAAGGGGTTATCTCGAATTACGATTACTGGGAAACTAGCGGATTGCCTTGATGGGCAAGCTGTTTTGGGGTTATGCGTCGTCGGCCAGGAGCTGGGGAGACATATGTTGGAAGGATGGGCAAGACAAAACAGGTAGTCAGGTACAGGTTAGAAGGCTAGTGTCGAGGGAACTGTTATATATTAAGAGTACTGCCGGACATATGCAGAGGGAGGATGTAGACAGTTTTGTTCTCGACATTGATGTTCTGGATGTTCTTTGGGGCTTTCAGGGTGTCTGACCTGTTGGGGAGGAAAGAAGTTACAGAGTTGGATTGGACAGAGGTTGGGGGTAGGAGAGAAGAGTGGGTAGTCTAGAGTTGCAACTTTCACAATCTCAGACAGAAAAACGATCTAAAGGGAAGACAGTGTGGTTACGTGCTTTTCAAGATGCGGGCCTGAGACCCCTGGAGAGAAGCTGAATGCACTCAGTGGTGATGAGCACTCTGCATTTTTTTGACGAGATAATAGGGAAGTTGTGACCTCTAGCCAGTAACTCTGGGTTATGCGAAAGGCACTGGCTAAACTGGGGGAAGCCTCAGGAGATTTTGGGGCACACTCGTTCAGGATTGGGGTGCCACAGAGGCAACGTGGCATGGCTGGGGCAGGGACAGTTCATGCAACTGGGTCTTTGGAATAATTTTGCCGGTACGTTCAGCTTGGGAAACAAGGGTGTTGATGGGAATGTTAATTGTTGGTTCTCATATATCTTGTTCTTTTCTGGTGCGGTGGTGGGGTCGGAAGCGGCTGAATTATCTATTTGGATCATAGGACACTCATTCGTGAAATGGGCCAAAAGGCATGAAATTCAGAAGGGTCACGGTTTGAACCTTGAACTTAGCGAGCATTTGTTTAAGGTCATATCATATGGCATGGCAAAGGTGGGATGAGATGGTGAGAATTGTTGGAATATTTAAACAAATTGGTGAAGCGACTCATATGCCCGGATATGTTAGTTATACACTTAGAGGAAAATGACTTTGTGATATGTAAAGGGTTAGCTTTGTTAAAACAGATGAAGAGGGACTTAAGGGAAATCAGGCAACAGTTGCCCGGATGCTTCGTCCTGTGAATGGAATTTATCCCACAGAGGCAGTTTAGGGGGCGGCGAGGCTCTCCGCTATTGATAAGGCTAGGTGAAAAAACAGGGATATACAGGTGTTTTGCAGGGACGAGGGTTTTGGTTGGGTGAACCACCTAGAGTTGAAGTATGAGGCAGTCGATTTCTTCAGGGGAGACGGGGTTCATTTGTCTCGCTACAGGATATAGCTTTATGTGATACATGTGAAGGAAGCACTGGACAGGACCTTGAACATCAGAAGGTACGATAGCGGTGCCTAAATGGGGGGTAAAAAAGTCTGAAAGAAGGGGAAGTCCTTTTCTGAGAGGCAGTTGGCAGATACTTTTGACATTGTTACAGTTTAGCATTAGGGTTGCGAACAGAGGTATAGCATGAAAAGGGAGGTTGGCAGGAAGGCTACACTGGGACGAAGCAACAAATTAGAAGTTAAGATGTAGGATAATTAGATAGTTAGATGTTAATAAAAGTAGGTTAAAGGTTACAGGAGTTTAAAGTCAACAGTTAAATATAGAGGTGGAGTTAAGCAGTTGCAAGGAAAGGATGTAAAGGGGGTGGGAATGTTAGGGGGTAAGTAAAAGTAGGTGAATGCATGTATAGTGAGGTTTAGTTTTGTAAGGCGAAGGCCTAGAGTATTTCCTGCTGTGCACCTGACTTCAATAAAGCAGCCTTTTTCACACAAAGGAGCATGTTTGTGGTCTTTGCTGCTCCCCTTTCGCCAAATAGTGCTTTAGGAGGGCAGCCGACTGCAAGGAGGTGTTCCCCCCTGGGGATTTTGGGCCAGTGGTGTAGCCCTGCCTCATATGGGTTCCTTTTTGGCTAGGACCATTTTGGCCATTTTACACACTCTGTCACCATTTAGGGAAAGGTGACATGGTGGCTAGCAGCAATTTGGTTTTTAGAAACTTTTTCCCCCTCCCTCCCACCCTGGTATTAGGCCTATGGTACAGTTATCCCAGGTCACTTTGCTTGAGGATAGCTGTGCAAGGGAGGATACTTGTACATGGTTGTCACTTGGAGCAGGTGCAAGGCGGTTAGCAGCTACTTTTGACATGGTTACAGTTTAAAATTAGGGTTGTGAACAGTGGTGAAGCAGGAGAAGGGGGGGTGGCAGGAAGGCTACACTGAGAGGAAGTAACAAATTAGAAGTTAAGATGTATGATACTTAGATAGTTAGACAGGGGCGTAGCTAGGCCTTAGGCTGCCCGTGGCGGCCCCTGCGTTTGCCGCCCTTGGCAAGATGATAGAAGAGCGGGGGGGTGGTAGCGGCCGATTCTTGCGGCCGCAACACGGCCGCAGGTAAGAGCGGGTGAAGGGGGGCCGGCTGCTGCCCCAAAACTCGTGCCGCCTGGGGCGGTCCGCCCCCATCGCCCCCCCCTAGCTACGCCACTGTAGTTAGATGTTAATAGAAGTGGGTTAAAGGTTACAGGAGTTAAAAGGTTAACAGTTAAATACAGGGTAGGAGTTAAACAGTTGCAAGGAAAGGTTGTAAAGGGGGTGGGAATGGCAGGGCTGGGGGTGAAGGGAAAGTTGGTGAAAAAATGTATGGTGAGGTTTAGTTTTTTAAGGCGAAAGCCTAGGGAATTTTGTGATGTGCATATGTTGTCAATAAAGCGGCCTTTTTCACACAAAGGAGTACGTTTGTGTTCTGTGCTGCTCCCCTTTGGCCCAAGATGTAGATTATAATATTATCTTGGATTTCTTTTACATCGTGCTCAAGCATTGGGGATCCCAAAATGTGCAATGAAAGATGGTGAAGTCCCAGCATTATTGCTGAGACTGCCTGCATAAACTACTACTGAAGCTGGGGAAATATGACAGAAATGTATATTACATGGCAAAGGTTCTCGGGAAAAATGCCACTAAACCTGAAAGAAATGAATCTTCCATCAGCTACTGTGCTTCACAAAAGATTAGACAGAACTTAAAGCTGAAAAGGAAACCTGTCATGGGCTCATTTTCATATTTTATATTCTTTCTGTGCCCCATCTGGCGACATATTCTATTGAACTGAATACTCCAATTGAATATATCCATTTTCCTTTGTTGTATTTTCAATTAAAAATTGGACTGACTTGTGTGGATTGCCAATTTCATTTTGGATCAGTCCAACCCAAAGGACAATGACTTGACTGTCCTAAAAAAATCCAACTAATAAGAAATCTGAGAAATCGCATTCATTCAAGGAGCTCTCATTTCTAAAGGCGTTTTCTTCTCCCTCTGAGGATAAAGGATTTGAGGTTCCTTATCAGTGTATTCTGCACTAGCCAGGTCCTTTCAACAGCACATAGCCACAACGGTATTCAGCAAAACAAAGGCAAACTTTCGATGAGAGTAATGGTGAGAAAATTAGTGTAGAGGGATCCCAACTGAACTTTAGTGTGAAATTCGCCAGTCAAATAATTTCCTACATACACGTTCCAAAAAACATAAATCATTTAATGTGAAATTTTGCCTTAAGCCCTGGACAATTTTAACCAAAGAATCGAAAACATGAATTAGAAAATACATATTTTAGCTAATTTCCCATTTGTGTTTGTTTTGTGAGGAGAACATTTAGAGATACAGGGGCCAGTGTCACACAAATAATGTGAAATGCACTCCTACAATTGTCACAGGTTTTCAGGTTTACTCTGGAGAAACATTTGGGAATTCCCTAGGATAATTTCAAGGTGCATCTGTGCACATGATAATTATGCATGCAAAAATGTGCAACTCTACTTCCAATGTGTTTTCTGCATAGGAAAAATATTTTTCCCCGTAGAGAAACCACCTGCTCCACACACTCATCTGATTTTGGGATGTTTTCTTCTTCTTCTCGCACTTGACCTGCAATTACTCGTTTACATGATAGCATGACATTTCAGACCAATGCTAGGGTAGAAATAGGCTGAGAAAACGTTTGTGAAAATACACCAGCAAAAATACAGTGGTATTCCTATACTTTCACAATATTCCTGCCCCAGACCATTTACTCCTCATCACAGATAGAAGGTTTACTCACACGAAAAAGAATGTGGCAGTATTTCTTTTTATGGGTAAAAATAAAAATCACATTTTATGAATAGCAGACATGGTTTAATATTAGAAACAAAGCATATTTGTATGGAAGTTGAACTCACACGAGCAAATAACTGTTGGAGTAGGAACTACGCTGTTTAAAGCATGCCATTTAATAGATGAAGCAACAAGCACTCCCTACTCAATTCCCACCACTTCAAAATTACCATGACACTCAACTTTGTTGGCCCTCTTCAGCATAAAATACCCCAGCCGTACAATAAGACCAGCAATAGGTAGCTTGATCCACTTGGCTAACATAATGTAAGTCCACAAATTGGAGCAATGCTGAGGAAAAAAATATAAGGGTCCCTTGAGAAAGGTAAAATAAAAAGCCCAAATGAGAAATTAGCAGAAGGCCATCCTGAAAGCAAAGAAGATGTATAATAGGAATCCAAATCAATCAAGCCTAAAATCAAACAAAAGAATTGTTAAAAATATTCTGGGAACTATTGGACCAAGATGTATTGAAGAAGTTCTGTAGAGAATACAATCAACTTTTTGAAGAATGAATGCCCATCTTTGAGGATAAAATCTTAAATGTTTGTTCCAGCATCCAAGAGAATCTGGAGCCTTCACCATTGCTCTGAGATACCAATTGTCTATTCCACTTTTCAACCTTCTCAACAAAGAGTCTTGAACTAGTGCTTAAAACTAGGAACAAGATATACTATCAAACATTCCAGTGTAGCCATGCTCAGAAGCCAATTTTATAGAACATATTGCCCCTGTTAACCTCCACGTCATATGAATCAAAAATACCTCTTCTTGGAACATGACATACCTAGCGCAATTCCTAAACTGGCAAGTACATTTGAATTGAACCTAAAGTATCTTGTAGGTAGTGAGTGGAGTTGTACCTTACACAGTTTTCACTTTTGAAGATCTTCTATCTCAGTTTTTTTTCATAGCTTACCATTCTAGATAAGAGTTTGACCGTAATAGGACAGAGGCTTTCAACCTGGTTCCACGTAAGAAACTACGGCATGTACTTTCTGACATGGGTATCCCCTCAGATCTCTTGACTGTGTTAATTCACCTACATTACATGCAGGTACGTTGGGGAAGTCAGGGGCAGTTGACAGAACGGTTCCCTATCCGGCAGGGAGTCTGCCAAGGCTGCGTTCTGGCTCCCACTTACTGTTCCTGAACAATATTGTTAATTCTCTCTCTGGCCTCCCTATTGATGCCCCTATTTTAGCTGGTATCAAAATTTCCATTTTATTGTTTGCAGATGACCTAACAATTAATATCCAAGACACCTAGTGGGCTACAACCAGTGCTATCTCACTTCAAAGAATTTTGCAATACCCGCAGACTAGCGATTAAGTCCGCAAAAACTAAGCTTATGATCTTCAATAAAGCTAAGACATTCAAGGGTAGGCTTGAGCTGGGGGGCGAACTACTAGAAAGGGTAGATGTCTTCACTTCTTTGGGTGTAACACTATCTTCGACCATTTCTTGGAAGCCTCATATAGATCTCATGTCTCTTAAACATAAGCAGAAGGCTGGCGCTATAATCAAAGAGCACACCTCTTCCTACTTCAAACCTATTGCCCCAGCTTTACAAATGTATGATGCTAAAGCAGTTACCTCTGCGTTTTATGGTTCTGAGTTGTGGGGTTATGCCAACATTTCTTCTTTTACAAGGTCTCAGAATAAATTCTTGAGAAGCCTAGCATGCCTTCTTGCCAGCACCCCATTGGTCCAATTAATGCTCAACATGGGGAGAAGGTCAGTAGCTGACAAAGCTAGACTTCGGCCCCTATTATTATGGAGAAGTTTATAGTCCAACCCTGAACAGGCCCAGTATAGATCGGCCCTGGAATATGTGTTTGCGGCTGATACATTTAATAAAATCTTATGGCTTCAACAAATTAGAAAAACTTTTAATAAACATTGACCATAGACCTCTGTGGGATAATCCTCCATCTGCTACATCTCTGTCAGCAACGAATCTAAAAAAACAATATTGGTTGTGGGTCAGACAATCAGAGTCACAATCTGTTGTCAAGTCATCCTTAACAGGAGAAGTCCTAGATTTTAAATCCAGTGGCCTCTTGGAGCCCTATATGGATGCCATCACTGTTCCTTTGGACAATAAACTATATTTCCAGTTCAGGGTTGACACCCTTCCTGTGAAAACATTTACGAATAAATGGGCCCCAAACGTAGATCTTTTGTGTCTGACCTGGAAGATATCTACACAATCGATTGGCCATGTTATTATTGCCTGCCCAGGTTATGTTATTCCCCGTCAGAAATTAATTAAACCATTATGCAGATTAAAGGGGACCCATAGCAGCTATTTTGCACTCAGAATTCTTAGATCAGACCCAAATCTCACATATGCATGCGCCATTGCAAAGTTTCTGGGGTGGATATGGATCATCAGAGCTAGAACTGCTAGTGTGTCCTAAAGGAATGTCAGTGTTTTTAGTTATTTACATGATGTTTTATTCCTCGGAAACCAATTACACTTATTGTCACACAATCACATTGCTCTGTCCCCCAAGAGTATTCTCCCTTGTCTGATTCTCTAAAAGAAGATTCTTGCTCAGCTTACATTGTCTGCCAGTGCATCCTTGGAAAGTGATGAATGGTTTTGATATCTTAATGTTTTCACTAGGATATGTTCCCATTTAAAGTATTGTGTCACGTGTTTATCGCCTGCTCTGTAGGCTTTCAGCCCCTATATGTATCCAATTACTTTCCATTTTTCTGGGGGACTAAATCCGATGTTTTTATATTTTGAGAAATCTTACTCTTTTATATTGCAACGCTTCGGCAGTCATACCTGATTTAATTGTTTTTAACAACCGATTATTTATTTGTGTACGTGTTTATATTGTATGTGCTTTTATGACTAAATGTTGAATAAAACTTATCAACTGAAATTTAAAAAAATCTGTTATACCCTGTGTTCTGTAATCAACGTTAAAGGTCTTATTGTTAGTATTATTTATTTTAGAAATAGTTTTATTAATTTCTCCAATATTAATATAAGGTCTGAATTTGCCAGCTTCCTCACTGCACCCTCTTTTCAGAATTTTTTCTTTTCGATTCCCAGCTATAGACACTGAAACTCCACATAAAAAACAAGTGATGCCTAAAGTAGCAAGGGTGAAAGTATATATCAAACATTTTTCATGCTGGTACACCTATGGGGACTGTCATTCCCAATTAAATGTGAATATACTTGTGTTTCAGCTAGGTTCAGCCACTTGTGTTGATTTTTTTCTGATCCCCTCGACAATTAAATCTGAGCATATGCTGGTTCTAACAAATAGCTTTTCAGGTCATTTAGCTTTTGAATTACAGATAGCAGGCGTTTATAGACCACTCTCTTCCTAAGAAATGGACTTTCAATAAAATATACATAGAGTCTAAAAGCTGGGTGAGAGAGGTAAAAGGAGAAATTATGGCATTTTTACTATGAATCAAGGTTTCACCACTCAAGATAGGATTTGGGATATGTTTGAGGCATGATTCCGGATGTTTTTGATTTCTAAAGTTATTAGCTGTAGAAAAAATACTACAGCAGAAAAAACAGAGACTTGAAACTCAGGGGCATATTCTCAAGAACGGGCGATAATTATCGCCAACCTAGGTTAACGCAACTTTACATAACGCCGTCTATCGCGGGAAACTAACGCCGTGTCAACGGCGTATTCTCAACACGCCGGCAACAGGCGATAGTATCCCGATAATGCGTCAACTGTCCGCGTAAAAATTACCTGGACGGCGATAAAAAAGGAAACCCGAACGTGAAAAAAGTGGCGATGGGCCCAACCGCGATAAAAACATCAGTGATAAGCAGCGCCAGGCTTGCTATTCCCACGTCAGGCGGGAAAAATCACCATAAAAACTGCCCAAAAAAAAAAAAAAAAACTACTGAGAAGCACCATGGAGGAAGCTGGAGCAAGTACAGAGGCCAACCAGAACCCCACAAACCCCCCGGAGGACCAGCCAGGGACCTCGGGGAAGGAGAAGGGCAAGGAGAAGAAGAAGAGGAACCCGCAATTCAGTCCGCAGGAAAACAAGATCCTGATTACGGAGGTGATAGAACACCACCAACAACTGTTCATCACCTCCACTGTGTCATTGGCAACTAAAAATGCAATATGGCAGTCCATTTTGGCCAAGGTGAATGCAGTCGGAGTGAAGAGAAGGGAAGTGGACGACTGCAAGAAGCGCTGGAATAATGTGAAGCGCAAAACCAAGCTGAAACTCGCCTACAACCGGAAAGCAGCAATGCAGACTGGAGGTGGGAGTCCAGCGCCACAGCAGGAGCTGGATGAGATGGAGGAAATGGTGTCCACAGTCATCAGTGGGGAGACGGTGGCAGGAGTTGGGGGACCGGACACTGCTCAACATGACCTGACCCAACAGCAACAGGGTGAGTAACGACCAGGGACTGGGGGGACGGGGGGAGATGGGCACAATGGCACACATGCACAATTAAGTATAGCACAGTGCACACCCACAATGACTCTGGATCATGTCCCTGATCTCCTTGGCACACTGCAGCACACATAGAAACAGCAAGTAGGCCCCTGTTGACAATGTGCCCAGAGGGGGCCCTCACCACACATCACTAATCTCACAACAAACCCATGCACATGTGCTGAACCCAGCAAAGCTCCGGGTCCGTGAGCCACACTGACAATGCAAGTGACATTGCATGATGATTAGCATGGCTGCAGTCCAATTATCATGACATGGTACACACCACGACACTGAGGTGGCTGAGTGTGGACCACATCGTAAAGGAGCAGGTGACACTCTGACACATCCACGTGCACAAACAACTCCTGACGTCAACAAGACATCTGCGGACAAACCATGCCCAAGAGTCCCAACTCCCACCAAGAGCCCAATTTACCCAAGTCTGCAACATCTCAGCACTGCATAAGCACAGAAGTGAAAGGGACACCGCCTGAAAGTGATAAGGGCCAGCAAAATCAGAGCTGCAGGGGCGACTCTCCCACAATGCAGCACACACACATAAGAAACAGAGCACATCAACATTGACAACAATGTGGTACAGACTGCAACACTTTCACAACAGAACAGAGGACACAGCTGCTGCCGCTTGTGTGTAGAAACTGGCCAATCACATTTGGCATAGCAGGAAACTGTGAGATGATAATGTACAAGTACAACCCCACATCCCTGATGGTGTAGAAATGTCCACTGTCCCGCATCAAATAGGCATCTCCTCCCAAACAGTCACAATGTACATTGTCATGCAGTCTGTTTGTAAACTTGTCCAATGCGTGAACATACATGGAACCCACTGTTAAGCTGCATCTCCCCTTCACATTGCAGAGCGAGAATCAACACCTCCTGCAGAGCAGACCGTACATCTCTTCACTGATGATGAAGAGGACCTCCACACCATCGACACCGATGCCCTCCAACAGCTCATGGACACCCTCAGCACCCCACCCCCAGGAGCAGGGCAGCCCAGCCGCATCGAGGAGACCCCACCCCCTGCACAGACCACACATCTGGAAGCACCCCCCACCACGGCTGTCTCCCAGGACCCCCACGACCAATACATGGCATTCCAACGCTGTGTGTTAGAGGGCCAGAAGGAGATGGCTGATCAGGAGCGGGTGGGGTTTGGCCTCATGGCAGCCAAACTAGATGCCATACGTGGGTGTCTAAGTCCCATCAGGGACCACTTACAGTCCCTAATGGACACCCACAGTCCGCTCCATGCTCTCCAACAAGCCATGGCTGACATCGCTGGAGTCATGACTCTGAGACAAGAACAGCTGTCTAGTCAGAGTGGCTCCAGCGATGACAGCCGGGAGTTGGGACGCATGCGGAGGATCATGGAGAACATGGAGCGGATGCAGGTGGAAAAAATGGCTGCCATGGCTGCACACCAGCGAGATGTAGCTGGGATCTTCCATGCCCTGCAGATCCTCATCATGGCATTGCTGCCACAAGGCCTGGCGCAGATGAATGCTGCTGCTACTACTCCATCCTCATCTCCGCCCCCTGACGTGTCAGTGCCTCACAGTGCGGCAGACAATCCACCTCCGGCCCCTGATGTGTCACTGCCACACAGTGTGGCAGACATTCCACCTCCGGCCCCTGATGTGTCACTGCCACACAGTGCTGCTGACAAAACACCACCACCCACATGTGAGGCAAATCACACATCAGAGGACGATGATGTGAATGATTCTGTCTTTGTGGCAAGAAGGAAGCGGTAGCATTCATCTCCGCCATATGGCCTGTTTCAGCTTGGTTCTGCCCTCTGCATCATGCCCTAGAACAACACCTTCCACTGTCCCTTGAGACACTCTGCGACACTCACCTTGGCCCTCAACATGGACTGCCATATTTGTTTTGGTTACCAATGACACAGCAATCAGACTGCGGACTGCACTCTTCCTCTTCCGATGAACTTGTCAATCCCTAAAGGACTCTGGCTAGCCCTCCACGGCGCAACAATGTCAAGTGGGGTTTGCATGGCCATGTACTGGTCCAGCTTCAACACTCCACCGAATGTGATTAAAACATTCTAATTCACACAGATGTGTCATGTCAATGATCAAGCAAGCATGAAAGTATGGATGAATATAGGGGCAGTGATTCCAAAAAAAGGTACTCCCTGGGAACTGATATCAATGCGCATGTTTGACCGTGACCCAGATAGGCAGTGTGATGACTGGGAATGTGTGAACTAGCTGTGGCCTCATTGATCCTAAACATCAATCTCGCAATTTCCCAACTTAGCCCCACGCCAATGTAGGAAATAGGGCTGTGTGTAAAAAAGTCAAAGTCAAAGTTATGTGGATGCCACAGCTCGGAGCAATGATTTGTTTGAGTGTGCAGCGGTTGGACTCCTGGGATGGTCTGTGCGTAAGTGTGAAGGTCATTCCATGCAAGAGAACTGCGAGCAAGGACTTCTGTGTGTGGGGTGTGTATACGTTGGTCTTTGGTTAGCGCTGTGCGTAGTGTGGGAGTCATCATCAGCTGCTATGGTATCTCTCAGGGGGTGCCGGGCGCATGCAATTCCAAGCTCGGAGGTGCAGATGTGCCACCGCCTTCTAGTCCAGACAAAGGAGCTTTCATCCCTAATGTTAGTTTGTCATCTGCTTGCACTCTGGAAATGTGATGTGGATTGGGGGGGGTGTCACTGCTTCGCCTTCCGGCACGGTTGAACCCTTACCAGCCATGTACGTGCCCTCATGGTCAAATTTGCATGCTCTGATGTAGCAGTGTTGTTTTGCTTCAGTCTGACAGTGATGGGTACAGGTAGCTGTGAGGAGGCGCGTGACTTCTCACCTTGCACCTATTAGCTGACACTGTTCACTACTATTGATGGATGACGTCTGTGTACACATGTGATCTGTACATGGCACATATGTCCAGGGGACACCTTGGTGTGTTCTACGCAAGGTATTCCTGCTGGCTTTTTGGCTGGTGGGCATCTCCCATGTTGCTGAGGTGTTCACTGTGCCCCCATCCCCCTTACGTCCATGTTGCTCATGTTGTGGGACTTGAGTCACAGAGTGCATCTCTGCATCAGGGTGGTTCATATTTGACCCCAAATGACACCCGCAATTTCATATTTGACCCCAAATGACACCCGCAATTTCATATTTGACCCCAAATGACATCCTGTTGTCTTTTTTTGAACACCAATGACAGCCTTCTTGTCATGTATTTGTACACATGTGATACGCTGATGAGTGGGATTACGTACTACATTTGACACCCTGTGATGGCATTCCGAATACGTGACACCCTGAACAGCCTCTCTGTACAGAGGTGACATACCCACCATCTATTTGCGAGATTGTTAGCACTTAATGCTGCACTTACACCTGTCAGAGTGATGTCCTAATGCAGAGGACTGACATGCACACAGGGAATGTGTGTTGCAATGAACTTATTTGCACATGCTGTTCATGTGGCCATTTTGTACTGTTCCATGATTGCTAAGGACTGTCACAATGTGACGTGCTCATGCGAAGAAATTGTTAATGATTGTGTTCCTTCGGGCTATTCCTGCTGCAGCTGCAGTGGGGTGTGGTCCATCTGCCTCATCTTCCTCATCATCGTCCAGTGCATCTGGCACTTGGATCCATGGGGCATTGGTGTGTGCACATATGTTGTGCAATACACAACATGCAATGATCATCTTGCACACTATTACTGGGCTGTACAGGAGTCTTCCACCTGTGATGTCCAGGCACCTAAAATGTGACTTTAACACGCCAAATGTGCGCTCAACAATGCCCCTGGTGCGTTTGTGGGTCACATTGTACTGCCTCTAGGCCGGGGTGTTCGGGGCTCGGAGGAGTGTCATCATCCACGGACAGAGTGCATATCCTTGATCACCTGTGAGAGGTAAGTGAGATTAGTGTAAACTGGTGGTTCTACATGCTGTGCTGGCAGACTTACAAGTTTTGTGGTGTGTGATTTGTGTGACTTTGGGATTCATGTTTGCCATGTATTGCTTCTGGCGGATGTGTGGGGTCAATGTGTATTACGTAGCCTCACAGCTGCTCCTCCCTCCCCCCGAGCCTATTTACTTGTGTGCGCTGCGCGGTTGCATCACTTGCACTCCTACGGCACACCATTGTCATGCCTGTCTGCGCATGTCCGCAAGCCTGTCAACAACACTGTAATGTTGGCCGTTGAAGGTGGGCGGCCACGTGTGTGTAGGCCTATGGTAAGGATAGGGCGGACACAGATGTGGAGTTCAGGCCTGGCCGAACTCGCGCTGCGATTGAGGCTAGGCCTTTGGCATATGCTGCGGCAATGAAGAGACACCCACAACAGTTGGCATGTATGAGCCAAGACCCCGAGCGGTCTTGCGCTCCTTTATTTATCCATTCGGGCGAGCCCGCCCTCCGGGTGCATGCTACATTGTAACATTGTCGATTAAGGGCCGGGTGGCGCCGAGACTACGACAGTGACACACGCCATAGTTACTTTTGTGGCCAGCCCGAAACTGAACCACGCCCAGAGCCCCGGGCCATTTCTTCACACTCCTCACACGCCTACGCATGCGCTGCCGCCGCGGCGCTGGGATGTCGTGCGCTTCAGAGTACGTCTCCAGACGTTCCACCCAGGGTTTCCAGAGGCCTGCCTGGGACGGGGGTGGCCCCGTGACTGTGAGGGGCTCCAGTGGCTGTTGGCTGCTGGAGGTGGACTTGTGGGGTAGCCCCATGGGACGATGACTTGTGGTGCACTGAGTTAGTGGCACCTGAGTCACTGCGTCTGGCAGGGGCCTACCGCCACGTGGCGATGACTTGCGGTGCACTGAGGTAGGCCCACCTGAAGAGCTGAGCGGGTGTGCAGCCTGCGATGATGCTGTGGCCTGGAGGCTGGACGGTGACTTGCAGTGCCCTGAGGTAGTGGCACCTGAAGAGGTGAGCGGGTGTGCAGCCTGCGATGATGTTGTGGCCTGGAGGCTGGACGGTGACTTGTGGTGCACTGAGTTAGTGGCACCTGAGGCACTGCGTCCGGCTGGGGCCTACCGCCACGTGGCGATGACTTGCGGTGCACTGAGGTAGGCCCACCTGATGAGCTGAGTGGGTGTGCAGCCTGCGATGATGCAGTGCGCCTGGAGGGCTGGACTGGAAAGGATTTGTCTGTTAGCCTGCTGGACCACAGTGGAGGCCGGAGGGAGCAGTCAGCACACACAGAACTCCGTGGTGTGGTACCGCAGGGTGCGCTGGGGGCCTGTTGCGCGGAAGCCAGCGATCGGCTGAGGAGGCTGCCAAGCTCGCAGGCCTTGGCCCTGAAGATTGCACTGGCACGTGGTGGGCCCTCTTGGAGACACGCCGGTGGCGGCAGGTGAGCAGTGAGGCCTGGGTGCGCAGGGGCGGGCAATCACCGCTTGGTGCCGGACGGGTCTGGGGACCAGCGGGCTGGGGTGCAGCAGGCACACAGGATCGCGCAGGCACCACCGGTCATGGCAGCAGCCTCGTGGCAGTGTGAGGGGCGCTGCCCTGGCAGACACGCCCCTGCAGGCGATAACGAGTTGTGCGCCGGGTGGCGTGTGACGTAGGCTCCTCGTCACCGGTGTTAATTTGGCCGATGAAGGTGGTCGGCCACGTGTGTGTAGGCCTATGGTCAGGATATGGCGGACACAGAGACACACGTAGTAGTTACTTTGGTGGCCATTCCAGAAGTGAACCGCGCCCAGATCCCCGGGCTATTTATTCACACTCCTATGCTGGACTGCTGTACACCGGCCCAGCCCACTACGCTTACGCTTACAGGGGGGGCGACATAGCTACATGTCCAAGGTCTTCCCCACTGCCTGAGGTAACATGGTTGCGTCCACTGTCCACAACACTACACACACCAGCAGTATATGTCCACATGGACATGTCTGTGCTCTGCATACTCAAGACTGTCCAGCACATCACCACCACACTTGGCATTGTGTACATTCTTATTCATCAGTCCATTGCCTCCTTCGCACATTCTTGGTTCCCACCTCTCCCCACATTCTGCAATTGTGTGGCAGAGGGGCTATGCCTTTGTGGATGGTTTGTCTACATGTCTGGCCCCTGTTACCACAGTTACTTGTGTTGTCGTGTCTGGTAGGTGGGCATGTTGGTTGGCATCTTGTATGTGATTTTGTTACATGTGCATTCCCACAGTTGTGGGTTGTATGATTGTGGAGTTGAGGTGTGTGGTGTGTTCCGTTGGTGCTTACCAACGAGCAGTGCATTTCCATAGGTGCCATCCTGAAAGCGCTGGTTGATGATGGACTGTCGGAAGATGTAGGAATCATGCACACTGCCTGGGTAGTTGGCGACGACATTGGTGAACAGTCCCCGGTGGTCCACTATTGCCTGCACATTGATGCAATGTGTGTGCTTTCTGTTGCGGTAATTGTGTGCAGTGTCGACAAGGGGCACAAGTAGGACATGTGTGCAGTCAATTGCCCCCAACACGTGCGGGAAGCCAGCTATGGCGTAGAAGCCTTGCTTGGTCTCCAGCTGTTCCTGCGCAGTGTGGGGGAAGTGAAGGTGCTGGGGTATCAAGCTGGTGATGGCATCCAAGACAAGTGTGAGGAACTTTGATAGGGCTGGCTGTGAGACTCCTCCGACTCTGGCAGTTGTTGATTGGAAGGTACCAGATGCCAACTAGTGCAGCACAGCCAGCAGCTTTG
Organism: Calotriton arnoldi; assembly: GCA_963921515.1. Taxonomy (NCBI): domain Eukaryota; kingdom Metazoa; phylum Chordata; class Amphibia; order Caudata; family Salamandridae; genus Calotriton; species Calotriton arnoldi. The sequence continues at coordinate 193,034 of CAWUFW010011010.1, read as the reverse complement.
TCTGCGGAGGGATGTTGGTTGTCCGCTGTGTTGGTACCGTCAGCCAGTGGGCAATGTGGGTCAGGATGCAGAGGATGGTTGTCCTTTTGAGCCTGTAGTGGGCAATGACCTCCTCTGGCGTTAAGTCTCTGAGGCTGGTGCGTTTTCGGAATGTCCGCTGTCTTGTTCTGCGCTGCCTTGGTGGCAGTCCGGGGGGGGGTGGTCCTGGGGGTGGTCCTGGGGGTGGTGGCGGTGGGTGTTGTGGCCCTCTTCGGTCTCCAAGCTGCATGATTAGTAGCTCCATGGCATCTGTTGGTCTTCAGATGTGGCTCTGGGCTGGGCTCCCTTTCTACTGCAGGTTTTCGTCCTACTTAAGACCAGGAAAAAGCAGGTCTTAAGTCCCTGCTGCTAATATGCCTTATCGCCTGTTTTTGGACCGCATCGCCGATCTGGCTGGTCGTTGAGAATATCGCGAAGTGGTGTTATTGTGAGTTTTTGCATGGGAACGCCTACTCTGCATATGATTAGAGTTAGTTGTCGCTGTCAGCCTTGGCGATGTATTCGGCGGCAGCTATCGCAGGTACACTGACGATGTCGGCTGTTAGCGCAGGCTTGTGAATAGGGCGATAATTCTATTGCCACTTTCGTGGCGGTAAAGTGTCGCTAATTCGGTGATGTGTCCTTGAGAATATGCCCCGTAGAGTCTAAAAGCTGGGTGGGAGAGGTAGAAGGAGAAATTATGGCATTTTTACTATGAATCAAGGTTTCACCTCTCAAGATAGGATTTGGGATATGTTTGAGGCAGGATTCCGGATGTTTTTGATTTCTAAAGTTATTAGCTGTAGAAAAAATACTACAGTAGAAAAAAACAGAGACTTGAAACTCAGTGTTTTATCATAGGAAGTGCTTGCAATAAAATTCTGCTGCATGATACAAACAACAATAGAATAGCTTTTGAAAAAGCTAAGACTCTTCTTCGTGAGCATCATTATGCTGAGAGTTATATGAATAATCCAAATTTCATATTCAAAAGTGTATGAGGAAAGCAATTATGCAGATAGGTTTAGAGCCCAGAAGATTTTGAAAAAAAAAAGCCAAAAGCACTAATAGCACTTTAAGATGTCTAAGATCTGGGGCTTGATTTTCCACTCGAGCAAATTATAGACTTTTATGCAACACTATAAGCCAATATATACCGATGGCCAAAATGTAGATCAGAATAAATAAAATCATTTTTTGGGCAACATTCTATCCCCAGGCTAGCATAAGAAGATATAATTTCATTATATAATCCTTCTATGATGCAGAAACCTAGAAGACATAATGTCTAGTTTACCCTGCGGGAAAATATGTGGCCCTGATTAGTGCCCAGCAGAATGTTATAAAACATTTGCAAACACCTTGAATATTCATCTTTTAAGTCTGACAAATTTTATTTTGACGGTTGGCACAATTCCTTGCTGGGATTGTTGTAATTTGTTTTTTGAAAAGGACAAAAATCATTAGGACCCGAATTCATATAATCCCATTCCTCTTTTAAATAAAGATTATAAAAATGTTATGAAGCTTATTGCAAACAGGTTTAATAGGAAAATTCTTGGGTTAATTCATCCAAATCAGAATGGTTTTATTCCAGGATGATCCCCCGGCTTCGATACAGGATAAGGAGGAATTAGTAATATATTTAATTGAATATACAGTCATTAAAAAAGCTGGAAACTGAAAACAAAGGTCAAATCAGTTAATCTTTCTCTAAAAATCTTCGCTAAATGGGGGAAACCAGAAGATACTACTGCTCTAATGCCAGAAATATGGAATAGAGTTAACCAGCTGAATTTTTCGGTTTCAAGAGGTGCTAACTTCTGTAAAATATAATATTACTCCAAATGGTTGATCTACTGCACTCCAGCATACTTAAAGAACATTTTACTAGAAAGCACAGTAAGCTGTTTTAGATGTGAATCTCCTGAAATCGTTAATTGGTTTTATATCAATTGGCAATGCCCTAGATTATTTAGTTTTGGAAATCAATATTCCAATAACTTGAGGGCTTATTCTCAATTGAAATTCCATGGAAGCTACTGCTGCCCTTAATAGGCTATTGCCTAATTCAGGGAGTAATTTGGAGATATCAGAAACTAATCTATATTTCAATGTCAATAGTTCATTTATTAATTTTACAAAAATAGAGGACCAAAGTAATTCCCTCATTTGAAGATGGACAGAGGAAGATGTGTAGATTGCTACGTAATAAAGGGTTATACACAAAAACGTTTGGAGGTACTTTTTCAGTTATGGAATGAATTATTCATATAACTTAATTATTCTCATAACCTAAATATCTTTAGCGCAATATGAGTCTGTCAGGGTAGTAGCAATGTATAAGTGAATTATAATGCGGTTACCAACAAACCCTATGTTCCTACAGTCTGAGAAGAAAAATTATTTCTTAACTATAGGTATATATGTCTATCTAAATTATTTTTTCAAAATTTGTTATGTTAATGAGCTCATGTGATGCAGGTAATTAAGCATGATTATATGTGTTTTTTTACTTCCAAATTAAATAAATATATATATATACCCTCCAAGCGCCAGATGGCAAGTTGATGAACTCGCAGGACACATGGACATTACAACACTCTAAATATAATAGGGTACTAGACCTATAAAGCTCAGCTGTCAGACTAATATAATCGCGTACATCATAATATGTACTATACATAGGATGGTTAAAATGTACGATCTGCAATAGACGTTGTACTATGCTGCTTGTTTTTGAAACAATCATGAATGTGAACATATATCCCAATACCGGTTGAATGCTGTGTAATCAATTGCAAATCGTAAATAATTCTGTCACAAGGGTATCTGTATGTTTAGAATCGAACTACAAGTCCCAGAAGTCAATGGGAATTTGTAGTCACAGGAAGTGACTTAAAAACAGATGGAACAGTAGTGCCCCCTACCGTGAGAAAGGCCGTGTGGCCGAAACGCGTCGGTGTGACAGACTGGGTCTGTAATAAAATGTCAAAACCTGATTCCAGAGTGCGGCGTTCTTTGTGAAAAAATTGGATTTGGCCATTGGTTCAGCCCCACGCCTGCACCCGCTGCTGCGCGCTCCGGCAGGAACCACATTGTAGCACAATTGAATCAACGCCGGAAGTGCCCGATCGAAAAAGCCGTCAAACCGTCAAGCTGTTGGAGCACACCGGGTTGAGCGCTGGAGGAAGGAGCAGAGAGCCCCGACCGTACAGGAGTCTCCCCGAATGGTGAGTGCAAAAACTAACTGACTTCAATTGCAATCGGCACTAACCTTGTATCGAAGCGACTTGTTTGTGGTGAAAGACGGAGACCGATATCGTTACAAACTAAATAGCGATACGCCGTGCTCCGACCACATCAAAGGGGGAATTCAGGAAATGCTTGATTTGTAACAGACACTACCAGGGGAAAAGACGGTAAAAATAAGCATACGTGACAAATAATATTCAACCGGAGGATTAGAGATTACTGTAAAAGCAACAATGGAAGCACGCAAAGCCAAACGCGCACAAATTGTAGCGACAATGTTTCAAACTGGCAACCAGGAGGGAGCAGCCAGCAATGCACCGATACAACTGGGAAGTAATCTGGACCCCACATTAAAACAACTATTCTTTCAAATTGAGAAACAATACAGGAAAGAAATAAGTAAAAGCTGGGAGGTTTTGGCGTTACAAAAATACCTTACAGTGGACAGAGTACCACGCGGGCTTAGAATCTTCACCATGCCCACACATCCCGACACACGAACGGAAATGCTAGAAGAATGGGGTGCCAATAATATGGAATGCAGTAAGAACATGATGAGGATTCTCATAAAATATGCTGAGAAGAATCTGGAGAAAATACACACAGCAATCAAGGATTTAGAAGCCAAAATAATTAAACATGACACAGATGAGATAAACAAAATACGCAAGGAAATGGACGACCGACTAGAAAAGTATGAGGACGAAATACAACAACGGAAACAAAGAAAATTTAACAGGGATGAAACAGATTATAAACAAGGCCGGATACTCACGTTTGCGAAACGTTTCGACGTATTAAAAAGCAACCTGGCAACAAAAGCCCTAAAAACTGGCGGCGAAACTGGAAGTGAATCAGATATAAGTGGCAGCGAAAATGAAACACACAGTGGTGAAAATAACTCCAGTAACATTACTTTTTTAGAGGAAATGCGCCTTGTCAACCTGGATCAGAATCTAGCACGCAACCAAGGACAAGGCAGAGGCAGAGGCAGAGGGTATGGAAGAGGGAATACAAGGTCTTTAGAAGTAAAAGGAAAACCCGAAGATCAAAGCACAAGACGACAATATCCATTGAGGAACAGGACATAGAAGAGCTGATGGATGAGAATCTAATCATCAACTTATCTGATTACACTCCAACAGCTACAGAATGTCAAATACTAAACAAAGGCCTATCATTTTGTCCACAACAACATTTTAATTACACAAATACCAAAATTGATATCTATAAATATGTCAGGAAGCTAAAACTAACTAAAATACATGCTGGGAAACAATCACACCAATCACTCAAAGCTCCGACATTAAAATACAGGATGTTGAAAGTCAACAAGAAATGAATGATGCGTGTCTAACAATCGAAGAGATCCCACATTTGAAAACCTTGTACGACCTAGCGAATGAACTTCAAGATGATGATATTACCGAAATACAAATGCTTCAAAACCTTGAAATAGACACGAAACGGCACAAAAGCAGTGGCCTCACAAATAAATCAAAATACTGCCCTCAATTATCACCAGGAAACAAGATCGACTCCTTTTCTGAATCAGTAATGCATGAAATTGATAAAATGGAAAGAACGCGAAACAAGAAACACAGGGAAAATACATCAAGAAAAGAGAAAGAAGCAATTGAATCCCTAGCTAACAACCCCAAAATAATAATTAAATCTGCAGATAAAGGGGGAAATATTGTCATCCAGAACACAAGTGATTACAAAGCAGAAGCACATCACCAATTACATGACCCTACCAAATATGAGAAACTAGCTCACAATCCCATCCATAAAATGATTCAGGAGCTGAAAATCAACTTGGACGAATGGCACAATCACAACTTAATTAGCACAGAAGAACACCAATTTCTGCTTAAAGAAAATCCCACCATCCCGACCATATATTTCCTACCGAAAGTCCACAAAACTTTAATTAACCCTCCCGGGAGACCAATTGTATCGTCTTGTGATGCACTATATGAAAACATGTCATCCTATGTGGACCACTACCTCGCTCCAATTGTAAAAGATCTAAATTCTTACATTCAGGACACAGGGGATTTCTTGCGCATACTATCAAACACAGAATGGAATCCATCATATATTATGGCAACAATTGATGTACTTTCTTTATACACATCTATCAAACATTCTATAGGCCTCAATGCCTGTGCATATTTCCTGAAACAACGTAACATCAACGAACTAGAGCAATCAGCAATGCTACTAACCATGATCAAAATGTGTCTTACAAACAATGTATTTCTCTTTGACCATGAGATGTATCATCAACTATGTGGCAGTGCGATGGGCATTTCCTTCTCCCCCAACTATGCAAATCTCACTATGGGCTGGTGGGAGAAAGAAATAGCATGGGGCCAAACAACACCGCAGCACTCGATAAGATCATACTATGGACTCGATATATCGACGACCTTTTTATAATCTGGAACGGGAAAAAGGAAGAGTTTATGAATTTCTTCACAACTTTGAATGACAATGACATTGGGCTCTCGTTCACGTGCACCACCAGTCGGCAGAAAATAGACTTCCTGGATACTACAATCTACATTGAGAATGGACAAATACAAACAACTCTTTTTAGAAAGAAAACTGCAACCAACAGCATTCTCCATGCAGAGAGCTTCCATCCCAAATCTTTACTGAAAAGCATACCATTTGGAGAATTTCTTAGAATGCGACGCAACTGCTCAAAGGATGAAGAAGCAGACAGGGAAATTTTGAAATGTGCAAGTAGATTGAAGAAAAGAGGATACAAAGAAAGAGACCTCAATGCTAGCATGAAAAAAGTTAAATCAACTTCACGAACGGAAATTCTAATAAAGAAGGCGGAAAGAAGGAAAGAGAACTCAAAAGAGAGCAATCATCAGACAGCCCCTAGACTCATATTGACCTATAACAAAGAGACGCATAAGATCAGACAAAGCATCCAAAAATACTGGCCAGTACTACAACAAGACCAGGAACTGGGTAAAATCATTGGTGAAAGACCACAGATCACCTTCAGGAAAGCACCATCCATTAAGGACACAATTGTACAAAGTCATTTCCAATTGGAGTCAAAGAGCAAAAACTGGCTTGAACATCAACAAACTGGGTTTAAACGATGCAATAATTGCAAAGCATGCAAAATTGGGATCAATAAAAACAACATTAGAGATCCCGAAGGAAGAATCATTCATATAAACCTAAGAATAACATGTTCCTCACAATATGTGGTATATGCCATTCAATGCAACTGTGGCAAGATGTACATAGGAAGCACAATCTGTACATTAAAGAAACGAATTCTAGAACATATTAGGGCGGTAAAAAACAAGGACCAAACATATGCAACTGCCAGACACCTAATCATCTGCCAAAATGGAGATTGGCATAACATGACATTCTTCGGTATAGACATGGTGGAAAAGAATGAGAGGATGGGAGACAGAAAGAAGAAACTGCGACAGCTCGAATCCAAATACATCATTAGATTACGAACTAAGAATCCCAAAGGGATGAACTTTGACGAGGAACTCTATGTTCATCTATAAAGAATGGTTAGCCAATCTTAAATTTGTCGTGCATGCAACAAGCACAGTAACAAGTCCAAGGCGATATCAAAATGGGCTCCCGCGCCATTTCCCATCGAGATACTTGAAAGACACAAAGTTGGGTACTATACCCTCCAAGCGCCAGATGGCAAGTTGATGAACTCGCAGGACACATGAACATTACAACGCTCTAAATATAATAGGGTACTAGACCTATAAAGCTCAGCTGTCAGACTAATATAATCACGTACATCATAATATGTACTATACATAGGATGGTTAAAATGTACGATCTGCAATAGACGTTGTACTATGCTGCTTGTTTTTGAAACAATCATGAATGTGAACATATATCCCAATACCGGTTGAATGCTGTGTAATCAATTGCAAATCGTAAATAATTCTGTCACAAGGGTATCTGTATGTTTAGAATCGAACTACAAGTCCCAGAAGTCAATGGGAATTTGTAGTCACAGGAAGTGACTTAAAAACAGATGGAACAGTAGTGCCCCCTACCGTGAGAAAGGCCTTGTGGCCGAAACACGTCGGTGTGACAGACTGGGTCTGTAATAAAATTTCAAAACCTGATTCCAGAGTGCGGCGTTCTTTGTGGAAAAAAAAAATATATATATATATGAAGAGAACTACGTTACATCTGCATACCATTTTTTGAATGGGACTAGTCTGCAACATTTTACCTTGTATCGACAGGAATGTTCCATTTTGTGTGATAAAACTGAGTTCTTAGTGGTGCCATCATCGTGCCAACCAATCTCATTTTACATCTTTACATTTACTACAACAGGTTCCAAGAATTAAGGCCTCCTTTAGAGTTACAGGAAAAAATGACTAGCTGGCCAATGAGATGAGCAAAGTGCTGTCAAATTAGAAATTTCTCAAGATCTTGGCAAAAATGGCATGTATATTAATTGTCTATTTTCACAGTGCAATAACAATAGGCCATTAGCCTGTGGGCAATTAACCCATGCTCAATCTGCACATGGACATGGCCAGCATATTCATTCTCAGCCTTTGGGAGCCACAAATGCCCAAGTGGGAGGTGAACCGACAACAACTCCATTTTGGCCTCTTCTCCTTTTATAACATTGAGTCATTGGGGGGCGTGGTCTCGGCACCGCGCAAGATGGCCGCCTGAGCTTGGAGCTCCACCGCACCGGGACACAAAACGAGCCGCGAGTGCGTTTCTTCGCACTCTGCATAAGCGGACGCCATCGCACCACGAATCGGAATATGCCGTGAGTCGGGTGAGGGGCTTCAGAAAATTATGTGCGTTGCGCTTCTCGTCATTCTCATCACCCGCAGTTTCTCCTCACACAGCCGCCATTTTGAATGCCGCGATATCGTCTTCTGTCAATCCCGCATGGAGCAGAAGTGAACTTCCCTTCTTCTACGCAGCGAATATGCAACGGATACGCTAATAAACTGCAGCATGTTTCTCTACTCAAGGCATTTGGTATTTCAGTAAGCTGTCTCTCTCTTTTATGAGACTCGTTTTTTATAACCTTTATCGACATCACATTTACCTCAGAGTATCTGCTAATCAATCTACTCTGCTGGCCAATATTTGGACATATAACTTGTTACAGCTTCTGATAGAATCACCCACTCTCCCATAAAGTTGCCTTGGTTATTGGGTGTTTTCTTCTTCCAGATGTCAACCTCTCTCTTACTGACATGCCTCTCAACGTTATTTACCTAACTGGATGCTAATAACTTGTGTTATGTGACGCTTTCTCATCATTGGCTTCCTACTCCATATTGTCAGTGTAATCTCAGATATTTGGTGCCATCGCCCAGGTTTGCTTTGGAATACTATTCTCTTTTGTGACATTTTTTAGCCAACGCAAAAGTCTCTTTTACTGGATTGTCACTTGCATATGGGCAGGCTACGCAAACCACAGTTTGTTTTTGTCCCTAAAACCTCCTCCACAGCGACACCTACGCATTCTTTATCCTCTGCATCTGCTACTCCTTCCTCCACTGCAGGCATGGCTGGGGTACCTTCTGCTCGCTCCCAAGCGTCGCAATCGACGCCACATAAATCTTCTCGGCCTACTTCCACTCCTAAACGACTGAAACAGGACCCTCCATCTCCTGATAAGTCATCTCCTACTATCTCTTTGGAATTGTTATTGGAGGAAATTCGCGCCTTGCGCCCGTTTGTGGAAGAAACGAACAGTAAGATGCAATTTCTGGAAGAAAAGTGGTCCTCAATGGAGAACAGAGTCTCTGTAATGGAACAACAACTCTCGACGGTTCAAGGTGACTCTCAAAGACTTTCCTCTTTGGAAAAGGAAGTTCGCAAACTTCAACAACACACTGAGGATTTGGAAAATCGTAACAGGAGGAATAACCTACGCATCTATGGATTGCCGGAAGCTTTGGAAGGAGAAGATCCTGTCACCTTTTTCTTCCTTTCTACCGAAACTACTTGATATGCCTACTTCAACAACGCTGAATATTCAGAGAGCTCATAGACTTGGTCCATGTCCTTCACTCTCTTCACCCTCGGTCAGACCCCGGGGAGTTATTATTCTCTTCTTGAAATTTACTGACCTGCTCTCTGTTCTTTCTGCAGCCAAAGCCAAACGACAAATTTCTTGGTTGGGTCAGAGAGTCTTTCTCTCTCAAGATGTCTCCAATGTTACAGCAGCCAGGCGAAAAGAGTTTCTTAATCTTCGTCCTCCTCTTCGCTCAATGGGTGCTCGCTATGGCCTTTTTCACCCCTGCATCTTTAAAGTGACTTTTCAAAATCGAACTCTGTCCTTTGAAGATCCCGCAGAACTCAAGAAGTTTATCCACTCTCATACTTTGGCCAACATGGATACTACTAGTGCTCCTACTGGTTGACATGTCACACCCATATTACCAAGACTCTCATCGTTACCATACTATTAATATATGAGTCATCTATGATTATGTTTATATTTGTTTCTCTTTTAGCCTTCCCTACTTGTTCTACGGGTTGACATGTTTATATTCATATTTCTATTACATTCATTGTTGTCATTTTATTAATGTATGATTCAATTATGTTTATATTTCTAATTCTTTATTAACTTTTTGCCTTCTTAATTTCCTTTAATCTTCATACAGGTTCCGTTTGTCATTTTTACAGTTGTTTGGTCCGTCTGCACTCTCTTATTTGTTCTGGTGTGGTCCGGACTCCTTGGTTCGGGTGTCTCATCTTCCGTTCGTCGCCATTGCCCCAGTCTTATCTTGTTTCCGTTCCCCTCAGGTATGTTTTTTCAGTCGTCCTTTATGGATATGTACTGTCTCTCCTTGTGTTTCTCCTCTACCTTCTATCTTCCCTTTTTTCTTCCCTAATTTTCCCTCCCTATTCTATATTTGTTTCTTCTTTCATTCTCCTCTTAATGCATATTTGGTTCTGTATAAGTCTTTAATGTTTTTGCATTCAGAGTTATTTCCTGGAATGTGAAAGGTTTTATTAACCCAATTAAGAGACAGAGAATCCTTTCCCACCTCGCCTCTTATAACCCTGACCTAGCACTCCTGCAAGAGACCCACCTCACTGAAACTGAGGCGTTAAAATTAAAAAGAGGTTGGGTAGGTACAGTTTTATTCTCTCCTTCTACTAATAAAAAAAATGGTGTCATAATTTTATGTCATAAGAAGTTGAACTGTAAAGTCTTATCCCAAGAAAGTGATACAGATGGTAGGTGGCTACTAGTTAAGTTGTTAATTAATAATGTTTCCTTAACTGTTTTTAATGTTTATGCTCCTACACATCCTGATTGCTTCTTCTGGCCTCTTATCACACAAAAATGTGTCCAATTCCAAGATGATCTCTTCATACTAGGAGGCGACTGTAACCAAGTTATAGACCCATTTCTCGATCGTCAATCTCAAGTTCGTTTTGTTCCTCATAAGACCCATAAACATTTTCTCGACACTATTTCCCAAGCACATCTCATTGATTCCTGGAGACTCTCTCACCCTGATTCTTTGGACTTTTCTTTTTTCTCTCCTCCCCACGCTTCTCTTTCCCGCTTGGATTATATCTTTCTTTCTCAACCCTTATCTCAAAATCTAATTTCTTCCTCTATTGAACCTATTGTTATCTCTGAACATGCTCCTATTGTAACAGATCTTGATTTGCTCCCTCCGCATCCCAAATCCTCTCGTTGGCGTTTTAACAATTCTCTCCTCTTAGACCCTCTCTTCTCTTCCTCTTTTCGCTCTTTTGCAACTGAATTCTTTGATCTTAATTGTGCCCCCAACTCCTCCCTACATATCATATGGGATTCTTTTAAAGCCACTGCAAGGGGCTTTATCATTGACTTTGTCTCAAAAAAAAAGAAACGCTTTCTTCAGCAACGAAAAGCCACTCTGGCGCATATTAAGCTTTTAGAACACAAATTTTATACTTCTTCGAAGGATACGGTCTTGCCGGAACTGATCCGTGCTAAACTTGCTTTTAACAAAACCACTACTGATAACGCGTCCTCCATGCTTCTGCGTAGTAGCGCTCATTACTATGGTGGTCGTAATAAGGCAGGGAAGCTTTTGGCAAATTATCTCAAAACACGCAAAGACCGTACCCTCATAGATGCTATTTATACCTCCAATGGCTCCCTTTTACACAAAAATCAAGAAATACTTAATGAATTCAAACTCTTCTATCAAAATCTTTATACTCCAGAATCTCCTCCTTCTTCTTCTAGCGTTCAGGAGTACCTTGATAAAATTCCTCCTCCTTCTTCATCCCATCTCAATCTTTTCGATCTTGAATCAGACTTATCCCTTAATGAGCTATCCAATGCCTTAAATTTTCTTACTAAAGGGAAGACTCCTGGCCCAGATGGTTTTTCTGTTGAATTTTATTTGCACTTTTCAGATCTATTATTACCGAAACTCTTAACACTCTTTCATTCATTTCTTTTAGCTGGTAAAACAGAAGGTACCTTTCAGGAGGCAACAATTTGTTTAATACATAAAGAAGGTCGAGATCCTAAATATTGTAAGAATTATCGCCCGATATCTTTGGTTAATGTCGATTATAAATTGTTTGCTAAATTGCTTGCTTTACGTTTAGACCCTCTCATGCCTCACCTTATTGGGAAAGAACAGTGTGGTTTTGTCAAGGGAAGACATACCTCTGATAACTCTCGGCTTTTCCTTAATGTCCTAAATAAAATTCCCTCCCTTTCCACTTCTCTAGCGGCCATATCAGTTGATGCAGAGAAGGCTTTTGATAGAGTAGATTGGTCTTTCTTATTTGCCTCGTTACGATGGCATGGTTTTGGTCCCAAGTTGATTTCACTTATTTCTTTACTATATTCTGCCCCCAGAGCTTCAGTATTAGTCAATGGTTGTATCTCATCTTATTTTCCTCTTCAACGAGGAGTTCGTCAAGGATGCCCCTTATCCCCTCTTCTTTTCGTCCTAGCTCTTGAACCCTTTCTGTCTTCTATTCGTAACAATGATTCTATCTCTGGTTTTCCTTATGGTGACCACCAACTAAAACTTTCCGCATATGCGGATGATATCCTTTTATTTATTTCCGCACCTGAAACCTCTATTTCCCCTTTATTACGTGAGTTTGACTCCTTTTCACAGGTTTCTGGTTATAAAATCTATTCTGACAAAACAGAAATTCTTCCCCTCACAAAATTTTGTCTTCCCCACTCCTTTTCTTCAACTGGTTTTGCCTGGAATGCTTCAAAAATTAAATATTTAGGCATATGGTTTTCCAATTCAATTGCTTCTTCGATTAAATTAAACATGACTACTGTTCTTTCTCGTATTGATAAATTACTTTCTTCTTGGAATCCCCTTTTCTTTCTTGGTGGAGTCGGTTAGATTCGATTAAAATGATGATTGCCCCTATTTTAATTTATATACTTTCTATGCTTCCCGTTCACATTCCTGCCATATACATGAAGCGCATTGATTCCTGCCTTTCTAAATTTCTTTGGAAGAATAAGAAAGCTAGAATTGCCCTATCTTTTCTTCATAGGACAAAGTCTAATGGCGGTGTGAACTTCCCTGATTTTCGTCTAATTCATAAATCTTTTTCTCTTCGTCAAGCCTCAAAATGGCTCTTATCCGATCATTCTCCCTTTACTCCCCTTTGGCTCTCCATTGAGCAAACTTTATTATTACCCTTTTCTTTCAAGGAAGTTATGACTTTTTCTGTCAAAACTCCTCATATATCCCTTCCCCTGTTTAGACACACTTGTTCCCTTCTGAAGCCTTTAGTTTCACCTAATCCCCTTTCTCGTGATGCCTTCTTGGATTCCCCCATTTGGCATAATTCTCTTATTCTCCTTAACAACAGACCCATTTTCTGGAAATCTTGGAGATCAAAAGGCATCATTTGGGTTAAACACCTTTTTAACTGTCTCTCGCCATGTTCTTTTCCCCAATTTCAAGCCTTATTCCATTGTCCCCGTTCCTTTTTACAGAACTTTACCACTCTCATGGCAATTATTCTTGATGTGTACTATTCTCTTCCCCTCTCATCTCTTACTGAATCCCAAAACTCTCTTCTTAAACTTCTCCTTTCTTTAACCAAAGCTTCTCTTATATACAAATATTTCTTAGCCCCCAATCCAGATCGAGTTAAATCTAAATTAGAACTTTCCTGGGAGTCTGATCTGGGATGCGAATGGACTATCATCTTCTGGGATAAACTTTGGTCCAGATCTTTAAAAATATCTCGCTCTGCCTCTCTCACTCAATCTATGTTTTTCTCTATCATAGACTTTACCTTACCCCTGTTTCCATTGCTCGTTTTTCTTCTGATTCTGACTCTAACTGTTGGACTTGTGGTTCCTCTGACGCTAACCTTATGCATCTTCTTTTCCTCTGTCCTTCGGTTTCCAGTTTTTGGGAGACCGTTTGGTCCTATATCTCTCGTATCTTTAAGGTTTCTACCTCTTACTCTATACCCCTACTGTTCGCTGGAAGTCTCTCTGACTCTTTACCTATACCCTCACATAATCATGGTCTGTTTGATCTCATGCTTGCCTTAGCCTTTCAACACATTACCCTCAATTGGAAAACTCTTTCTAATCTCTCTACACAACATTGGTGGAATAGCCTTTGCCACTTTCATAGACTTGATGTTGCCTTCGCCTCCTCCTGTAAACCAACACTTAATAGAGATCTTTTTGGTTACCCCTTACTACTTATTTAGATCAGATTGTTTTAAAACGTAATTCCTTTCTCAATTCTGAAAATTTTAAACCCCCTTGAATACTTTCTCTCTGTTCTCTTTCTTTATCATCCAAGATGACTTGATATATGGTATTAATTGTTCAATGGTTCGCTCACATTCCGTTTTGTTATGCAATCTTCTTTTATGTTAAAATGTTAGTATTTTTCCCTTTCCCCACCCCCCTTTTCCTTCCCTTCCCTTCTTCCCTTCCCCTTTCCATATAAAACCTTAAAAAAGTAGCTTTTATTCTTTTCTTATTGTACTAGCCAAATCTTCTGTTATAATTCTGCTTCAACATTTGTTTCTGTTTTGCTGGTATTTATGCCTTTTTCTTTGATTGTTCAATAAAGCTTTTCAAACAAAAAAAAAAAAAACATTGAGTCATTGCTCGAGTTGTGACATCTGTGCTGTGTTTCTGTTGTAACTACCTTGATGAGATCTGTGCTGTTGTTTCCCCTCCCACTGGTGCATATACTCCAACAGCACAGCCCCAACAAAACAGGAGAGCTTGTGAACGTTTCCCCTCTCCAAGCCTCAAATGTGCCAAGGATCCAACAAAAAGCCTTAATTCCCTGATGAGGAGTTACAAATAATGTTAGAGGTAATTGCAAAGGGTCAGGTTGAGTGAATACCTCAGTCACAGTGGTTATATCTCAACATAAGCGCTAGTGTGTTGACCTACTTCTGAGGCACGCATAAAATAAAGAGACACGAAATAACCTAAAGAGAACGGTGAACAGCCAGGTCTACAATCATAGAAAAGGGAGTACCATGCCATGAGAAAAGTGATGCTCTTTCTGTCATGGATGTGAAGTCGAAGATTGAATGATAGATCTGAAGTCTGATTTGATGGATCTGTGTCAATCATATGACTAATTTGCATTTGCACTCTGACATCTTTTCCCATTGAACGGCAGAACCCACAGAACTATCCAACAGCGGGATCAAGATGCTGACAATGGAGAGGGCACAAGCGTAGATGCCACCGAACGTTTGACACATCATACATTTTTTGTCACACAAATGCTCAACCCATCAAGAATTTATTCCAAGAATCTTACTCTTGGCAGACATTTCTTCAAGATTAAGTGAATGATAGGGGTCAGGGGCACAGTCATGGAAAATGTTTCGAGCTCTTTCCCGACCATTTTCAATGTGTTTTCGCGCGCTCAAACAATGCATGCAAGTGAAAATCAGGATTCACTCTGTATTCATAATTAAAGTCATTGAAATTATCCTCTATATTTAACAGCAGTGCACAAGAATGGGCTAGTTCACAAATGTTATCCTTGTGGAGAAAAACAGGTTTAAAAAATGCATAACACTACAACCTTGAACCCAAACTGTTGATCTGACAGACGGCAGACCATCTACCTGCCATGGCATTATGGGTAGGAGGTTCGTACCTGGAAGCCTTCCAGAGCAGGTTTTCAGCTCTTACATCTGAGCCCTACGTGAAGTAGCCATTGGCAAACCAGCAGCAGTATGTGTTTGCCTACTGCTACATTGCGAATTGGGCACACAGAGCTTTCCCTCCCTTCATTTGAGCAAACGAGTTGCTAAATGTTATCAAGGGAGTACTTTACTATATACCTCCCCTGTCAAATGGCTGTAATTATGTCGTGAGATCACGAATCAGTGCCAATCGGGGACAATTTTGCTTCACACAGTGATCAGGCCTGAGGGACACAAGAACTCTGTTTTGAATTGATGACAATATTTTAGATAGCAATGGCGGGGGGGAGGGACTCTCATTTTCTTTCTTATATTTAATTCAGGAGAAAACATAAATGTGTGGTCTAATGATAGCGATATTTTCTGGAATGCGCTTTGGTGACTCCACTGTTCCTGCGCTCAGTCTGACGTGGCGGTCACGCTCACGCTTTCTTACAATGCTCTTGTTACAAGAGCTGCATGACATTACTGCATAATTCATAAAGCGCTCCGAAATCAGAAGCACAGCCTTTGTGTGCTCGCTTTTGTTCCAAACAACAAAGAACTGCGGTTTGGAGGAAATTGGTACACAGAGTTACGACTCAGCCTTTAAATGAGAAAAAATGCATGAATGCCCCTGAGATATTGATATTATAGTCCTTTGAATGCACACTTGCCCCCCGTCAGCAGAAACGTGGGGCATTTTCAAGCACCTTAAAATGGCCATTGAAACAGTCACCAGAAAGCAGAACACAATAAAGCCAAGGAATAATCAATAGAACAAACCACACCTTAGCAGTTCTAGCCCCTCTCAACACCGGTGCGTTATTTTCAGTAGTAAGAGCAGTTCCGTGATTGGCACATTTCATTTCCACTATTACTTATCACATGCCGTATGACAGCTATGAGGCGACTGTACAAATGCGAGATGCTAACTGGCTCAATTTATATTTAGCACCACATGAAAAATAAAACATTCAGTGACTAGAAAAAGGGAACTGCCAATGCAGCTTACTAAGGATTGCACTGGGAGTGCTGCAGGAATACTGTGTCATGCATTTGCCTCGGGGAAATCATTTGCCGCAACTTGTGGTTTTAACCTGGGGACATTTACTACATGATTGAGAATGCTCCTGGGGACAATGTGTGGACTCGCTTTTTCACACCAAAATTCCACACATTAACTTTCCCCATGCAAATTCCTTCAGCTTATACACAGAACAAATTTTAGGAGGAAAGCAGGGCCGGACTGGGGAACCCAAATCAACCCTGGTAAAAATGCTGAAAGCAGACGGCTCCCTTCCTATGCTCGTGCAATCTCTCTGCCCGCCATGCATTCTCTCGCTCATTCTCCCCTCCCACTCTTATCCCTCTCCGATCGCTCTCTCCGATCGCCTGCATCACACACAAAGCCTTACACACGTCCTCCCCTCGTTACCTGGCGAATAAACTGAAATTGTCCGGTGGCTCTCGCCCTTCTCGCAATGCGGAAAAGCTTCTGCTTGAGCCCCCCGTCTTCAAAAGGGAAAGATCGATGGCTCAATCCTTCTCGGGCAATGCGGTGAGAATCTGGAACTCGCTTCCCCCACTGCTCCGTGCCACCTCCTCTACCCGGATCTTCAAAGCTGACCTCAAGTCTCTTCTATTCCAAAGACACTTCCAGAACTAATACGTTCGGTCTTAGGCCCCTCTAGGAAGTCCGCTCGTCAGTATAAAGTTGTACTTGTGTCTGTTCATTCCTTATTTTATGTGTTGTGTTGGTTTTTATGTGCGTGTTCCCCCATTATAAGTCCCCTGTGAAGTCACGCCCTCTCTACTACCTCAAGGAAGCTCTTCCATGATAGGAATTCTGTATTCCAAGCCTATAGAAGGGCCTTCTCAGTGTGCTTCGAGTTACTGCCACTTATTACAGTATTTTGCCTTTAGTGTATTTTGTACCCCATGTATCATATATTTTGTACCCCATGTACCCCCTGTTGAATCCACGCCCTCTCTACTACCTCAAGGAAGTTCTTCCACTATAGGAAATTCTGTACTCCAAGCCTATAGAAGCGCCTTCCCAGTGTGTCATGTGTGACTGCCATTTATTGCAGTATTATACCTCCATTTGTATTTGGTATCCCATGTTTCATGCACATCTGTCACTTTTTCCTATTGGAACTCATTCCTCTTTTGTATTTGGTTTGTTTGTTTTTGCACAATTGTCACTTTTTCCTCATGCAATGTAACGCTTGTCTTTGTATTATGCTCATTTGTATCCTCCTCCTTATGTAATGTTGCTGATCCTGTTGTGAAGCGCTCTGACACCCTCGGGTAAAGTCCGCGCTATATAAAAACGCATAAATAAATAAATAAATAAAAAAAACCTCCCTGCTCTCTTGAAGTCATCCCATGCCTGCTGCAATTAATGTCGGGAAGCTGGTAAGAGTGATAGAGGCAACTGGCGCAGTGGCGCCCCTGGGCTTTCAAAACCGGCCTCCAGGGAGCTCCAGCCCATCTGGGAGGTGCCCATTGTAATAAAAAGCCTGTCTAGCCCTGGGGGGAACCACCAGAAGTGCAGTTATTGCACACCTAGGAATTTGAAAGTTGTTCTATTCCCTGCAGCACTCAGAGTGAGGCTGTTAATGTGATTGTGTAATGGGCAATGGTATTACAGATGTGCCATGGGCCAAAACGCAAACAATAAAAAAAATGGCCGCCCACTAATGCTGACCAGTAAAGGACAGTCAAAACTGGGTTTCAAAATGGCCATCACACCCCTGGCCTCTCACGTCACTGCACCTTTTGCAAAGTAGATAACTAAACCCTAAATACGAGTAAGAACAACAACAAAAACTTTAATTTTCCAATTACGTCTTTCAAACTGAATATTCTCCCCATAACACTTTAGGGAACAGATATAAGCATTGCACCTATCCTATGCAGTTTTCGCGGACTTTCAAGAATTATATCTAACATTTACAACGACTGGCGTGCAAACATAACATTTTCACAGAATAACCAGTGCAAAAAATCCTAGTTTTCTTGAATTAAGGAAAACATTTTTCAGTGCTTGAAATCGGTAAAGATGATAGGCGCTAAGATTCTGGGGACAGCAGCGTCATGACACCATAACAGTGCGTTCTTTTTCTCATAATGAAAGTATACTAATGAAAATGCAAGACAGAAAGGAAGTTATAGCAGCATACATTTAGAAAGAAGATCGTTACAAATTACTAGAAAGACAAGTAAGCTCAAATCACGGTAACTTTGATTTCCAAATAAAAATTTGCCAATTGTTCTTTCAATAACATACACACTATAATGTGCTGGTTGCTCCACTTATATATGAATTGAGAATTAAAAACAAGCATTTGCAATGCAATAGGTCTCGCATTCACATGAGTTCGAGCTATTGCCATTGTAAATGGCAATGTCTTTTATTTATATTTTGGGTTTTAAAACATAAATAAAAGGCATTGTCATTTATAATACTAATAGCTTAAACTCTCGCAAATGCAAGACCTATTGCATTGCAATAAAGGGCCTTCTCGACCGCTTGTTAGATTGTAAATAACAGAGGAAGAGACCAGCCTGCGACGTCTTCAAAGTAGTGATAAATAGTGCAGTGAAGAAGATGTGTAAGTGTTGTAAATTACACAGACACAAAGTGTGAAGTGAGAGTTACATATGATCCGAGCTATAAACACTAGCAAAGCGCTCCAACACCTTTCGCTCTGTGATTACACTGTCGCGGCTCAGGAGGAAGAGCAGGAGGGGGGGCTATTTCCTGCCCTCTCCGTGATTTGAATGTGCAGTGTGGCATTGCATAATGTCACTGCTCTCTTTGGCCTAATAAAAAAAGCACTCCAGCTGTAGTAGGGCACTGGCTTCACCTCATGGTGCAGGGTGGTCTGTGCTTTAGGGCAGGCATGGAGGGAGGGAGGGATGGTCTTGGCTGCATCTCTGGCATCGTACAGTGCCCCTGCTATTACTAGTGAGCGAGAGGCACTGAGGTGGTAGTATTGGTATTGGTGGTGGTGGTACTGGTGGTGGTGGTATTGGTGGCATTGGTGGTATTGGTGGTGCTGGTATTGGTGGTATTGGGGGTGGTATTAGTGGTGGTGGTATTGGTGGTGGTGGCGTTGGTGGTATTGGTGGTGGTATTGGTGGTGGCAGTATTGGTGTTGATGGTGGTGGTATTGATGGTGGTGGAATTGGTGGTGGTGGTACTGGTATTGGTGGTGGTGGTATTGGTATTGGTGGTGGTATTGGTATTGGTGGTGGTTGTACTAGTATTGGTGGTGGTGGTGTTGCTGGTGGTGGTATTGGTGGTGGTGGGGTATTGGTGGTGGTGGTATTGGTGGTGGTGGTGGTATTGGTGGTGGTGGTATTGGTGGTGGTGGTGGTATTGGTGGTGGTGGTGGTATTGGTGTGGTGGTATTGGTGGTGGTGGTAGTGGTGGTATTGGTGGTGGTGGTATTGGTGGTGGTGGTATTGGTGATAGTATCGGAATTGGTACTGTTGGTGGTGGTATTGGTATTGGTGGTGGTGGTATTGGTATAGGTGGTGGTGGTATTGATGGTGGTATTGGTGGTGATGGTATTGGTGGTTGTGGTATTGATGGTGCAGGTATTGGTGGTGGTGGTGGTATTGGTGATGGTGGTATTGGTGGTGGTAGTGGTTGTGGTGGTATTGGTGGTGGTGGTATTGGTGGTGGTGGTATTGGTGGTGGTTGTACTGTTGGTGGTATTGGTCTTGGTGGTGGTATTGGTGGTGGTGGTATTGGTGATGGTATTGATGGTGGTGGTATTGGTGGTGGTATTGGTGGTGGTGGTATTGGTGGTGGTATTGGTGGTGGTGGTATTGGTGGTGGTGGTATTGGTGGTGGTATTGGTGGTGGTGGTATTGGTGATGGTGGTGGTATTGGTGGTGGTAGTATTGGTGGTGGTATTGGTGGTGCTCGTAGTGGTGGTGGTATAGGTGGTGGTGGTGGTATTGGTGGTGGTGGTGGTAGTGGTATTGGTGGTGGTAGTATTGGTGGTGGTGGTGGTATTGGTGGTGCTAGTAGTGGTGGTGGTATAGGTGGTGGTGGTGATATTGGTAGTGGTGGTATTGGTGGTGGTGGTGGTGGTATTGGTGGTGGTGATATTGGTGGTGGTGGTGGTATTGGTGGTGGCATTAGTGGTGGTATTGGTGGTATCAGTGGTGGTATTGGTGGTGGTATTGGTGGTGGTATTGGTGGTACTGGAGGTGGTATTGGTGGTATTGGTGGTGGTGGTGGTATTGGTGGTGATGGTATTGGTGGTGGTGGTATTGGTGGTGGTATTGGTGTTTGTGGTATTGGTGTTTGTGGTATTAGTGGTGGTGGTGGTATTGGTGGTGGTATTGGTGGTGGTGGTATTGGTGGTGGTATTAGTATTGGCGGTTGTATTGGTGGTGGTGGTGGCGGTATTGGTGGTGGTGGTGGTATTAGTGGAGGTGGTGGTATTGGTGGTGTTGGTATTAGTGGTGGTGGTATTGGTGGTGGTGGTATTGGTGGTGGTGGTATTGGCGGTATTGGTGGTGGTGGTATTGGTGGTAGTATTGGTGGTGGTGGTATTGGTGGTGGTGGTATTGGTGGGGGTGTTGGTGGTGGTATTAGTGGTGGTGGTGGTGGTATTGGTGGTGGTGGAGGTGGTGGTTTTGATGGTGGTGGTGGTATTGGTGGTGGCATTGGTGGTGGTGGTATTGATGGTGGTATTGGTGATAGTGGTTTTGGTGGTGGTGGTATTGGTGGTGGTGCTATTGGTGGTGGTGGTGGTATTGGCAGTGGTGGTGGTATTGGTGGTGGTATTGGTAGTGGTGGTGGTGGTATTGGTGGAGGTGGTGGTATTGGTGGTGGTAGTGGTATTGGTGGTGGTATTGGTATTGGTGGTGGTATTGGTGGTGATGGTATTGGTATTGGTGGTGGTGGTATTGGTGGTGGTATTGGTGGTAGTGGTATTGGTGGTGGTGGTATTGTCTTGTGGTTTGTTGCCTGCCTTGTTATGTTGGCCTAGGACTAGCTGCCATGCTGCTTTTCTTTGCGCACGTTACACTGAGCCAGGGCTCCCTCGCCCTTTGCTCTTGCCAAGTTCTTTTGCGCTGTCTGCACTTTCTGTCTTTCACCTTTTCTCTTGTTCGATTTGGGCTCAGACTGCACAACATGTACAAGGTCGCATAACAATGTATTTCGGTTCTTCCTGATATGGCCAGTCTCGCGCACCCAGACATAACATTAGGCGCAAATGACATGAAACTTTGTGTGCCTTTAATACTGGGGTTTTTACTGGCGCTTGACACACTTGGAGAAATCCTTTTCAGTGAGAAGAGCTATGATGTCCTGCTGATGTAATTCTGCATCTAGAGACTGAGGTATGGGGGTTCGCTAGTCAAAGCCCAGAGGTCTTCTATTTTTATAATAAACTATCTTACTGCACGGGGAGGGTGGTAATGTTATTTAGACATTTATCCACTGAGTTATGAAATGCTTTCCCCGTTTGTATTCTATGGAATTGTAACCATGCTGCTTATATTATTCATATGCATTATGCTATTAGTACTGACACGTGCACTGTACATTAGAGCACGTAAGTTGGAATAAACATTTTAACCTATCCAGTGTCTCTTCCTATGCACCTTGTGGACAAGTACGAGTGAGTGACGAAAGAGTGTTCTTGCTTCTGCGAGTCCTGAGATAAAGATACCGTGTTCTGGGTTGTCCAATCATTGGTACTTGGGTGCTAATGGGATGCTAAGCTAGTTGGGTTGGGGTTTTTGGGTGCTACGGTATATGGTAGGCAAACCACTGTATTCCGGGGTCCCATTATCCTGTGCATAGCTCTGTGTATGTGCAGAAACCTTATGACATGGCGCGACCAACGTGGGGCCGCTTATCTGCGAGACGCTTGAGTAGTACTTGTGCTTGTCCACAAAACCCTCACGTACGCTTCCGGAGGCGTAAGTGACGGTGATACCTCCTATATTGAACGTTTTATAGGTTCTTTCAAGCTTGAAGTAATTAAAAAAGGTTACATAGAAAACCCATTTTGTGCTCCCTGTTAGGTTGTCGAATACATTTGTTTAGTTATGGCTGGTGTGGCGATAGCTGCACATAGCCGAGGACCACTCCGAGAACACCTAGGTGTATACGGAGTGCCCGATGCTGGGGTCGAGTTGGTCTTTGTGGTTCAAGCCGATCCGGCTTATCACTTTGAAGTGTTTTACACTTGGATCACTTTTGAGGCGGTGGATGCAGGTGATAATCTGTTTCATGAATATAAACCCACCGCTATTCCTGCTGCCTATCGACCCTATACCAATCTTGAAGTGCCTCTCACGGCTTGGCAGCACCGTGTTTGGTTTAATGGCGCCCTCCCACAACCAACTACCGCAGTTCGTTTAGGCCCCTTATCAATTCAGGGGGCCACTTGGCCTGTATTGGCCGGGTATACCCCGCATCCACATTATCTGGCATTACCGATTGCGGAACTGCGCACTATGCATACCGAACTGGTGCGAGTGCATCGAGCCTTAGTGACATACGTTACAGGTAGCCTACATGGAGCTGCCCCTGTAGTCGCTGGCCAACCAGCTGTTGCAGCTGGAGTGACCATAAGTCCTGTCATGGTAAATTCTGTGATGGGCAAACGTCCACAAAGTAAGGACGATTATCCTTACTGGCTTGCCGAAAAGTTTGATCAGATAGAAGCGGTGTTTCCACATACGTCCCCAGTGGATAAACATCGCATCCTTACGATAAGTTTGCCAAAAGACTTAATCGCCGATTTGACATCATGTGAAAACTGGGGTAAGGTATTCGCAGCAGTTTATTCAAAATGTTTTGGTACTCCTTCCATGACGGTTCTACCCTCTGTAATTAAAAAAGTACAGGACGAACATGGCCCTGAAGCGGCTGTGGAATTAGGGATGAGACTAGTGGGAGTGTTTGATGTAGTAGCTGAACTGATCCTTGGAAATGTCAAGGGCGATGCTATGAACTTTCAAGTAGCGAATGCTTTGGCTTTGGTCCCAGAGTTGGACAGGCCCCGCGAATTACCGAAAATTATAGCCCGGGCTTATAAAACAATTGGAAGAAATAGCCTAGGCAACAAGCCTTTTGTAAAAATGCAAACTCAATCGCAACCACAAATTACACAAACAAAAAGTACATCTGAGAAAGATGATAGACCAGTCTTCACTAAAAGAGTTGGAGACAGAAAAAACAGGGTAAGCAACAAAAGAAGCCGGGGTCGAGAGGCGCTTCCCCAGTTTCAGTTTCTTCTGAACGTACTTATGATTTACGTGATAGGTCGAGAATTAAATCACCAGAAAGGTTTCAGAGCTCTGATACGCGTTCTCCTCGTTCTTCACAGGCCCAGACGTCGTCACAGGCTGGTGGAGGAGGACGGCAAGATAGAGGAAGGGGCCGAGAGGCTCCCCAGGAGCGAGACCAACCTCGACAACAAGTCAGAGGGAAAGCAGAAGACTTTCACCTTCCTCGACCGCAATTTCAAAAGAAAAAAGTTGCCGCTGTAACAGCGAAATATGCCACAGACCGTGAGAACGAGACTCCAGAATTGGACGTGGGCAGTGACCCTCCTAGACAGCGCCGCGGAAGTTACCATAGTGCGGGAGGCGCTACGTCCTCATATGGAGGCGACAGCAACTGAAACATTCGTTACTGTAGAGACAGCTGACACGAGAGTGGCACCCCCTGACAGACTTTACAACATAGTCATCCAAATTGAAGGTGACATACCGCGTGAAATAAAAGGGATTTTTTGGGAAAATCTAACCTCTTCATATGACATTTTGTTAGCAGAGGTGGATTGGCCACCCCCATTCGTTTTAGCTGCACATAAAGGAGAGGAGGTAATCCTTCCAAGCTTTTCACGACATGTCCCAAAAGACAAAGCTGAAGCACTTGCAGCTGAGTGGGCTGTGTACCTGGCACCAGCGTTATACCGCAACCATGTGGGATGGGATGAAGAATCACCTCCTCATGCAATACCTTTGCGGTCACTACCGCAGCCACAACCCCAATATCCCATCAAACGGCAGGCAAAAGGCCCCGTCTCCGAAATTCTGACACAGTTGGAATATCAGGGAGTAATCGAACCATGCGTATCACCTATGAACAATCCCCTTTTCGTGGTTTCTAAACCCGATGGATCGTACCGCTTAGTTTTGGATTACCGGCATTTAAATTCCCATTGTCGGAACTTTGCGGTACAGAATACACATAGTTCTGCGCTTGTAGACAGTCTTGTTCGTAAAAAATATAAAACGACACTTGACCTTTCAAACGGTTTCTACACGCACAACCTAGCCCCGGAGAGTGGTCAATGGACCGCATTCACTTCCGGTGGTAAATTATTCCAGTTCCGGCGTTTACCCATGGGCTACAAAAATAGTCCGGGTATATTCGCCGCCCGTGTTGTTTCTTTGTTAAATGACATTGATCAAGACGCATGTTCGTACGTAGATGACATCTATCTGACAGACGACGAGTTATATCAGCATCTGTCCCGTGTGGACCGCATTATTCTTGAATTTGCGGAGCAGGGTTACAAATTCAACTTTGCTAAGTCACACATTGCTGAATTTACCGTTCTGTTCTTGGGCTATGAGCTCAATAACGAAGGTAAGGGCTTAGCCCCCATTTCTTGGAAAAATGTGCACATTTGTGCCCCCCAAATACTCTGAAGAAACTTCAGTCTTTGCTGGGTTTCCTGAATTTCGGGCGTACCTACATTCCCGAATATGCCCAGCGTATCAAGCCTTTGTATGCTTTGATACAACCTACTTATTCAAGGTCTTGCTGGCTGCCTGAGCATACCTCGATTCTGCAGTCTTTGCAGACAGACCTATTGGAGTCTAAATATCTTTTGACTCGTGATAACCACACAAACTTGGTGATTAGAATAATTCCGGGGGCGGTGGGATTCACATACTTAACCTTTAATGAAGGTGATACAGTACCCATCGCATACAAGTCACATCTGTACACTTCCGCTGAATTGCGCTTTACATCTGTCGAAAAAGTTCTAACTGCAGTGCAAATGGCGATTCTAAAAGAACGCGCACTGGCACAGGGAAAGCGGATTCTAGTGGTAACACCCTGTCCTGCCTTAGAGGCAGTAACAAAGGCAAGTGTACCGAACTCAAAAGCAATGCATCCCCGTTGGATACAATGGGCTACATCCTTGACGTCTTCGGACGTCACTTTTGTTTTTGATTCTTCTCTTCAGACTCAGGAGTTTTTGCAGTATGAATTCGTTCATCCTCCTCCTTTGTTTTTACTACCGCTTGAGGATTACAAATGTGTGATCTACACCGATGGTTCGGCGCAACCGGCCACAGGGTCCAAGCACGCTTATTCAGCTGCATGTGCTATTGTTGCGGGTTCCTTTGTAGATGGAAAGTTCAAATCCTCTGCAGTGCATACTCGCACACTTGGAGATAGTACCGCACAATTGGCCGAGCTGCATGCATTGCTACTTGCGCTTGAGTTCGCTTCTCAGGATGAGACCACTCTTATTGTATGTGATTCCTTCTACTGTGTACAATCTTACAATGACAATCTGTTTTTCTGGTCGAAAAATGACTACAAGGACGCAAAAGGGAGCACAATTAAGCATAAAATGCTTTGGGTTCGAGTGGCAGAATTGCAACAACGTCTGCCCCTCACACAGGTGGTACACACCTTAGGCCATCAGCGGGTGGGCGCACACGCTATTGGTAACGATCTGGCAGATGAAGCTGCCCGTTCAGCAGTAGTCACGTGTTCAGTAGCAGCGGTTACCAGGTCCATGTCTAAAATTGACTCTGTTATTCTAGCAGCTATTGCTGCAACAAAGGAAGGTGTTAATTACCCTACAGGTTTTCCTTCCAAGTATTCTTACAAGTTAAGTCCCGAACAGGTTCCTTATGTAACAATACCTGACGTTGGAGATCGGCTGATCCCCAACGCGGACCGCAGGAGTGCCTTGATATCAGCTGCACACGAAGGCATGGCTTCTGCTCATGCAGGTGTGTCAGCTACAGTTTCCATCTTGCAGCAGCGTTATTGGTGGCGTGGATTGTATAAAGACACCTGTGCTTTTGTGCTTTCTTGCGACGTTTGTCAACAGATTAAGCCTTCCACGGTAACACGCCCTCCACAGACCCCGCTCTGCATTGCTAACAGACCCTTTGGGTGTGTTTACTTGGATCACTGCGGTCCATTCTCATCAGACACTGCCTATAAATATATCTTAGTAGCAGTGGACTCGTGCACACGGTTCCTCTGGGTCTGGCCACAACGTAGTGCTGACGCTCGAAATGTAATCAGGGATTTGCGTGTCTTTGTGGGAATTTTCGCATGCGGCACCTTCCATTCGGACCAAGGTCCGGCGTTTGCCTCTAGGGCTTACAAGGATGCAATGGCTTCGCTTGGGGTGCGGGTGAAATTTTCGTCTCCGTATAGGCCTGAGGGCAACTCTATCGTTGAACGAATGAACCGTGACTTAAAGCAATCCTTAACAGCTAGAGTTATAGGTACTGGCAGGAACTGGCTGGCCCACTTGTATACCGTTCAACGTGCACTTAATAATCTCCCTAGAAGACCTCTGGGTGGGCGGACCCCATACGAAATGCTCTTTGGCATAAGAATGTTTGTGCCTGACCTTGAGGGTCCAGACATCGCGGCGCAATCCGCCAAGTTTGATGTAGATAACCATTCTGCTA
The DNA here is from genome assembly GCA_963921515.1 of Calotriton arnoldi. Taxonomy (NCBI): domain Eukaryota; kingdom Metazoa; phylum Chordata; class Amphibia; order Caudata; family Salamandridae; genus Calotriton; species Calotriton arnoldi. The sequence goes on along the minus strand of CAWUFW010011010.1, from coordinate 165,836 downwards.
TGTTACAGGACTTACAAGAAGCCCGAGACAAACTTGCAACTACACATTTGCCTTCAGCCACAGATCCTGCGTTGCAGATTCCGGTAGCCGGCTGGCTTCCAAAGGTTGGAGAACTGGTTCGAGAGAAGGTTGAAAACAAAAAAGAATTCGGCCCCTCTTTTCGTGCACCGGTTCCAGTTCTGGGCTTGAAGGGAACACGTACAGTCATTTTACCACCGCTTCCTGGTCGCAAGGAGAACAGATACATCTCAGTGGAAAATGTCAAGCTACAGCGCCTGGCCGATCCTGAATAGTGTCACACCAGCGGTCTCTTGTCCTGCCATTTATCGGACATATGTTCGTGGCCCATCTACACGAACGGTCGCTGATGCTGTAATTGAGATGGTTGATTTGCCTGAAACTACAATTGATCCCCAACTCTCCACCAATATCGACGAGGACGAGTATACTTATCCTGCATCTGAATCGGTGGCACATCAACCAATAACGCCACTTGGCCCGACTCGTTATTCCTTTGATTCGGATTCCACCTCTTCAAAAGTCCCATCCAAGTTCAGTATTTTTGTATCCTGGTTTAGAGACAATTTTTTGATTCCACCCTGGACATACATCTGGTTGGTACTTTTCTTGATTTTTCTGTTCATGTCCATTGGCTTTGTCACAGTGTTTTTTCTACTAATCAATGGTCACTATTTACCTGAACGCTCTGCTGTAGACTATGTTTCTGGAACTTTGGCTCCTCATTCCTCGTCTCACATCATGAAGCGTGACCACACATTTGTGAACATTTCAGCTTTTCCAGTTGCTGATGGCATCGTATGGGATGCAGTGAACTATCAAATCCATGGTCCGACGGAAATTATTAATGTACCTAATGTCCTTCGTGTTTCAATGGGTGATGTAGTACAAAATAATATTCATTCTGATGATTGGGATGTGCATGCCGTTGAAGCATTGTTTGCCGATTTAAAATATTATGCATCTTTTAATGCTGAAGATTTATATATGAATTCTGCGAATTATGCCGATTTGTATTGTTACCAACATTGGGGTAATCATTTTCTCCATAAGCCAAGTGCCCTGCGTAGTTCTGTTAACTACACCCAATGGGAACATTGTCCAAACCCCTTGCCAGGTAGCTCACAAACTCTTCGAAATAAGTTTACCTATTTTACTGATTTTAATCGGTCGAACCCTGCATCCTATTATTTTAAACTTAATACCACATCAACTCAGAAAATTATGTTAACACACACCAAATTGCTTTATTCGGGTTCCTTTTTAAGTGCCCTAGCAGTGGGTGGTTATGAGTACTGGGAGGATACAATAGATTTGAAATCCATTTGGGGCTCCAAGCCATGGCAGGTACAGGGAACCGAGGCGTTGCATCGTGCTTGCCTCATCCCTACCCAAATTATGTTCCTAAATGCTTCCATCTATCAAACTACGTGTTGGGGCTTAGCTACCACTAAACAATTAAACTCGCCCTCAATTCCATCCCTTTCGAGTTTTCCCAATGATAGCTCACGTTTTAACCTGTCCCTGACGACCCTACAGGCTCTATTACAGAATAATTCATTTAATGTTTCCGAACTGGATCAGTCACCCTGGTTGGTATGGCCTATATCATCTAATGCATGTCAAATGCGTTTTCACAACTCAGGTACTAGATACACACAGGATAGGCCTGATCCGAGATTTACTGCTTCTCGTACTGTCACTACATATTCTGTTGGTAAATTATGCAAACAATGGCTGCAACATTCGTCCCTTGATTCTGTTAAACAACATTTGTCCCTCCTTTCAGGCAATATTGATCTGTCCGACTTTGTTTTGGGACCTCGTGGTCCCCGACCTAAAAGATTCATTTATGAGACATATAATGAACTCTGGAAGCTATCACAATGGAAGCTGCTTCCCGTCTTCGGGAAATAGATCAAGCAAATTTGGAAAAGGTGCTTGCTGTTGTTGACAATAGTATTAATACCCTGTCTTCTCGCATTTATACTTTAGAGAATATTGTGTCCTCTGTTGTTGATATTGTACAAGATGATGTTTCTGTGTTATATCATGGTCAGAATCAATTGCGTTCAGTTATGCAGTTTGCATGGACTTTACAAACGCTCAAGTTAGGTAAAGTTCCTTGGCATTTTTTGAACACCTCTGCCTTGTTTCTACCTTTTAACTTAACTGACAAACAGCAATTTATGTCCATGAAAGATGCAACTTACACTCTATTACATATCGAAAAGATGGATCCTTTGCCGTTCTCTGTTGCAGAACTCGATTCTGCTGTGTGGCTAGTTCATGGGGTTATCGCTTTACCTTTTTCCTTGTTTGAATTTGACTCGTGCATGAAACATTATCCTGTGGGCCGTTACCGGCCCTTGGGCAGTGCTTTCCTGCATGAACTCTGGTCCTTGCCTTTCATGTATAAATGCCTTCGGGACGGCAAGGAAGTCTTTCTCACGGGGGAGTACTGCGACTCGACTATGGGTCATTCGCTTATTTGTAAACACATTAAATTGCATGGCTCATGTAGCGTTTCCGCTCCTAATCTTGCTTGTGTGCTGAAAGGTATTCCTGCTCCTGTTATTTCTCCTACTTTCACTCTCCTTTCCAATGGTAGTTATTTACTTTTAAATAACGAAAACTGTTGTGGCCTGCAGGCTGGCATTCCTTACATTGTAACAGTTTCGCACAGGGTTGTCTGCTGCAAAAATGTGCTTTTTCCTCCCCCTCATGGCAAGGTTGATATCTCTATTTGGCCTTCCATCCCTACCATGGAGGCAGATTTCAATAGACTGAGCAGAATAAAGGCACTGTTATTGAACGAGGAAGTTATGCTCACGTCCGCCCGGGAGACATTCATTCTCCAGGTGGCGAGTACCCACAGTGAAATACAGGCCCTTTTGAACACTAATCTCCCCCAACATTTTGGGGAGTTAATTCATCGTATTTTTAACGCATCTAACACAGAGGGTCTGGTACACTTTTTTAAAGTCGTGGGGTCTGGTTTGGTGTCCTCCTTCCAAACTATTTTTGGTGTCATCCCGGCGTTTATTCATTCTATTTTTTCCAGCGTCTTTGGCGGTTTCCCGTTGATCATCGCATTGGCGGCTGGTGTCCTGATATTAATTTGTTTTATGCGCAATGGCTGCTCCCCGATGGGACCTGCTCGTTCCAGAACGCCTCCAGCTGCTTCGTGAGCGCCTTTTGGCTGGTTTTGGTGTCTTGCCATTGGCGACACTGAGTGTGTCATATACTCTTTCCTTTCGCTTTGCGTATTTCACTTGCGTGCAACCTGTAATGACTTGCATCCGCTGTCCTTTCACCTGGACCTTGGATTATTGCCTCTCCAATTCGTCATTGTCTGTTCCGGATTTTGTTCAGTTGATGGGTCCCTTAAAGGCCCATGAGCAGGACTGTTCCGTTGCCGGCTGTATGGCGCGTGCGGCTGCACTGGGGATTTTGGCGCAATGGGATATCTGGGCGGCTGCCCAGGATCTCCTACAACAAAGCTGTTTCGTTTATCACGCAAGTTGTCCCGCATTGCTTTTGGATGCTCCCTCTGCTGAGGAGCATTCCTGCTCTTTTGATCTCATGGATTGGATGGCATCTATGTTTTTTGACGATTCCAATGATGCCCTTTTGGAGGGTATGGCTTTTTTCTGCACTTACACTTTCATGGATTGACTTGTTTTTCGCCGTTTGGGCGCTCCCTGTGCTCTACTGGATATTTTTTTGTTTGCCCTCTGTCTTGGACGCCGGACTGACCAGGGGAGGGTGTCTTGTGGTTTGTTGCCTGCCTTGTTATGTTGGCCTAGGACTAGCTGCCATGCTGCTTTTCTTTGCGCACGTTACACTGAGCCAGGGCTCCCTCGCCCTTTGCTCTTGCCAAGTTCTTTTGCGCTGTCTGCACTTTCTGTCTTTCACCTTTTCTCTTGTTCGATTTGGGCTCAGACTGCACAACATGTACAAGGTCGCATAACAATGTATTTCGGTTCTTCCTGATATGGCCAGTCTCGCGCACCCAGACATAACATTAGGCGCAAATGACATGAAACTTTGTGTGCCTTTAATACTGGGGTTTTTACTGGCGCTTGACACACTTGGAGAAATCCTTTTCAGTGAGAAGAGCTATGATGTCCTGCTGATGTAATTCTGCATCTAGAGACTGAGGTATGGGGGTTCGCTAGTCAAAGCCCAGAGGTCTTCTATTTTTATAATAAACTATCTTACTGCACGGGGAGGGTGGTAATGTTATTTAGACATTTATCCACTGAGTTATGAAATGCTTTCCCCGTTTGTATTCTATGGAATTGTAACCATGCTGCTTATATTATTCATATGCATTATGCTATTAGTACTGACACGTGTACTGTACATTAGAGCACGTAAGTTGGAATAAACATTTTAACCTATCCAGTGTCTCTTCCTACGCACCTTGTGGACAAGTACGAGTGAGTGACGAAAGAGTGTTCTTGCTTCTGCGAGTCCTGAGATAAAGATACCGTGTTCTGGGTTGTCCAATCATTGGTACTTGGGTGCTAATGGGATGCTAAGCTAGTTGGGTTGGGGTTTTTGGGTGCTACGGTATATGGTAGGCAAACCACTGTATTCCGGGGTCCCATTATCCTGTGCATAGCTCTGTGTATGTGCAGAAACCTTATGACAGTATTTGTGGTGGTGGTGCTATTGGTGGTGGTATTGGTGGTGGTATTGGCGGTGGTGGTGGTATTGGTAGTGGTGGTATTGGTATTGGTGGTGGTATTGGTACTGTTGGGGGTGGTATTGGTGGTGGTATTGGTGGTGGTGGTATTGGTGGTGGTGATATTGGTATTTGTGGTGGTATTGGTGGTGGTGGTATTGGTGGTGGTAGTATTGGTGGTGGTATTGGTGGTATTGATGGTGGTGGTATTGGTGGTGTTGGTATTGGTGGTGGTGGTATTGGAGGTGATGGTATTGATGGTGGTGGTGGTATTGGTGGTGGTATTGGTGGTGGTGGTATTGGTGGTGGTGGTGCTGTTGGTGGTGGTGGTATTGGTGGTGGTGGTGGTATTGGTGGTGGTGGTGGTAGTGGTATGGGTGGTGGTATTGGTGTTGTTGATGGTGGTGGTGTTGGTGGTAGTGGTGGTATTGACGGTGATGGTGGTGGTGGTATTGGTGGAGGTGGTGGTATTGGTGGCGGTGGTGTTGGTGGTAATGGTGGTGGTGGTATTGGTGGTGGTGGTGGTGGTGGTATTGGTGGTGGTGGTATTGGCAGTGGTGGTGGTATTGGTGGTGGCATTGGTGGTGGTGGTGGTGGTGGTGGTATTGGTGGTGGTGGTATTGGTGGTAATGGTGGTGGTGGTATTGGTGGAGGTGGTGGTATTGGTGGCAGTGGTGTTGGTGGTGGTGGTATTGGTGGTGGTGTTGTTGTTAATAAAACAGGCTTTTGAAAACAACCCGTCAGGTGGTTTTAGTACAGATGACATGTAACACAGATGTGCTGTTGTCAGCTTCAGCCCATTAGCACAAGATAATGTGCTACCTGGAATTCACATGATTTAATTCGCTAATCATTTCTAAATTCATTTTACTTCGGGGGGTTGAAACAGACACTAGATAATGCCGGGTTAAAGTGATTGATAGCAGGCGCCCGTGTTACGTGGGCAGCCATGCTGCTTAAAAAAACACAAGCAGTTTCAGCTGAAGCAGCGCATGTCCAGCCTGCAGTAGGAGAAACTCAATAAAGTAAATAGTGCTTACAGACTAAATAACAGGTCCTGTTTAATAACTGAAGTAAAAGGGCCAGTCGCCATGGGAGGGTACAAATGAAGACAAGGCCGTACTAAGGAGGGACTAACAAGCCTATTAACGAATCTGAAGGCAGCATTTACGAAAGAGAATGACACAAGCCAATGAAAAATATGGGAGGAGAGTGAGCGCAGCTTCTCTCCCATACTCTACTACAGCAGTCTCGCAGAGCGTGCAGCGCATGCGTGCTGCCGCTAGGCTCGACCTCAAAACGATTCATACTTCTAAAAACACCTTTTTCTAGAAAGCATTTACATGCAAGAGACATGTAGATAAGCGATTGCTTACCTTGAAGTCCCTTAAAGCTATCACCACTCACATTGTGAACAGAATCATAGTTGAGGACATCGTTATTTACTAAGAAAATGAGTAGCTCTGCCAATATATACTTACTAGAAGAGTGAAAATATATAAACAAAATATGTGTCTCAAGAGTGTTTGTGAAGCAGTAGTGCATTTAACTATGAATGTTGATTCAAAAAATTGCCCGTGGCTGCAAAAGTGTAATTACGTATCGTTTGAACACTAATGACATTACTGAGTAGAATATTTGTTCTATCTCATCCCATTATCCTCTATTTGCTATTGAGGCATTAGCAGTAAAGCAAGGAGTGGAAACTACAGAAAGTAATAGTAGGTTTTGCTCATGCCACCTATTGGCTTTGGTAATGCTTATTTTTTTAGATGGTCGCTCTTCATGTGAGCGCATATATAGACCCGATCTTGGATTGGTGTTTCTTTTGCTTTAAGAAAAATAATTCAAAGATGGCACCATGTATGGGTGTGTACACACACAACTGACATTTTGGAACTTTTTTTCTTTTGTTTTAGAATAATCAGTCTAAGATGACCACTGTGTATGGATGGACCCGAGGTGCAGCCATCTTTGACTGATTTTTTTTAAAACAAAAAACATTTCCAAGATGTCTGCTGCATATGCATGTGCAGGCTCTCTGGTAATCTGGGAATGGTTTTGTGTTTCAAGAAAAATCATTAAAATATGCCTAGCATGCATGTGCGTGCATGCACACATAAACGTGACCATTTTGGATTGTTTTCAATACACTTGAAAGTGGCCACCCCTCGATAGAGTGGTAGGCGGTGGTGAGACTGTAGAGGAGCTGGGGGACAATCAGGTGCTCTTGTAAAGTGAGTGAGGAGCCCAAATGATGGGGGTAGAAGCAGGGAGAGATGCACAGGGAGAGCAAATAGTTCCTCATGCATTATAAGTGAAGTGTATGACATCAGCAGTGGAAAGATCCAACTCATTACATGGTGAAACTGAAATGCTCCTTGGGTGGGCTAAGCACAAGAATAGAGAGGAGAGCCACTGAATCATTCATGAGCAGGATACTAAGATAGACAAAAAACGTTGACACATGAGCAAGGGGCAGACACAAAGTATACATTAAGGGCCTTATTACGACTTTGGCAGTCCTCTTGCAGCACCGCCATTGCTCCGTCCGCAGGAGGACGGCCAAAGCCATGGTGAGCCCACGCGCCGGATTCAGTTTTGAATTAAGGTCACCCGAGTGGTGCTGTGGTGGTCTCACGGTGGTGGGCTGTTGGGCTCATAGGAGAGCCTAAAATGCAGCCCACCGCTGTGACAGTGTCTGCAGCACATTCCTGAACAGTAGGGCATGCAAGCCACACCATGCAGGACCTGGGAAGCAATTACAGGGGGCACAACATAGGTCTCCCTGCATGCTCCTCCAGGCTCAGATCCGGCAGGGCATCTCTGCCACCCTATTCAAAGCGGGCTCACTGCCCTAAAAAGGGCGGTGAAAAGGCAACTCGTAATATGGTTAGCGGTGCTGGCAGCAGCACCATCAGCATATTCATGCCATTTTCAGACCACCGGCCCAGTGGGATCCTTGATCCTGACAGAGCCAGCGATCTCATGGCGGTCCAACCGTCACACTCTGAAAACTGCGGGCAGACACACAGTGTGGCGGTGGTCAGACCGCAACCACGAGTACAGTGGTCCTGCAGACCACCGTACTCGTTAGTAGGCCCTAAGTCTATATTGGATACTATAGGTGTGTTTGTCAATGGACAGCTGAAGCTCCATGTAAGTGAGACCCAAAGTGGTTCTTGTCAATTCACCCTTTCCTCAGCACCTTTTAAAACACTTTTAACTAATGGATAATAGCATTCAAAATTTCAGAGTTATAGTTGGTTAACACACATTAGTATTGTTGCAAAGTCATCCTGTGCCCTGGGCACCCCCCAACTTTTTGCTGAATGGTACTGGTGGTAACTGACTCTGACTGACCCTGGGCTCTACCTAACCAGACCCAGGGCCAGTGCTATGCTGAAAACACTTAGAATACAGTGAAAACACCTACATACACTAGGGTACACTAAGGGTTGGGGTACCCCTGTGATTGGCATGACCTATCCCATAGGGCCCTAGTACATAATAGGGCAGGGGGATTGAAACTACCTATCAGTCCCTAGTATATAATAGGGCATGGCAGTTTAAAGGCCAGCAGCCCTTTTCTGCACTTGCATGTGTGCACTTCTAGGCCTGAGGTTTAAAAGTAGCCCTGTGCTGCAAGATTGCTTCTAAAAAGTAAATTGTGCCCAAAATCGATGTTTGTGTTTGCAGCACTTAAAAATGGTTAACCTACAATGTTTGGGCATATTAGGTACCCCCAGGGTCTCCCCTAGGTGTCCCGGGGGTGGGGGACAGATATCTATAGGGTAGACCCTTATAAAATGAGTTTTATATGCCCTGGGTAAAGTGAAATTGCACATTTCACTCCCGACATTGTGATAAAGTGCTGCCCAAAATCGACTTTGGTGGTACTGTGGAGGGAGGATCTGCAATATTTATGCATATTCAGAACCCCTAAAGTCCCCCCTAGGTATACCAGGGGTGGGGTCCTGTAGATATCGGCAGAGTACTTATAAAATATGTTTTTATAAGCCCTGGTGCTGGAAATATAGCCCAAGTCATTTTTCCCATTGCAAACCCCCTGACACATAGGTTAACATGCGAGAAAGTTATTAACTGATAACTCTTGATAGGAGAAGGCTACAAGTACCATTCAAAAACTTCCCAGAATGGTATTAATAAATCCAACAATATGATATTGTTGAATTTCTCCTAAAATGTACATACAAGAAGTTATAAGACTTTCTTGTTTGTCAGTCCAAATTCAGCCTTCCAGTGGTCTGTCCTGATTGGTCAGAGTTAAGGGGATTAGCCAGGCTTCTTTGAAGAGGTGATAAAGAGCCCCTGGGTTTGAACAGCTCTGCTGGGAGGGCAGGGTCCTGTTGCACAGGAATGCCAGAGCAGGGGGAAGAGTCATAAACAATGGACTTCAAGGGAAAGGGAGGACCCCAGTGTCATTTACAACTCTACCCTTGTGAACCCAAGCCAGATGCTAGGATTAAGGAAGGAATGAGCAGATGCAAGGGGGAGAGACTATGGAGATTAGCCATCCTAGGGGTGTGTTTAGCCAGCTCTTCTCTCCCTGCTGGAAAATCAGCCATTATGAATTTTGAAGAATTGGTGCACTCTGGGATAAAATAGTGCCACACTCTGCAGGAAGTGGTCAGACCTTTGGGTGGAACCCTGCAGCCCATTGGACAAGAGTGACCTCCTTCCTGCTTGACCCAGAGAAGTTGGAATAAGTATCTGAGAAGGGCAGAGCCCCTCAGATCTGCTGCTGGAAACCTAAGAAAGCAAGACGGCCATGCTGGGAATTTGATGTGCATTTCTAAAGGCCTAGACTCTGAAGATTGCACCTTCTGCACCATCTGCAACTACAGCCTGTGGATTACTTTGCTGTAAAAGGACTAAAGAGTGGACTCCCTGCAAGCTACAGGTTAACAGAGCTCACCTGGAACATCACCACCAAGAATCCTCAACCTGGAGAACTACCAGTGGATTTGTAAGGGTTTTGTCCAAGTGGATTGTGGGAACTGAAGTCCTCAACTTTCAAGGACCATCTTGGAGCTTCCAGACCCTTGGAGTGAGTTTGAGACACTTTGGGACCCTTTGGGGAACTTCAGGAAGAAGTTCCAGAAGTTTGGAGAACTTTGGAGCAACTTTGAAAAAAGCTCCATAAGGGGACCGACTCAACCTGGTCAGCCAAACCGCCTGCTTTCAACCACGAGCCGGCCTGCTGTCCAGGTTTGTCCCGCTGAAAAGCTCCATAGGTCCTACTTCCAGAGTTTGACCGGGAGCAGAGGAAATCCGAGGCCGGCGAACCCTCTCCGAATCTGGCCTGGTGAAGAGCATCGAGGGACCCCGCGAGAAAAAGCTCCGTAAAAGTTTCTAAGTCTGAACGAAGAAAAGGTGACCGGGAGCAACCGCGACCCCCAAGCTGCCTGACTTCAACCGCGTGTCGGCCTAGATCTTTGGTTTGTTCCGCTGGAACACTCCGGAGGTCGGACTTCCATAAGTTTGACCGGGAGCTCGTCGCCAGGCAATCCGTCGAACCCTCACCGATTCCGGACTGGCTGAGAGCTTCGAGAGACCCCGGGAAGAAAAGCTCCAGAAATGTTTCTAAGTCAGAGGGTAAAAACTTAGACTGAGACCTACCGCGAGGGGTAGCCGCCCAGGGCTTCATCGTGGCCGGCCTGAAACTTTGACTTTGACCCGGTCTATCACGAACAGATGTCCCGATAAGGCGCTATATGTTTCTATGTGCTATATGGTGCTAAATCTTAAATAATTCATGTCACTGGTTCCCTACATTGTATGTTTGTCGTTTTGGTGTCATTTTAAAGATAAAAATATTTCCCATTTTTATAAATTGGTGTTGGATTTTTATTATGAGTTGTGTCTTAATTATTTACTGAAATTGTGTTTTTAAATGCTTTACATACCTGTCTTTGAAGTTAAGCCTGCCTGCTCGCAGCCAAGCTTCCAAGGGTTGAGCATGGGAATACTTTTCTAAGACCTATTCTTAGCCCTATACTGTGTTAGTGGCCTTATTGCCAGTGGCAGATATACATTTTCCCCTACTAATAATCCACTTTCCAACATTTGGTGGCAGCGATGGGATGAGGACTTGTGTTTAAAAATTACACCTTTCAGTAAAGTGAATTACGATTGTAAAAATCCTCTAAATTGCCTTAGAACAAAACCTTTGAGTTTGATTTTTGCAATTTGGACTAAACTGTTTTTAATCCATTGTTTTGATTTTTCCAAATTGTTCTAAGTCTGTTGTGCCTAGTTATTGTGACCCAAAACTATGGAACCATGGAGCTGGACCTGGCTAAACTGTCCCAGTTCAGGGTGGCTGATCTTAGGGTACAGTTTAGGCTTAGGGGGCTGCCTGCTGCCAACAAGATTAAGAAGGCAGGGTTGCTTAAGTCCATAGAGGCCTGGGCTGGGGCAGCTAAGGAGATTCCAGGGGGGATGGAGGGTGCTCTCCCCAACCTCACCCCAGAGGGGGGTGAGGATGATGCCTCTTCCATTTTCTCTAGTGTTAGCCAGATGATTCCAGATGGTGGGAGGGGGGAAGGGTCCCCTACTCAGGATCCACCACTGTCTCTTGCAGAGGGACAGTCTTAAGCTCAATTAGCTTTGATAGCTTTGGAGCAGAGGAAACTGGAATTGGCTGAGAAGAGATGGGAGAGGGAGGAGGTGTTGAAAAGAAATGGTGGCAGTGAAAATGATGAAGATTTTGAAATGTCCAGGGGTGGTGGTTTTGATCCCAAACTTCCCAAGGGAATAGTACCCAAGTACACTGAGGGGGATGACATTGACAAGTGGCTAGCAGCCTTTGAGAGGGCCCTTAGAATGAGTAGGGTCCACTCTAAGTATTGGGGTGCACTCCTGTGGGAGTTGATTCCACTAGCTGGGAAGGATAGGCTCCTGACCCTGAAGGGAGAGGATGCAGAATCATACCAGCAGATGAAGGCATGCTTAGTCAAGAGATTTGGTCTGGCTTCAGAGCAGTACAGGGTGAAGTTTAGAGGCACCCAGAAATTGAGTTCAAAGTCTTGGATAGACTTTGTCGATGTTTCAGTGAAGGCACTGGAAGGCTGGATTGTTGGTAACACTGTTGACACATATGAGGGATTGTATAATTTGTTTTTGAAAGAACATATTTTGACTCTTTGTGCAGAAGAGAAGTTACACCAGTATCTAGTGGACTCGAAGTTGGCAGACCCCAGAGAGCTGGGAGAAGCATCTGATGAGTGGGTGAGAACCCAGGTTTTCATTCAGCACCAGGGGGGTGACCAGAAGAAAGGAGGACAGGTCCCTCCCCAGGGGTAAGCCCAGGGAAAAGAAGGTCAAAACCAGAAGTAGTCCTCCAAAGACCCACAAAAACCTGCACAAGGAGGGGGGCCCGAGCCAACCCAAATTCAAAGGAAGGGGTATCAGGGTAAGAATGGTAGGTTCTTTGATCCCTCAAAGGTGAGTAAGTGCGTTGACTGTAACCAGCCAGGGCACAAACAGGGAGATGCTTTCTGTGCCAAGAAGCTCCCCCCTAAGGGGCCATCCACAGGGATTGCCACTGTAAGTGTAGGGGTGGAGAGTGGTGCCCCAGAGAGGGGTAGTCAGGTGGTAGAAGCAACCTTAGTGTCCCTGGGTGGGGTGAATATTGCAACCCTTGCTGCCTTACCTCCAAACATGGGCAAGTACAGGCAGAGGCCTAAAGTGAATGGGACTGAGGTTGAGGCTATCAGAGACACAGTGGCTAGTGTAACTATGATCCTGGATGAGCTGGTGCCTCCAGAGAGGTTGCTACCTGGTGAGTTTCACCAGGTGACTTATGCAGACAGCACTACCAAACTCCATCCTATGGCTGTGGTGGATCTGGAATGGGGAGGTGTGACAGGCCCTATGAAGGTGGCTGTTTCAAAGGTGCTCCCAGTCCAGTGTTTACTGGGCAATGATCTTGAAGCCTCTGAGTGGTCAGAGGTGGAGAGAGGACTCCATATGAAAATATTGGAGCTCCCTGAGTGGGTATGTGCTGTGACTAGGTCACAGACTAGCCAGAAGGGAGTAGCTGGACACTTGGACCCTGGAACAAAGGGCCAATCATCAAAGGACAAGGGTACTGGGCCTGGTGAGCCAGTCCAGGGAACTCCAGAGGTACAGGAAGAATCTAACCCTGATGGGGGGATCTGGCCTCCGAGGGAGGGACTCCATCCCTGCCAGAGCTGTCAGATTTGGCAGAAATGAAAGGAGCAGGTAGACCCTCCAGGGAGGATTTCAGTCAGGGACAGAGAGACTGTCCCACCCTTGAGAGCTTGAGGCTGATTGCTTCTAAGCAAGAGGAGGGGGATGACAGTGGGTTTCATAAAATCTACTGGGAAGATGGACTGCTTTATACTGAGGCCAGAAACCTCAAGGAGGGGCCACCAGGAGGTTGGTGTTGCCCCAGAAATACAGAGAGTTCATTCTGACTTTGGGTCATGATATCCCCTTGGCAGGACATTTGGGACAGACAAAGACATTTAACCGGTTGGTAAACCATTTCTACTGGCCCCATATGTCTGAAAAGGTAAAGGAGTTTTGCAGCTCCTGTGTCACCTGTCAGGCCAGTGGCTAGGCAGGGGGCAAGACAAAGGCTCCCCTAGTACCACTGCCAGTGGTTGGGGTTCCTTTTGAAAGGGTGGAGATGGACATTGTTGGTCCCCTGGACCCACCTACTGCATCAGGGAATAGGTATATCTTAGTGGTAGTGGACCATGCCACTAGGTACCCTGAAGCAATCCCTCTTAGAACCATTGATACTCCTGCAGTGGCTAGAGCACTGCTTGGCGTGTTCACCAGAGTGGGTTTTCCGAAAGAGGTGGTGTCAGACAGGGGCACGAACGTCCTGTCCAGCTATCTGACTGCTATGTGGGATGAGTGTGGTGTCAACTACAAGTTCACCACCCCCTATCACCCACAAGCAAATGGTCTTGTTGAGAGATTCAACAAAACCCTGAAAGGCATGATAAATGGCTTGTCAGAGAAACTCAGAAGGAGATGGGATGTTCTCCACTCATGCTTACTGTTTGCCTACAGGGAGGTGCCACAGAAAGGGGTTGGTTTCAGTCACTTTGAGTTGTTGGTTGGACACCCTGTGAGGGGGTCATTTAGCCTGCTAAGAGAGTCTTTAGAGAAGCCTCTTAAAGAAGCAAAGGACAATGTGCTTGACTATGTGCTAGGCCTGAGATCTAGAATGGTAGAGTACATGTACAAGGCAAACAGGAAACTGGAGGCCAGCCAGGAGCTCATGAAGCACTGGTATGATCAGAAGGCTACTATGCCTGAGTATGCTCCAGGACAATTGGTGAGGGTGTTGGAGCCTGTGGCTCCCAGGGCCCTCCATGACAACTGGAGTGGGCCCTATCGAATCTTAGAAAAGAAGGGTGAGGTTACCTATTTGGTTGACCTTGGCACCCCCAGGAACCCTCATAGGATCCTGCATGTGAATAGATTGAAACCCCACCATGACAGGGCAGATATGACCATGTTACTGGTCACTGATGAGGGTGTGGAGGAGGAAACTGAGATAGTGCCCGACCTCCTCTCCACTAATGTGCAAGATGGGTCAGTGGAGGGAGTGGTACTCTCTCCCAAGTTGACAGACCAGCAGCACGGAGACTGTAAGCAAGTGCTGGAACAGTTTGCTGGCCTGTTCTTTTTGACTCCAGGCATCACTGAGTGGTGTGTGCACCACATTGACACTGGTGACAGCCTATCTGTCAAAATTAAACTGTACAGGTTGTCTGACCATGTCAGAGCCAGCATTAAAGCTGAGGTTGCTAAGATGCTGGAATTGGGGGTAATTGAACCGCATGAGAGTCCATGGGCCAGTCCAGTGGTGCTGGTACCCAAACCTAATCCTCAGGGGGGACCCAAGGAGTTAAGGTTCTGTGTGGACTACAGAGGATTGAATGCAGTCAAAAAGACTGACGCTCACCCTATACCTAGAGCTGATGAGCTCATTGACAGGTTAGGGGCTGCTAAGTACCTGAATACTTTTGATTTGACCTCAGGTTACTGGCAGATTACCCTTGCTGATGGAGCAAAGGAGAGGTCAGCATTCTCCACACCAGAGGGACATTATCAGTTCAAGGTAATGCCCTTTGGCTTAAAGAATGCACCTGCCACCTTCCAAAGGTTGGTGAACAGGGTTTTGTCTGGGTTGGAACAGTTCAGTGCAGCTTACCTGGATGATATAGCTGTATACAGTTCTACCTGGGGGGATCACTTAAGCCACCTACGGGAAGTGCTTCAGGCCATGCAGCAGGTAGGCCTGACTATTAAGGCAAGCAAGTGCCAAATAGGGCAGAGTTCTGTGGTGTACCTGGGCCACCTGGTAGGTGGGGGCCATGTACATCCCCTCCAAGCTAAAATACAAACTATTTTGGATTGGACAGCTCCTGTTACCCAGACTCAGGTCAGGGCATTCCTTGGACTGACAGGGTATTATAGAAGGTTTGTTCAAAATTATGGGACCATTGTGGGGCCCCTAACAGAACTCACTTCTAGGAAGAGGCCCAAAAAGGTGTATTGGACCCCAGAGTGTCAGAAGGCTTTTGACACTCTGAAAGCTGCTATGTGTTCAGCCCCAGTGTTGCTGGCCCCTGACTACACATAAGAATTTGTGGTTCAGACAGATGCTTCAGAGCAAGGGATTGGGGCAGTGTTGTCACAGCTAAATGAAGAGGGCCTTGATCAGCCAGTTGCCTTTATTAGCAGGAGACATCTTCCCAGAGAGCAGAGGTAGAGTTCCATTGAGAGAGAGGCTTTTGCTGTGGTTTGGCCCCTGTAAAAGTTGAGACCATATTTGTTTGGGACTCACTTTCCTGTTCAAACTTACCACATGCCTCTCAGGTGGCTCATGCAGAAGAGAGGGGAGAATCCCAAGCTGTTAAGGTGACCATTTCCCTACAGGGAATGAACTTTACAGTGGAACACAGACCTGGGGTTGCCCCTGCAAATGCGGATGGACTTTCCAGGTTTTTCCACTTAGCTGATGAGGACTACCAGGGTGTAGGTTAGTAACCCATCACCTTTCGTTTGGGGGGGAGCTATATTTCAAAGTCATCCTGTGCCCTTGGCACCCCCCAACTTTTTGCTGACTGGTACTGGTGGTAACTGACTCTGACTGACCCTGGGCTCTGCCTAACCAGGGCCAGGACCAATGCTATGCTGAAAACACTTAGAATACAGTGGAAACACCTACATACACTAGGGTATACTAAGGGTTGGGGTACCCCTGTGATTGACATGACCTACCCCATAGGGCCATAGTGCATAATAGGGCAGGGGGATTGAAACTACCTATCAGTCCCTAGTATATAATAGGGCATGGCAGTTTAGAGGCCAGCAGCCCTTTTCTGCACTTGCTTGTGTGCACTGCTGGGCCTGAGGCCAGTTTAAAAGTAGCCCTGTGCAGCAGGACTGCTTTTAAAAAGTAAATTGTGCCCAAACTCGACTTTTGTGTTTGGAGCACTTACAAATGGTAAACCTACAGTGTTTGGGCATATTAGGTACTCCTAAGGTGTCCCCTATGTGTCCCAGGGGTGGGGGCCAGATATCTATAAGGTAGACCCTTATAAAATGAGTTTTATATGCCCTGGCTAAAGTGAAATTGCACATTTCACTCCCCACATTGTGATAAAGTGCTGCCCAAAATCGACTTTGGTGGTAGGAGCACTGTGGAGGGAGGATCTGCAATATTTATGCATATTCAGAACCCCTAAAGTCTCCCCTAGGTATACCAGGGGTGGGGTCCTGTAGATATAGGCATAGCACTTATAAAATAGGTTTTTATAAGCCCTGGTGCTGGAAAAATGGCCCAAGTCATTTCTCCCATTGCAAACGCCCTGCCACATAGGTTAACATGGGAGAAAGTTATTAACTGATAACTCTTGATAGAAGAAGGCTACAAGTACCATTCAAAAACTTCCCAAACTGGTATTAATAAATCCAACAATATGATATTGTTGAATTTCTCCTAAAATGTACATACAAGAAGTTATAAGACTTTCTTGTTTGCCAGTCTAAATTCAGCCTTCCAGTGGTCTGTATTGATTGGTCAGAGTTGAGGGGATTAGCCAGGCTTCTTTGAAGAGGTGATAAAGAGCCCCTGGGTTTGAACAGCTCTGCTGGGAGGGCAGGGTCCTGTTGCACAGGAATGTCAGAGCAGGGGGAGGAGTCGTAAACAATGGACTTCAAGGGAAAGGGAGGATCCCAATGTCATTTAGAACTCTACCCTTGTGAACCCAAGCCAGATGCTAGGATTAAGGAAGTAATGAGCAGATGCTAGGGGGAGAGACTATGGAGATTAGCCATCCTAGGGGTGTGTTAAGCCAGCTCTTCTCTCCCTGCTGGAAAATCAGCCATTATGAATTTGGAAGAATTGGTGCACTCTTGGACAAAATAGTGCCACACTCTGCAGGAAGCGGTCAGACCTTTGGGTGGAACCCTGCAGCCCATTGGACAAGAGTGACCTCCTGCTTGACCCAGAGAAGTTGGAATAAGTATCTGAGAAGGGCAGAGCCCCTCAGATCTGCTGCTGGAAATCTAAGAAAGCAAGACGGTCATGCTGGAAGTTTGATGTGCACTTCTAAAGGCCTGCACTCTGAAGATTGCACCTTCTGCGCCATCTGCCACTTCAGCCTTTGGATTACTTTGCTGTAAAAGGACTAAAGAGTGGACTCCCTGCAAGCTACAGGTTAACAGAGCTCACCTGGAACATCACCACCAAGAATCCTGAATCTGGAGAACTATCAGTGGATTTGTAAGGGTTTTGTCCAAGTGGATTGTGGGAACTAAAGTCCTCAACTTTCAAGGACCATCTTGGAGCTTCCAGACCCTTGGAGTGAGTTTGAGACACTTTGGGACCCTTTGGGGAACTTCAGGAAGAAGTTCCAGGAGTTTGGAGAACTTTGGAGCAACTTTGGAAAAAAGCTCCATAAGGGGACCGACTCAACCTGGTTAGCCAAGCCGCCTGCCTTCAACCGCGAGCCGGCCTGCCGGCCAGGTTTGTCCAGAGTTTGACCAGGAGTTGAAGAAATCCGAGGCCGTCGAACCCTCACTGAATCCGTCCTGGTGAAGAGCATCGAGGGACCCCGCGAGAAAAAGCTCCGTAAAAGTTTCTAAGTCCGAACGAAGAAAAGGTGACCGGGAGCAACCGCGACCGCCAAGCCGCCTGCCTTCAACCGTGTGTCAGCCTGGATCTTTGGTTTGCTCCGCTGGAACACTCCGGAGGTCGGACTTCCATAAGTTTGACTGGGTGCTCGTCGCAAGGCAATCCGGCGAACCCTCACCAAATCCGGACTGGCTGAGAGCTTCGAGAGACCCCGGGAAGAAAAGCTCCAGAAAAGTTTCTAAGTCAGAAGGTAAAAATTCCATCGCGGGAGGCCTGAAACTTTGAGTTTGACCTGGTCTATCGTGACCAGATGTCCCGATAAGGCGCTATAAGTTTCTATGTGCTATATAGTGCTAAATATTTACAAATTCGTATCTCCGGTTCCCTACATTGGATTTTTGTCGTTTTGGTGTCATTTTAAAGATAAAAATATTTCCTATTTTTATAAATTGGTGTTGGATTTTTATTATGAGTTGTGTCTTAGTTATTTACTGAAATGGTGTTTTTAAATGCTTTACATACCTGTTTTTGAAGTTAAGCCTGCCTGCTCGCAGCCAAGCTACCAAGGGTTGAGCATAGGAATAATTTTCTAAGACCTATTCTGAACCCTATACTGTGTTAGTGGCCTTATTGCCAGTGGCAGTTATACATTTGCCCCTACTAATAATCCACTTCCCAACAAGTATGCTATTCATTTGTTGAAGATTTAAGAACATATTCTAAGAATAATCTTGCACGAATATAGAGAGTACACATGTTATGTTATGTGAATAGATTTGTAAAGCACATGGCTGCCCCAGCAATTGGGCGTCCCAGCGCTAGGACCAGAGACACATAGCAGGGTGGAAATGAGGGAGAAGGGGTTAGAACGGAAAGAGCCAGGTTTTTACGGCCTTTCTAAAGGCCCATTGATTCTGAATGCTCCTGATTGTCACTGGGAGAGTGTTCCAAAGAGGTGACGCCATTGCCCTGAAAGAGTGCCCTCCACCTCTTGCTCTTTTAACACACGCCAGGTGCTGATCCAAGGAGCGCAGCATACAGCGAGGTATATATGGTGAAAGAAGATCGGACAGGATAGGAGGTGCTAGATGGGTGAGAATTTTGTGGGCGATGCACAGGGTCTTAAAGTGGATTCTCTTGTCCACAGTCAGCCAGTATAATTTATTCTGCAGTTAGTATTTGAGGGGTTTCTTGTTTCTGTTTGTTGAGGAAATAATTCAAAAGGACTTCCAGTTGCTATTAGATGAAAGAAAAAAGCAAACTTGGAGGAACCATGACATGAATAAAACTGACGTGCACAGCAGCTTGAATTTCTTTTGAAACTCGTCCTGATAGTGGACAATGCCTCACTGCACAGGATTTTACTTTGTATTGCATGTTCATTGACTTTTCAGCATTTTCCACATCTCTTTAGAATTAATTTCACCTACTGCCAGAGAGTTAGCCGGCTCACTAGTCAACTTGCAGACACCAGTCCAGACCGCCTGTTCCAGACAACAAACTATCACAGTAAGTTCCCCTGTGTTTTTCTCTTCCCCTTCCCCATTTTGCCCTTCTTTCTGTTGTGAAGTTTTCAAGTTCTCAATGTCTCCAGAGAGACTCAGGAATGGCTGGGATTCTCAATGGATCTACGTCTCTGGCCAAAGCTTGAGAGTCCTCCTATACATTTTATTACAAGACTGGAGGATCATATTATGCTGTCTTTTTTTGCTCTTTATTAACAGCAGCGAAGTAAGACAAAAAACTTCATTACCCAGAAAACCTGGAAAAAGAACTGCAAACAGTGACATCACAATAGAACCACTAATGGCACGTCGAGTAACCCAATAATTATATTGACTGAGGGCTACAATTCCTCTCTTCTTGCAGCTCGCAGTCAAGATAAGTTTTGTGTTCACTTTTTAATTTCATATTGAAGGTGTTTTGAGATATATTCATTGTATTCTATTATTATTAATCTATTATTAATATTCATTGTATTTCTGGTTCTCTCACCGCTGAACGTGCATGCACTCTCAGGCAATGCGCTGCTTCTCCCGAGCACTTTTGCTGTTAGACGCTATTGGCCTCAGTGCTTTTCAGTTCACCTCTCCCACTACACAGGTCCCCTCATTCCTGCCTGCCTCCTGCAGTGCTTCTAAAACTCTTCAGGACATTTCCTTTGAATCTCTACTCAGAAACATCCTTTTCCCTGCATTGTTTCTCCAGTGTGCACTCCTTCTCATCTGATCAACTCCCCCATTGCACGCCCCTTCTCCTCAGAGCAGCGCCCCTTAAAGGCTCTTTTACCTTTAATTCCTTAACCTTTTCATTTCTATTTGTGGGAATATTAGAATTTACTAACAATAATTGTTTTTGCTGCGTTTTTTCCACATTTTAACAATTTTTAAAAGTTATTGGCTTCCTGTGGTTTTCTGTTCAAACTGTTTATTTTTGCAAGAAAAACAGAAGGAGACTGCTCGTGGACACAGCGTTTCACCAACAACCCTATGGTAAGGGCCGGCCGCGTAGGATAGGTAAGCTGTCGATAGGCAGCAGCAAGAAGCATAACTGAACAGTATGTCATGTAAGTAACACAGCAAGTCGCCTACAACCCATTGTGGGCCGGCCGCGTCAAAGAGCAATTGCCAATACATATCATATGTATGGAGAGAGCAGATGGCAAGTCGGAAGAAAGAAGAGAAGGTGGAGAAGGAGAGGAGAAGAAAGAGAGACAAAAAGGGGAGATGGGCGAGGGGGGGAGGAGAAAAAACGCTAAGCCCCTAGGGGTGGCGAACAGCGTGCAGGAGGGGACTATTCTGAATCCGGGGGGTAGACTGCATCCTCTAAGAGGCGTAGGGCGTGGAGTTTCGGGGGCTGGAAGCGGGCGTGTTCTAATTTGCAGAGATGGGTAACAAGTGGCTGCCACAATTTAGTAAACTGGGAATCGCGAGACTGCAGGCGAGCAGTGAGCAATTCCATTGAGACAGTGTGCCATAGGCGAGTGAACCAGACAGTGATTGGGGGGGTCTCCGGCTTTTTCCAGTACAGGGCAATGAGCTGTTTGGCAGCGCCTAGCATGTGGAGAGAAATATGCCAGTCAGTGCGTGTGAGTGCGCGCAAATTGTCAGGTTTGAGGCCTAGAACAGCTGTGGCAGGAGTGGCAGGCAGGGGAAAGCCAAGCACCTCTTTGATATGGCTGAGGATTTCCTTCCAGTATGAGGTCAAGAAGGGACTGGACCACCAATTGTGCAGGAAGTCGCCCGTGGCGCTCGAGCACCTCCAGCTCAGCGGGGATGTCGCAGGGAACTTCTTATGCAGTCGGGAAGGCGTATAGTACCATTGGGTCATGGTCTTGTAGGCGGTCTCCCGCTGGGAAACACAGCGGTAGACCTTCGGGATATCCCGCCACAGACGAGTCCACTGGGCAGGGGCTATGTCCGAGGTAACGGTCGATTGCCATTTGCGCTGGTAGAGGTGGGGAGTAGTGAGTGGAGGATGTTGCAATACGTGATAGATGCGGGATATAAGCCCTTTAGAGTCATCGAAGGCGCGCACTAGGCGCTCAAAAGGCGTAAGAGGTCGAGTGGCTGCCTGCGCCCAGGAGGAGGTATGTATCCAATGGCACAGTTGGATATATTGCAATCGAGCTCCCTCCGAGAGTTGGAAGTCCGCCTTGCACTGATCAAAAGTTTTAAAGGTGTCGCCCAGGAAGAGGTCTGTAATGGTCCGACACCCACCGTCAAGCCAATCGGAGAACGCTAGGGGACGCGCTGCCGGTGGAAAGTGGAGATTCCCAGCAATTGGGGTGAAGGGGGACGGAAATGTGGTGAGGCCCTTGGGGACTGCAATTTTATCCCAAATCTCTAGTACCGTCTGGGTGGGGGGGGCCAAGTAGGCACTGCGCGACCTCGATGCCCGGTGCTGCCACGGGAGGTCCAAAATGGATCTCCCAGTCACCGCCCTATCCATATGGAACCATAACTTTTCACTTTGCCAAGCCATCCACTCCGAAATAAAGCGGAGGTGAGAAGCCCAATAGTACTCCAAAAGATTGGGGCGCCCCAGAAGGAAAACCCGGTCGCGGCGCTTTGGAACAAGCCGGGATCCCAAGGAGACATGAGTATTTTGTTGGAGAAATGCGGCCTGCGTCTGCCCCAGATGAACCTAGTGATATCTCGTTGGAGGCTACCGATCTGGTGGAGCGGGATGGGGGTCGGGAGAGATTGGAATAGGTACAGAATTTTGGGGAGCACCGACATCTTGACTGCATGTAGTCGCCCCAGCCAGGAGAGAGTGAGTGGTTTCCATGTCCTTAGGTCCGCAAGGACCGATTTCCGGCTTTCCTGCCAATTAATTTGGGACCAAGAAGCGAGAGTGGGGGTTAACTGGAGACCGAGGTATCGGATGGAGCGGGAGGTCCATTGATAGGGGACTAGAGCCTGAAGCGTAGGGATCTCGTCTCGGGGGATCGTAAGGTTTAGGTCCCAGGATTTCTCGTGGTTAATCTTAAACCCAGACGACAACTCAAAGGATCGAAGGAGTGCCAGGAGGGCCGGGAGGGAGGCGTGGGGCTGTGAGAGTGTAAGCAGGAGGTCGTCCGCAAAAAGGGCCACTTTGTGCTGGAGGCCTCCGAGGGGGATGCCGTGGATGTCAGGGGCCTGGCGGATTAAAGTGGCGAGGGGCTACACCACAAGAGCAAATAGTAGGCGTGACAAGGGACACCCCTGCCGGGTACCTCTGCCGATCGAGATAGGGGAGGAGAGCCGGCCGTTGACCCGTACCTGGGCGGTCGGGGAGGAGTAAGGGGCCATTATCCGAGCTATCATTAACGGGCCGAGCCCGATTTTATGTAGAACTGCCCAAAGGAAGGCCCAGTCCACCCGGTCAAACACCTTCTCCGCGTCCAGCGACAGAAGGCAAGCCAGGATGTTACAGTGGTGGGCCTTACTCACCAAGTGTGCGATGCACCGCACATTGTCCGCGCCTTGGCGATGTCGGATGAATCCAACTTGGTCCGGTTCTATGAGGCTGGGGAGAAGTGGATCGAGTCGTTTAGCTAGTATTTTCCTGTAGATCTTCAGGTCCTTGTTAAGCAGGGCTATGGGACGGTAGGATGGGCAGAGTGCAGGGTCCTTGCCCGGTTTAGGAATAAGAGCGATTTCCGCCAGCCCCATAGCCTGGGACGGACCATCGTCTGGGGCAAAGGAATTAAAAAGACGAACGAGGTGTTTCCGAAGCTGTGGCAGGAACATGCGGTAAAAAGATAGGGGAAGACCGTCCGGCCCCGGAGACTTTCCAATGGGAAGGTCCTTCAGGGCCCCAGCGAGCTCTTCGCAAGTGATTGGGTCCTCCAGTTGCTGGGCTTGATAGGTGCTGAGTGGGGTCCAGGGGCAGGCATCGAGCAGAGCCCGTACCAGGTCTGGGGAGGGCGAAGCTGGGGCATATAGGGAGGAATAATATGCGTGGAAAGCGGCGCATTTAGAATCTTCCGTAGTGGCGCGAGTGCCGTCTCCAAGTTGGATGTTGGCTATATGTGCCTTAGCTGCGCGTTTCCGCACGCGCCGAGCCAGGACCGTGCCCACCTTGTCGCCCCCCTCGTAGTAGCGCTGTTTCAGCGCTAACAGAGCACTCTCAGCCTTGTTAGTGCGGTGGGCCCGCAGCTGACCACAGAGAGCAGCCAGCCTCCGTTTATGAGCAAGTGATGGGCGTTCCTGGTCGAGCTTTTCGAGGGCCTTCAGGTCCTTAGTGAGATTGGCTTCGAAGAGGCGCGCTTCCCGTGCTCGCGCAATCGCGATAGAGGTGATATGACCGCGGATGGTGGCCTTGAATGCGTCCCACACAACAGGAAAGGAGGTTTCGGGGATATCGTTGAGCTCAAACTAGGAGTCGATAGCCGTTCGCAATTCCGCCACGTCTACAGGGTCCCGGAGGATGTGTGGAGAGAGGCGCCAGCGAGGCGGGAGTGGGGTGCGCGCAGAGCTATGGCGCAGGAGAAGTTCCACGTGAGCGTGGTCAGAGACCGATATGTCAGACATGGAAGCAGAGACCGTCTCGCTGATAAGGGCATGCGAGACAAGGATATGGTCTATACGTGAGTACGAGCGATGCACATGGGAGTAATATGAGTAGTCACGAGCTTCAGGATAGTGGTACCGCCAAGAGTCAAGCAGCGTGCGATCTGCCAATTGCCTCTTTAAGGCAGAGGACATAGCCCCAGCACCCTGGAAGGAGCAGTCACTTCGATCCGAAGCGGGGTCCCAGACCAAGTTAAAATCGCCCCCTATAATAAGTGAAGGGTCGTCCTGCGGCACTTGTTCCCTCAAGAGGGCTCGAAGGTAAGGATCCTGCGCCTGGTTAGGGCCATAAATAATGCACAGCGTGAGAAACCGGTGTCCGATCAAGACCTCGACTTTAAGGAAGCGGCCATCGGGGCTGCGAGAGATTTTAGATTTCCCCTGCCGAATGCCAGGGCCACAGAGTATTGCCACACCAGCTGTTTTGGAGGGGGCCGAAGCCCAGAATTGGAGGGGATACCGGGGGTGGGCCATGCGAGGGACATCGACTTTCATCAGGTGGGTCTCCTGTAAAAGGATTATATCGGGGTGCTGCTGAAGGAGATAACGCCATATCTGGTGCCGCTTATTAGGGGAGTTGAGCCCCTTGACATTAAAGGAAAGGATTTTCAAGCATGGGGTAGTGGTCATGACCTCTAGGGAGTGCAATCTGGCTTAAGTGGAAGGCAATGGCTAGGAAAGAGGGAGAACCGCTGTCTTCCAGAGAGCAGAGGGAAATCCACCGGGAGCACCCCCACCCACCAAGGAAAGAGAAAGGGACAGAGGAAAAGGGGAAAGAAGGAGAAAGGGAGAGAAGAGGGGCAGATATTCGAAACGGAAACGATCGACATTGGCCAACAGGGCCACAATATGAAAGAGAAAGACAAAGAAAAGAAAATATTGACATACTGTGAAAAATACAACAGTGGCCAACAGGGCCGCATTGTCCTGTTCCAGTCCAGGGGTGATCGCGGCCCAAGGGCACAGATCATCCCAGAGAAGTCACTCTCCCAGGAGCAGGGGTGGGTATCCTTCAAACTCAGAGCGTGAGGGCAAGGAGAGTGAGCCCGTGTCACCAGCCTTTATAGTAAGGAACCGGGAGTGTGCCGGGCATGGAGAGGGGCGATGATGCAGTAGTTCCATGTGGCAGGTGTGGACAGTGGGTCGCAGTGTGACGGGCGGGAGTGCACGCCCGCTCGTTCATGGCGTGGGGGGGCGAGATTTGGCAGGGGAGAGCCTCTCTTCCATAGAACGGATGTGTTGGATGATTTCCTGCTTGGCTTGGGAAGCCGACTGCTCCCCATGATGTGATGCTCTCCTGCGGCGAGACACCTGGGACGAGGACGGCTTGGCCGGTTCACGGGCGCGGGAGGATGTGCAAGCTGGGCTGGGCGGCGGAGAGAGGGGAATGTGCAAAAGCCGGGCCGCTTCTTGGAGGGATCGCACCATCCGACGCTTAGAGTCCCACTGGAAGAAGAGCGCGAACGGGTGGCCCCATTGGTACTGGATGTTGAGGCTCCGCAGCTTGTCCATCACCGGTTTGAAGTCCCGTCGCCTGCGCAGCGTGGTGGGAGCAAGATCCTGGAAGATCTGTATGGTGGCGCCCTGATAGGTGATCTCTGGTTTGGAGCGCGCGGCCTTGAGGATTGCCTCCTTCTCGGTAAAAAAGTGGACCCGGGTCAAGATGTCGGGAATAAGGCCCGCTCGGGCGGAGGGGCCGGAGACTCGGTGTGCCCGGTCAAGGGCCGGTGGGGAGGCGTCATCATCGTCCCATATTTCATGTAGTAGTTTCGCCACGAACGTCATAATGTCTGACCCCTCTGAACCAATCGGAACCCCCCTAATGCGGAGGTTGTTGCGACGGCTCCGGTTTTCCAGATCCTCCTGTTTCAACTGCAGGTCGAGATGTTGGTCTTCCAGAGTGGCCATTCGCTGCCAAAGTTGCTCCTGTTCTTCCGTTCGGGCGTCCACTGTCTTTTCAAGACCATCCACTCTCTCCCCAAGGTCGGAGACCTCTCTTCGAAGTTCCCAGACAGAGGAGTGGACTTCCATGCGCAGGGAGTCTATTTCGGACTTGAGCTCCGTCATGAAGGTCGCCATGAAGGATTGTGTGATGGGCGCCGAATCGTCCCCGGTTGAGGATGCCATTGCTCCAGCGGCAGCGGATCCCGGCTTGTTCCAAAGCGCCGCGACCGGGTTTTCCTTCTGGGGCGCCGCAGGCTCCTTCCCCTGCTTGGTGCACGTCATCGTCTTCCCGGGTTGTTCACCCTCGAGGCCCCAACCAGGTGGCGGAAGCGAACGGGAAGGAGGCGTCTAAGAGTTAACCACGGTCCGCCGGTTATTGAGGAGAGGAGCGGGCAGTCAATGTGGCAGATGGCAACACTATGTGGGTCCCGTCACCGTGTGGGTCAGGCACCCGAGAGCCGGAACGCAGTGACCAGGGCCGCCGCGATCCACCCCAAGGGCAGGCTGTTGCGAGAGTAGCCAGGAGTCAGGAGTTCACTTCAAGTCCCCGCATGTGAGATGGCGGGCAGGCGGTAGCGGCGGGGTCACCAAAGCGTTGGTAGGCGGCAGAAACACTCACAGCTGGGTAGCTCAAACCTCCAAGAAGGGTAGAGTTGCAGAGAGGGTCGTCCCCCGCGTGATGTGCGCCAGTGGGGGAGCCCCGCAGGCCCGGCTTCCCCCACGCAAGCTGATGGTCCACCAGGCGGACAGCCCAGCTACAGGGAGGCACGCAGCTGCCCAAGAGAGTCCAGCCCCGAGGTGCTACAACTGGAGGTGGTCCCACCCACTGGCGGGGGGCACAGTCCCCGTGGGCCCCTCGCCGCCGAGAGTAGTCAAATGCTAAGGTGCAGGGGGAGCGCTCCGCAATGGGGCCCAGGATTTCGCCGCAGCAGGCCTCAGGCGTCACCCGTGTGGCGGTAGAATGCGCAGGGGGGTCAGGGGCAGGTCCGAGGGGAGATATACAGAGTCCAGCTCCCTCGAGCCTGTCCAGGCGGGCCACAGTGCGCAGGGACGCCCCCGCCTACCTCACCTCACCTGATCAGTGGGGAACCACCCCAAGGTCCTGCACGATGATGGCGCGGGCGAAGCAGGGAGCAGAACAGCGTCGCGCCCAGGCGCAGGTCCGCCAAGTTAGGAGAATCGCCGCTCGTAGACTGTGGCCGGCCCTTCGAAGGGTTAGATGTCTCCAGTTCTCCCACTAAGGATCCGGTAGGCTCCCCCAGGTGCACAAGTCTATGAGGCTTAGGGCCCTATGAGCAGGCGTAGACTGGGCCCAAGATGGCGGCCGTCGTGGGCAGTGATGTCGTAGGGATCCCCTGCGCATCCACCAGCCAGGTGTAAGGAGGCTCCACACAGGGTCCGCTGCTAACCGCTGGGCCACGGCTCCCCCCACGGGGCTAGGGGGGGCAGATGGCAGCGTGCAGAGGCTCGGGTGCCTCGGGGCCGCGGGAGTCAAGATGGCGGCCGCCGCCGCCGAGTGCAGCCGAGAGAGGTAGCGGAGCCGCCCCTCCGCGTAACAGCAGCCCCGGTCTGTGCCCGTTCGCCAAGAGGTGCCTCAGCTGTACCAACGCCCCCGCGCCCCGATTTGCGGCGCTGATTTAGCCCCGGTTCCGCTTTTCAGGCGGCTGAAGGCGGCGGTTTGCGGGAGCTCTCCCTAAGCCCTTCTCACGCCATTCGCGTCGAGACCACACCCCCCCTTCCTGTGGTTTTACTCACAATGTCTGAGAAAGAAAATCTCAGGTTTTTAAGGTCAATGTGAAATCCTTTATTAAGGATTCTGTTCAGCAGGCCGTAACAGTATCCATGCTGGATGTATAAAACAATTTAGAGGCATCCCTTTCTGAAATGCTCTCTTTCCCCACTGAATGCCCTTCAAAAAAGGGTAAGAAACGTGCAGCGACCTCTGGTGTGTCCAATAAAGGCGTTTCTTATGCAGTCCTACAGACTTAATTTCTATTATAGATGTAGGTGACTTTTCCTTGAACCGTTGGGTGCTTGGGTAGTTATTGAACCAGAAATTCATCTTTGGTATGTGGCTCTCCACATCGTCTCGTATTGCTATTCTTGTTTTGATACACTGTCTTAAAATACCTATTCTGTTATAAACTCAGATGGGACATGAGCGACAGGAATTATGGCACAGTTGTGCGATAGGCGTAATATACTACCTGGAACCTTTTTGTGTGTAGGTCCAGAGTGCAACTGGTTTTGAACTTAGTTTCCTTAATTGCAGCTAATTTAATACAGTTAGCTGAGACTTTCCCTTGAAGCTACGTTTGACACATCTACGGTTGTGGGCCTCTTTGTCACAATCCCTTGGTATCTTCTGTCTTTATTCTGTCCAGATGATGACCCTAATCTAAATAATTGTGCCATGGGGTCGAAACGTCGACAATAACATATCTGACTGATTTTAAATTTTGATTGTGGTTTTTGACACTCATGTTATGAGTGTCATCTGTAACAACATACTGTCCCAATCGATCGCATGTATATATTTTTGTATATAGCACAAGCACACTTTTTAATCACTTTACTCACCTTCACAGCATCATCACTGTATAGGAGCACCTTATCTTTTGAGTAATATAAATGCTTTGTCATATGATTATGGACCGTCGTTACATTATATGAATATAATTGACAAAATAAATGCATTTATTGCATAACTGAAATAACCTGCAAAAGAGTTTCTTTACGTCACTATTGCAGTGGAAGTCCAAGGCTACACTTCCCCCATAGGGATGATCTTTTTTGATAATTCCCCATGTAGGAGGTAGAGTAGCTCTTTGTCTAAATGCTTGGTTTTCTCCCACCACAGATCCCTGGATAATACAAACTGTACAAGGGTATCAGATAGAACTCTATCAACCCCCTCTACAGTTGCAACTTCCTCGTCCTTTTCTTTTTTCTCAGGACCAATCCCTCTTGATTCAGGATGAAATCCAATCTCTTCTGACCAAACAAGCTATCAAACAAACAGAGTTCGATCCCACAGCTTTTCTCAGCACCATCTTCTTGGTACAGAAAAAGAATAAACAATTTTGCCTTGTTTTAAACCTAAAGGTTTTAACAACTTCGTGGTGTACCATCACTTCAGTATGGAAACTATTCTCCACCTTAGGGATATTTTGCTCCAGGACGAACAGTTAGTCAGACTGGATCTTCAAGATGCTTATCTTTCAATTCCGGTGCATCCCTCTCACAGAAAATATCTTCAATTCCAGTGGAAGATTTCCTTCTTCTGCTTCAAAGCTCTTCCTTTCGGACTTACTTCAGCTTGTTGGTGTTTCACCAAGATTCTCTAACCTGTTGTAGCCTTTCTCAGAGCACAAGGAATCAGACTGATTGTACACCTCAATGACTTTCTGATAATGGCACAGGACAAGAATGTTCTTCTTTCTCATTTACATCTTTGCCAAGACCTGCTTTTTCGACTATCTTTTCTTATCAATGTTCAAAAGTCAGCTCTGGTTCTTTCTCATCAGATGGAATTTCTAGGTTTCTTGATAGATACCTCTCGGTCTATCTTTCAACTTCCTCAACACAAGGTCTTTCTCTTAAACAAGCATTGGTAAATGCATTAGGTTTCGCCTATGGGATTAATAATAAGCTGTTTGTGCAGGTGAAACCTAAAAACAAAGATATGCGATTTGATATGCAAGTTGACTACCGGTACTCGGTTCAGTACCCGGTTTCATCACCTGAAGAGAAAATGCATCCAAGACCAATTTTTCTATTCAATTAAAAAAATAACCAGATGAAGGCAGTGCTGTTCAGTTCTTCCAACTGAGGGAGAGTTACTTGAGATTTTCATGCGGCTCGTGCAGGCTCACTAATATAACTGCCCAAAGCAAAGTCATAAAATTGAGTTCAAGAACTTAAGCCCACATAAAATGTAGAGTGAGATCAAATGAATACTCCTCTGTGGCATCACGATGAAAAGATAAGGAATGCAACACAGCGGTTTCAATGCATGCAGCCAGGGAAAGTAAAAAAAAATGTTCCACACAACAGCGAATGGACACAGTAATTCGGCAATGAAAACTGATAAGAGCCCCCTTTTAATATATAATAAATACAAGAGAGAAGTGCTGTGCAGGCGAAACCTAAAAAAGAAATCCGTCATTCCCTAACTCTTACTCATTTTTCTCTCCGATCTTTGGCCCAACTTGTGGGGCTTCTGGCTTCTTCGATTCAGGTGATTTTTCCAGGCCCTCTTCACTATCAGGCCCTGAAAAGATAAAAAATCCGACATCTCTGCAGAGGTCTCGCTTATTCAGACCCTGTTTCTTTAGGTCCAGAGTCCAGATAAGAACTTCTTTGGTGGTTGACTCACTTAGATGCCTGGAACAGGAGAACGATTTTCTCTGCTGCCCCAGATCTTGTCTTAGAATCCGATGCAAGTTGGACAGGTTGGGGTGCAAGATGTGGTCAATACTCGACTGGAGGTACATGGTCTCATCAGGAGTCATTCTTGCATACCAACAGTTTAAAGATGCTTGCAGGTTCCTTTGCCATCCAATCATTTACAAAAGACAAAGCAAAATGCACCATTCTGTTACAAGTGGACAACCTTACAGCGGTCAGATATATAAATCATCTTGGGGGTACAAGGTCCAAAGTTCTGGAAGATCTCGCCAAACATCTTTGGGAATATTATCTTCGTGGAAATCTCTCAGTCAGAGCAGTTTATCTCCGAGGAAACTTGAATGTCGTAGTGAATTGTTATACCAGACTTCTTCAAGATTTAAGCAAATGGCTGCATCCGTCAGTGTTCAATCGTCTTCCATCTTTGGCAACATGTCAATCGACCTTTTTGCCTCACAATTCAATACCCAACTTCCTTCCTTTTTCCGTTGGAGACCAGATCCTCAAGCTCTGGCCACGGATACATTTCTCCAATCTTGGCCGCAGACTCTTCTCTATGCTTTTCCCCCTTTCTATTGATTGTGCGAGTCCTAGCGCACGCTTGCAGACACTTTTAATCTCTGGTCCTAATCACTCCTTTTTGGCAAGCTAAGACTAGGTATCCAACTCTGTTGAAGCTGGCCTCCGACTTCCCAGTTTGGCTTCCTCACTTCCCCAATTTGCTGCTAAACCCTCAGGGACTTTGACACAGCTTGATTCTAGAGGGGTCTCTATTTATGATCACTTGGAGGATTTCAGGTCTTCCTCGAGAACCCTGAAAATTTAGGAGGAGGCTATCCACCTCATTCAACAATCCTGGACCCCTGGCACTTCTAAACTCTACAAGTCAGATTGGTTAGCCTGGTATAGCTGGTGTATGGACAGGGATTCAGATCCCGTTTCCGCAGATGTAACACAAGTAGTCAACTTCTTAGCCTCGCTAGCTTCTCAAGGAAATCAGCTGAACATCCAAGAGTGGATGGAAGACTCACTGGTGAACATCCCTTAGTCTGTTGTCTATTAAAGGGAGTATGATATGTTAATCCTCTAGGTCCCAAATACAGGACATTGTGGGATGGTAATTTGGTCTTAAAATTTTTATTTCATGGCCGGATAATGTGGATCTTTCTCCCAAACAGTTATCAGCAAAACTGGCAATGCTTTTATGTACAATTTCATTGAAACTTATTTCTGATGTTTAAGCCTTAGATGTGTCCTTCTTCCACTACTATCCCGTTGGTGTTTCTTTTCAAGTTCACAGACGTACCAAAGCCAATTTTTCCACAATTCAATATCCTTTATTCCCTTCTCAACCAAAATTATGTGTAAGATATTGTTTAAAAACCTACGTTTCACGAACTGCAGATTAGAGATCTCTCTCTTCTAACCAACTGCTTATTTCTTTCTAGAAACTCCATAAACCCGTCTCTTCTCCCTCTTTAGCCTACTGGATAAAATGGATCATGTCCTTGGCTGGTATTAATGTTGATTCCCTTAGCACCCATTCGGCCAGAGGGGCTAAGGTCTCTAATGCCTTTTGGGCAGGTGTTAGTTTGCAGTACATTCTCAAATCTGCAGATTGGTCGAAGGTTAATACTTTTAGAACTTTTTATTGTAAACCTATTGCCCATGTATCTGATTCTGTTGTTGCATTGCTTTGAACAAGCATAATATGAGCCTCCGGTCTTGTAATAAAATTACTAGGTTACACGATGTGCCATTGGTGGTTTTTTTCTAGATTTTATGAGTAATTATGTTTTTTGTCTTACTTGGCTGCTGTAATAAAGAGAAAGAAAAGACAGCATAATACTAACCTCCTTGTCTTTAATAAAAGCTAGCCTTTCCGACATCAAGGCCAGAAAAATCTAATTTTTTGGCACCAATTAAGGCTTGTCTGTAGGAAAGTGCCACTTTTTTGCATGGTCCCCCCCCCCACTTTTTGCCTGACATCCGATGCAAGCTGACTTGATGTGCCCTGGGTCCCTGCCAATCAGGTTCCCAGGGCCTGTGTTCTTTCCCAAGGCTGTACCTTTGTATCCATAATTGGCAATTCTCTGGCCACAGGTAAGCCCAGTGTAAAAGGTACCATGGGTACCAAGGGCACTGTGACCAGAGAAGGCCTCCAAGGGCTGTAGCACAGATTGTGCTACCCTTAGAGGCCCTTTACCTTAACACTTAACAAAAGGAAGGGACTGGTAGGGCTGTTTTACGGGGTCCAGCGTACATGCCCAGATACTGTGAATCAAGAAAGGTACGCAGTTCCCCAAAAGAAGATAGGGTAACGAGTGTGGAGACAGGGGGGGGGGGGGAATGGGGAATCCTCCTAAACGGAACTAGAGTCCTCACACACCCAGCCAGCTAGGTGTCATGCTTCATCATATGGACTCGCTCCTCGTCGGGTCGGCGGTGCAATACCCGACGGGCACCCATAAAGGGGCTCTTTAGCGGAGATCTTCTGTTCCTGCCGTATGGTGCCGTGGGTGTAAGGGCCCTAGGGGTAAGTGTAGATGTGAGTGAGTGGTTTCTTAAAAAAGGTTAGATAATCCAAAAGGAGTTTTTTAATGGAATGGTCATCCACCTTATTAAAAATATACAAAAGAGTGGCTGCTCACTGCTTTAATTATCCAGGGGAGCAATGCTCAACTCTAAAAATGTGGTCGACATGTTTCACGCTGTGTATTCATAGTTGATACAATGCATTTCTTCAGGACCTATAAAAACTATCTACACATAGTGGGTCGGTGGAAGAAAACCTACCTACCACTAATCTTACGTGCGAGCATGTAGTCCCGACAGGCCTAGTGATATCCTAGACAGGGATGACAAAAGCATGGACAATAAAATATAAACAATAAACTGTGAGTGATATTGTATAGTCATCCTCATAGCTCCACAACAAGTAGTCCATCCAATAAGTGCACGTATGTGAAAAGGAATGCACTCAACTTTCAAAACAAATGACATCTGATAAAAACACAGAATGACTGGAGGAAAAAAACGTGACTGAAATGAATCTAAAACAAGTGAATAGTTGATAGCCTCACCTAACTAGGTGATGGCGCTTGCTTCTATCGTATTGTCAGCTCTTAACACCTCAGTAGATGGTGTCCTAAACATGGGGGAGTAAAACAATATCGATGACAAACTAATGTCAAAAAGGTGACAATCCTAGTGGCGTATGGCACAAAAGGACCCCCACTTGGTGGACCAGCATAGCGTCAGGACGCCCCCACCCTGGCTGAGTCAGTGTAAGATGCCAAAGCTTGATGCCAGGAACGAACAGGCCGATCGTGTATGTAACTAAACGGAGTCAAGTTAGCTCGACTAGTAGCCCACAGAGCAAAGAGTTGCACCAGTGTAAGCTCTGTCGTACCGCAGCAACCCGTCAGTACCTGACAAAGCCCTGAGGACACACTGATCAAAGCGTCCGGTGTGGAGGGGAAGTGCCGAAATACTGAGTCACTCAAAAATCGGGACCCACATTGTAAACAAAACGGCACGCCGAGACACACACACGCGTAGGCTGGAAACCGGCCTGCGCACTCACCTGTCCTTAGTCGGACGATCGCCTGAAAACTACCCAAGCGCCGAGCTGAGCAACCAGATCGGTTACTCATTACCGAACTGAGGTTTAAGTATACCGCTGACCTAGTCACGCCACCGGGTCAGCTGGAGTAGCACAGCGTGGCACAGCGGCAAGTCACGTGATGCGCCTGGCTGGAGCCCAACATACGCTGAGTGCTGGTCCTGTAAACATGGCCGCCATCTTGAAAAGGCTACAAAAGCTGCAAAAGTGAGCCAGTAGTTGTTAAACAAGGGAAGTTTTATCAAACCTAATTTACCAAATCAAGAGAAGGTTTTAAGTTGTGAAAAGGTAATAATAACCTTGTTGAAATGGAACCACACGCAAAAATAGGGGGGAAAAGCTTCAGCGTGTGGAAGTCTAGAACGGGACGTTAATCCAAAGTAGAAATTCCGGTGTATATACAAAAAACCTTGTATTACCCGTAGGCCAAGGTACTCAAAGGACCATCATTTTTACATAGATTAACAAAAATTGTTTGCGGTACACAGAAAAAGGAGAGCAGAGGGGATAGTACATGTAGAGGGTACCACATGAAAAAACCGAAGGGAAAGATAAATCAATTATCTGTTTGTCAGTGCAGCCCAGGGTATATTATCATTGAGGCCGCATGTATCTGTAGAAAGGCGGTGTACCCATCTCTGCTCAATTCTAAAAAGAGCTTTGTGGGTAATTTTAGGGTGTGATTCAAGTATCATCCATTTCAGAGTTTCTACCTTGTGGTTGAGGTCCCTAAAATGAGTGTATAGTTTTGTTGTTGTTTTCATACACCTCACATTACTTTTATGTTCAGTAATCCGTAGTTTAATTTGTCTCATTGTCATTCCTATGTATTTCTTCCCACAGGGACATGTGATCAAGTATATACATCTTGGTGTATTACAGTTCGTGTGTCTCTTAAGCTGCCATATGAGAGTGTCAGTCAGCTTGATCTCCTTGAAAATATCTGTCTGGTCACAGACCGAACACGTCCCACAGGGATAATGCCCGGTAACCGGTGGTAAATTCCACAAAGTCCTCTGTACACCTAGCTCCCTGGTTTTAGGCCTGGTATGTACAAGGATGTCCTTCAAGTTAGATGTGCGTTTGAAGGCAAACCTCGGTTGCGGGAGGCTCAGGTCACCTGTGTTCACCATCCCCCAATGTTTTTTAATTATTTTCTTAATCAATGTGGAATTAGGGGTAAAAGAAGTGACACAAGTTAGTGTCTCTATTTGTTCTTTAGTCGAGACCTGGAGCAATGACTCTCGTGGGTTATTCATAGCTCTTTTGTAGGAATTCCTAATCTGCTGGCCCGGGTAGCCTCTCTCCCTCAATTTATTTTGTAAACTTTGGGCCTCAGTTTTGTAATCAGAAAGTGTGCTACAATTTCTCCTGAGACGGAGGAACTGTCCAAATGGGAGGTTGTTTTTCAGTGCCTTAGGATGATGGCTACCATATAGGAGGAGACTGTTCCTATCCGTGTCCTTCCTATATAATGTGGTACTCAGACCAGTGTTGTTAAGTAGTATCCTCAAATCCAGGAAGGGGATGCTAGAATTGGATATGGTATGGGTGAATTTTAAGAAGGCATTTTGTGAATTAATCCAGTTGCAGAATGCCTCACAGGTTGGTATATCCCCCTTCCATAGGATGAGGATATCGTCGATGTATCTCCTCCAAAGTGTCAGATTGCCTCTGTACGCGTTGGTGGGGTTCATAATGACATCTTGCTCAAAGGTAGCCATGTACAGACAGGCCACACTAGGAGCAAAGGTACTACCCATGGACGTACCTTGAGTCTGATGGAACAGTAGTGTCTCGTACTCGAAAAAGTTTTCAGTTAGGGCCAGGGTAGCGCAGTCCATAATGAAGGAGACGGGAGTTGGCGAAGACCAGTCTTCCCGGAGTAGGCTGGATTCTACTGCCTCAAGGGTGGCCCGTTGTGGAATATTAGTATATAACGCCTCCACGTCTAAAGTGACCAAAAGGTCCACTCCAACTCTGCCCTCAATGTTGTCAATAATACGGAGGACGTCAGTTGTATCTTGTACAAAAGAGGGTATCTTCCTAACCAAAGGTTGAAGGAAGTGATCACAGAATTGAGAAAGGGGTTCAAGCAGGGACCCTATGCCTGACACTATCGGTCTCCCTGGGACTGGTGTGGTGTTTTTATGGATTTTAGGGAGTGTGTAAAAGTATGGTGTTTTGGGGTCCTTTGTTATAAGAAAGTCAGCTTCCTTCTTGGTAATCCACCCATTATTCTCAGCCTCAAAAACCAAGGTCGCTATCTCTGCTGACAGTCTCGGTGTAGGGTCCACAGTGAGAGGGGTGTAGTGAACTACATTTCCAAGTTGGCGTCTACACTCCCTGTCATAATCGGTGGTGGATTGGATCACTATGGCCCCACCCTTGTCTGCCTGTTTGATGATAATATTAGGGTCATTAGAGAGTGCCTTAGCTGCCTCTTTTTCAACATTGGATAAATTATGAAAAAGTGGTGCTCTGGGCATTTTAGTAAGTTCCTTGAGTACAGCACCCTCAAAGGCTAAAATCTCAGGGGGGATCATGTTGTTACTAGGGGTGAACCTAGATGGATTACGCAATCCAGTATCGTCTTGATCAAACGGGACTTTATCGTGAAAGAAAGCCTTGAGTCGTACCTTTCTAAAAAAATCTTGCAATTCACACATTTCATTGAATTTATCAGGTGAGGGCGTTGGGACAAACCCCAGGCCCTTGTCCAAGACTGTCTTCTCGGTATTGGTAAGGAGTCTACTTGAGAGGTTAACCACTAAGCCCTCCTTCCCCTGCTCATGCTCCTGGTCTCTACTGAGTGTTGGGTCTGGTCCTGCCACTGTACCCCCTTCTGTGCTCCTCTTCTTCGCCCTCTTCCTTTGCCCCAACCTCTGCCTAAAAAAGGGGGTTGTTCATTGGAAAATATTGTGGAGGGCCTTGCGGGTACATTGGGTATTGCCATGGTGGAGGAATAGGACCGTGGAAGATGGGTCCATTGTCAAAATTGGGGTATGGTTGGAAGTTGGGTCTACGTTGGTTATGATTACTCCAACTCCCAGAGCTGGAATCGCTGTTAGATGATCCCCTCCTGCTGCCATTATCTGAGCTTTCGTCAGAGGAGTAGCTGTTCTTAGTAGTAATATAATCATCCTTAAGATAAGGGTAAACCTTCTCCTTATCGAACTTAGCTACATCTTTTTGCAGTTTTGTAACCTTTTGTTTAAGCAGGTATTCTCGGTTTTCTGCAATTTCGTTATTAATCTCTGTTAACTTAGATGAAAATGCAGTCTTAGGGATGGTAGATTTCAATGTTGCTTCTGCCACTTGTATTCTAGCAAACAGGGCATCAGCCAATCTTCTTGCTGTGTTAATGATTAGGACCAATAAGTCTTTAGTGCATTTCCATGACACTTGACACCAGTCCTTTTTGAAGGGCCCATCCTCTAGAAAAATCCTAGGCAAGATGTTAACTATGAGGCCGCGAGGTGCAATATTTGCCCGTAAATACTCAGTCATGAGGGCTCCGTGTAGAGTAATCTTGAGCCATTCTTTCTTCAAAAGTGTTATAGAACTCCAGTCATCTGCTAGTGACCCTGAGGCCACGGACCCTCCAGAACCTAATATGGAGGGTGCTGTTCTCAAGATATCAGCAATAGCTTCCTCATCGAAGCTAAGTCCCGGGGTATCCTCCATCTCAGATAGGAGACCCGGTTAACCACAATGTGGAGAGAAATGATATAGCAAAAAGTCTAATGGGCCAGCTAGTGTAATTATACACTGATTGGTAACCTAAAAGGGAAAGTCCCACGGGGTGACCCGTGCAGTTAGTCTTAACAAAAGGAAGGGACTGGTAGGGCTGTTTTACGGGGTCCAGCGTACATGCCCAGATACTGTGAATCAAGAAAGGTACGCAGTTCCCCAAAAGAAGATAGGGTAACGAGTGTGGAGACAGGGGGGAATGGGGAATCCTCCTAAACGGAACTAGAGTCCTCACACACCCAGCCAGCTAGGTGTCATGCTTCATCATATGGACTCGCTCCTCGTCGGGTCGGCGGTGCAATACCCGACGGGCACCCATAAAGGGGCTCTTTAGCGGAGATCTTCTGTTCCTGCCGTATGGTGCCGTGGGTGTAAGGGCCCTAGGGGTAAGTGTAGATGTGAGTGAGTGGTTTCTTAAAAAGGTTAGATAATCCAAAAGGAGTTTTTTAATGGAATGGTCATCCACCTTATTAAAAATATACAAAAGAGTGGCTGCTCACTGCTTTAATTATCCAGGGGAGCAATGCTCAACTCTAAAAATGTGGTCGACATGTTTCACGCTGTGTATTCATAGTTGATACAATGCATTTCTTCAGGACCTATAAAAACTATCTACACATAGTGGGTCGGTGGAAGAAAACCTACCTACCACTAATCTTACGTGCGAGCATGTAGTCCCGACAGGCCTAGTGATATCCTAGACAGGGATGACAAAAGCATGGACAATAAAATATAAACAATAAACTGTGAGTGATATTGTATAGTCATCCTCATAGCTCCACAACAAGTAGTCCATCCAATAAGTGCACGTATGTGAAAAGGAATGCACTCAACTTTCAAAACAAATGACATCTGATAAAAACACAGAATGACTGGAGGAAAAACGTGACTGAAATGAATCTAAAACAAGTGAATAGTTGATAGCCTCACCTAACTAGGTGATGGCGCTTGCTTCTATCGTATTGTCAGCTCTTAACACCTCAGTAGATGGTGTCCTAAACATGGGGGAGTAAAACAATATCGATGACAAACTAATGTCAAAAAGGTGACAATCCTAGTGGCGTATGGCACAAAAGGACCCCCACTTGGTGGACCAGCATAGCGTCAGGACGCCCCCACCCTGGCTGAGTCAGTGTATGATGCCAAAGCTTGATGCCAGGAACGAACAGGCCGATCGTGTATGTAACTAAACGGAGTCAAGTTAGCTCGACTAGTAGCCCACAGAGCAAAGAGTTGCACCAGTGTAAGCTCTGTCGTACCGCAGCAACCCGTCAGTACCTGACAAAGCCCTGAGGACACACTGATCAAAGCGTCCGGTGTGGAGGGGAAGTGCCGAAATACTGAGTCACTCAAAAATCGGGACCCACATTGTAAACAAAACGGCACGCCGAGACACACACACGCGTAGGCTGGAAACCAGCCTGCGCACTCACCTGTCCTTAGTCGGACGATCGCCTGAAAACTACCCAAGCGCCGAGCTGAGCAACCAGATCGGTTACTCATTACCGAACTGAGGTTTAAGTATACCGCTAACCTAGTCACGCCACCGGGTCAGCTGGAGTAGCACAGCGTGGCACAGCGGCAAGTCACGTGATGCGCCTGGCTGGAGTCCAACATACGCTGAGTGCTGGTCCTGTAAACATGGCCGCCATCTTGAAAAGGCTACAAAAGCTGCAAAAGTGAGCCAGTAGTTGTTAAACAAGGGAAGTTTTATCAAACCTAATTTACCAAATCAAGAGAAGGTTTTAAGTTGTGAAAAGGTAATAATAACCTTGTTGAAATGGAACCACACGCAAAAATAGGGGGGAAAAGCTTCAGCGTGTGGAAGTCTAGAACGGGACGTTAATCCAAAGTAGAAATTCCGGTGTATATACAAAAAACCTTGTATTACCCGTAGGCCAAGGTACTCAAAGGACCATCATTTTTACATAGATTAACAAAAATTGTTTGCGGTACACAGAAAAAGGAGAGCAGAGGGGATAGTACATGTAGAGGGTACCACATGAAAAAACCGAAGGGAGAGATAAATCAATTATCTGTTTGTCAGTGCAGCCCAGGGTATATTATCATTGAGGCCGCATGTATCTGTAGAAAGGCGGTGTACCCATCTCTGCTCAATTCTAAAAAGAGCTTTGTGGGTAATTTTAGGGTGTGATTCAAGTATCATCCATTTCAGAGTTTCTACCTTGTGGTTGAGGTCCCTAAAATGAGTGTATAGTTTTGTTGTTGTTTTCATACACCTCACATTACTTTTATGTTCAGTAATCCGTAGTTTAATTTGTCTCATTGTCATTCCTATGTATTTCTTCCCACAGGGACATGTGATCAAGTATATACATCTTGGTGTATTACAGTTCGTGTGTCTCTTAAGCTGCCATATGAGAGTGTCAGTCAGCTTGATCTCCTTGAAAATATCTGTCTGGTCACAGACCGAACACGTCCCACAGGGATAATGCCCGGTAACCGGTGGTAAATTCCACAAAGTCCTCTGTACACCTAGCTCCCTGGTTTTAGGCCTGGTATGTACAAGGATGTCCTTCAAGTTAGATGTGCGTTTGAAGGCAAACCTCGGTTGCGGGAGGCTCAGGTCACCTGTGTTCACCATCCCCCAATGTTTTTTAATTATTTTCTTAATCAATGTGGAATTAGGGGTAAAAGAAGTGACACAAGTTAGTGTCTCTATTTGTTCTTTAGTCGAGACCTGGAGCAATGACTCTCGTGGGTTATTCATAGCTCTTTTGTAGGAATTCCTAATCTGCTGGCCCGGGTAGCCTCTCTCCCTCAATTTATTTTGTAAACTTTGGGCCTCAGTTTTGTAATCAGAAAGTGTGCTACAATTTCTCCTGAGACGGAGGAACTGTCCAAATGGGAGGTTGTTTTTCAGTGCCTTTGGATGATGGCTACCATATAGGAGGAGACTGTTCCTATCCGTGTCCTTCCTATATAATGTGGTACTCAGACCAGTGTTGTTAAGTAGTATCCTCAAATCCAGGAAGGGGATGCTAGAATTGGATATGGTATGGGTGAATTTTAAGAAGGCATTTTGTGAATTAATCCAGTTGCAGAATGCCTCACAGGTTGGTATATCCCCCTTCCATAGGATGAGGATATCGTCGATGTATCTCCTCCAAAGTGTCAGATTGCCTCTGTACGCGTTGGTGGGGTTCATAATGACATCTTGCTCAAAGGTAGCCATGTACAGACAGGCCACACTAGGAGCAAAGGTACTACCCATGGACGTACCTTGAGTCTGATGGAACAGTAGTGTCTCGTACTCGAAAAAGTTTTCAGTTAGGGCCAGGGTAGCGCAGTCCATAATGAAGGAGACGGGAGTTGGCGAAGACCAGTCTTCCCGGAGTAGGCTGGATTCTACTGCCTCAAGGGTGGCCCGTTGTGGAATATTAGTATATAACGCCTCCACGTCTAAAGTGACCAAAAGGTCCACTCCAACTCTGCCCTCAATGTTGTCAATAATACGGAGGACGTCAGTTGTATCTTGTACAAAAGAGGGTATCTTCCTAACCAAAGGTTGAAGGAAGTGATCACAGAATTGAGAAAGGGGTTCAAGCAGGGACCCTATGCCTGACACTATCGGTCTCCCTGGGACTGGTGTGGTGTTTTTATGGATTTTAGGGAGTGTGTAAAAGTATGGTGTTTTGGGGTCCTTTGTTATAAGAAAGTCAGCTTCCTTCTTGGTAATCCACCCATTATTCTCAGCCTCAAAAACCAAGGTCGCTATCTCTGCTGACAGTCTCGGTGTAGGGTCCACAGTGAGAGGGGTGTAGTGAACTACATTTCCAAGTTGGCGTCTACACTCCCTGTCATAATCGGTGGTGGATTGGATCACTATGGCCCCACCCTTGTCTGCCTGTTTGATGATAATATTAGGGTCATTAGAGAGTGCCTTAGCTGCCTCTTTTTCAACATTGGATAAATTATGAAAAAGTGGTGCTCTGGGCATTTTAGTAAGTTCCTTGAGTACAGCACCCTCAAAGGCTAAAATCTCAGGGGGATCATGTTGTTACTAGGGGTGAACCTAGATGGATTACGCAATCCAGTATCGTCTTGATCAAACGGGACTTTATCGTGAAAGAAAGCCTTGAGTCGTACCTTTCTAAAAAAATCTTGCAATTCACACATTTCATTGAATTTATCAGGTGAGGGCGTTGGGACAAACCCCAGGCCCTTGTCCAAGACTGTCTTCTCGGTATTGGTAAGGAGTCTACTTGAGAGGTTAACCACTAAGCCCTCCTTCCCCTGCTCATGCTCCTGGTCTCTACTGAGTGTTGGGTCTGGTCCTGCCACTGTACCCCCTTCTGTGCTCCTCTTCTTCGCCCTCTTCCTTTGCCCCAACCTCTGCCTAAAAAGGGGGGTTGTTCATTGGAAAATATTGTGGAGGGCCTTGCGGGTACATTGGGTATTGCCATGGTGGAGGAATAGGACCGTGGAAGATGGGTCCATTGTCAAAATTGGGGTATGGTTGGAAGTTGGGTCTACGTTGGTTATGATTACTCCAACTCCCAGAGCTGGAATCGCTGTTAGATGATCCCCTCCTGCTGCCATTATCTGAGCTTTCGTCAGAGGAGTAGCTGTTCTTAGTAGTAATATAATCATCCTTAAGATAAGGGTAAACCTTCTCCTTATCGAACTTAGCTACATCTTTTTGCAGTTTTGTAACCTTTTGTTTAAGCAGGTATTCTCGGTTTTCTGCAATTTCGTTATTAATCTCTGTTAACTTAGATGAAAATGCAGTCTTAGGGATGGTAGATTTCAATGTTGCTTCTGCCACTTGTATTCTAGCAAACAGGGCATCAGCCAATCTTCTTGCTGTGTTAATGATTAGGACCAATAAGTCTTTAGTGCATTTCCATGACACTTGACACCAGTCCTTTTTGAAGGGCCCATCCTCTAGAAAAATCCTAGGCAAGATGTTAACTATGAGGCCGCGAGGTGCAATATTTGCCCGTAAATACTCAGTCATGAGGGCTCCGTGTAGAGTAATCTTGAGCCATTCTTTCTTCAAAAGTGTTATAGAACTCCAGTCATCTGCTAGTGACCCTGAGGCCACGGACCCTCCAGAACCTAATATGGAGGGTGCTGTTCTCAAGATATCAGCAATAGCTTCCTCATCGAAGCTAAGTCCCGGGGTATCCTCCATCTCAGATAGGAGACCCGGTTAACCACAATGTGGAGAGAAATGATATAGCAAAAAGTCTAATGGGCCAGCTAGTGTAATTATACACTGATTGGTAACCTAAAAAGGAAAGTCCCACGGGGTGACCCGTGCAGTTAGTCTTAACAAAAGGAAGGGACTGGTAGGGCTGTTTTACGGGGTCCAGCGTACATGCCCAGATACTGTGAATCAAGAAAGGTACGCAGTTCCCCAAAAGAAGATAGGGTAACGAGTGTGGAGACAGGGGGGGGGGAATCCTCCTAAACGGAACTAGAGTCCTCACACACCCAGCCAGCTAGGTGTCATGCTTCATCATATGGACTCGCTCCTCGTCGGGTCGGCGGTGCAATACCCGACGGGCACCCATAAAGGGGCTCTTTAGCGGAGATCTTCTGTTCCTGCCGTATGGTGCCGTGGGTGTAAGGGCCCTAGGGGTAAGTGTAGATGTGAGTGAGTGGTTTCTTAAAAAAGGTTAGATAATCCAAAAGGAGTTTTTTAATGGAATGGTCATCCACCTTATTAAAAATATACAAAAGAGTGGCTGCTCACTGCTTTAATTATCCAGGGGAGCAATGCTCAACTCTAAAAATGTGGTCGACATGTTTCACGCTGTGTATTCATAGTTGATACAATGCATTTCTTCAGGACCTATAAAAACTATCTACACATAGTGGGTCGGTGGAAGAAAACCTACCTACCACTAATCTTACGTGCGAGCATGTAGTCCCGACAGGCCTAGTGATATCCTAGACAGGGATGACAAAAGCATGGACAATAAAATATAAACAATAAACTGTGAGTGATATTGTATAGTCATCCTCATAGCTCCACAACAAGTAGTCCATCCAATAAGTGCACGTATGTGAAAAGGAATGCACTCAACTTTCAAAACAAATGACATCTGATAAAAACACAGAATGACTGGAGGAAAAAACGTGACTGAAATGAATCTAAAACAAGTGAATAGTTGATAGCCTCACCTAACTAGGTGATGGCGCTTGCTTCTATCGTATTGTCAGCTCTTAACACCTCAGTAGATGGTGTCCTAAACATGGGGGAGTAAAACAATATCGATGACAAACTAATGTCAAAAAGGTGACAATCCTAGTGGCGTATGGCACAAAAGGACCCCCACTTGGTGGACCAGCATAGCGTCAGGACGCCCCCACCCTGGCTGAGTCAGTGTATGATGCCAAAGCTTGATGCCAGGAACGAACAGGCCGATCGTGTATGTAACTAAACGGAGTCAAGTTAGCTCGACTAGTAGCCCACAGAGCAAAGAGTTGCACCAGTGTAAGCTCTGTCGTACCGCAGCAACCCGTCAGTACCTGACAAAGCCCTGAGGACACACTGATCAAAGCGTCCGGTGTGGAGGGGAAGTGCCGAAATACTGAGTCACTCAAAAATCGGGACCCACATTGTAAACAAAACGGCACGCCGAGACACACACACGCGTAGGCTGGAAACCAGCCTGCGCACTCACCTGTCCTTAGTCGGACGATCGCCTGAAAACTACCCAAGCGCCGAGCTGAGCAACCAGATCGGTTACTCATTACCGAACTGAGGTTTAAGTATACCGCTAACCTAGTCACGCCACCGGGTCAGCTGGAGTAGCACAGCGTGGCACAGCGGCAAGTCACGTGATGCGCCTGGCTGGAGTCCAACATACGCTGAGTGCTGGTCCTGTAAACATGGCCGCCATCTTGAAAAGGCTACAAAAGCTGCAAAAGTGAGCCAGTAGTTGTTAAACAAGGGAAGTTTTATCAAACCTAATTTACCAAATCAAGAGAAGGTTTTAAGTTGTGAAAAGGTAATAATAACCTTGTTGAAATGGAACCACACGCAAAAATAGGGGGAAAAGCTTCAGCGTGTGGAAGTCTAGAACGGGACGTTAATCCAAAGTAGAAATTCCGGTGTATATACAAAAAACCTTGTATTACCCGTAGGCCAAGGTACTCAAAGGACCATCATTTTTACATAGATTAACAAAAATTGTTTGCGGTACACAGA
Organism: Calotriton arnoldi; assembly: GCA_963921515.1. Lineage (NCBI taxonomy): Eukaryota > Metazoa > Chordata > Amphibia > Caudata > Salamandridae > Calotriton > Calotriton arnoldi. Next base: position 121,001 of record CAWUFW010011010.1, on the reverse strand, counting down.
AAAAGGAGAGCAGAGGGGATAGTACATGTAGAGGGTACCACATGAAAAAACCGAAGGGAAAGATAAATCAATTATCTGTTTGTCAGTGCAGCCCAGGGTATATTATCATTGAGGCCGCATGTATCTGTAGAAAGGCGGTGTACCCATCTCTGCTCAATTCTAAAAAGAGCTTTGTGGGTAATTTTAGGGTGTGATTCAAGTATCATCCATTTCAGAGTTTCTACCTTGTGGTTGAGGTCCCTAAAATGAGTGTATAGTTTTGTTGTTGTTTTCATACACCTCACATTACTTTTATGTTCAGTAATCCGTAGTTTAATTTGTCTCATTGTCATTCCTATGTATTTCTTCCCACAGGGACATGTGATCAAGTATATACATCTTGGTGTATTACAGTTCGTGTGTCTCTTAAGCTGCCATATGAGAGTGTCAGTCAGCTTGATCTCCTTGAAAATATCTGTCTGGTCACAGACCGAACACGTCCCACAGGGATAATGCCCGGTAACCGGTGGTAAATTCCACAAAGTCCTCTGTACACCTAGCTCCCTGGTTTTAGGCCTGGTATGTACAAGGATGTCCTTCAAGTTAGATGTGCGTTTGAAGGCAAACCTCGGTTGCGGGAGGCTCAGGTCACCTGTGTTCACCATCCCCCAATGTTTTTTAATTATTTTCTTAATCAATGTGGAATTAGGGGTAAAAGAAGTGACACAAGTTAGTGTCTCTATTTGTTCTTTAGTCGAGACCTGGAGCAATGACTCTCGTGGGTTATTCATAGCTCTTTTGTAGGAATTCCTAATCTGCTGGCCCGGGTAGCCTCTCTCCCTCAATTTATTTTGTAAACTTTGGGCCTCAGTTTTGTAATCAGAAAGTGTGCTACAATTTCTCCTGAGACGGAGGAACTGTCCAAATGGGAGGTTGTTTTTCAGTGCCTTAGGATGATGGCTACCATATAGGAGGAGACTGTTCCTATCCGTGTCCTTCCTATATAATGTGGTACTCAGACCAGTGTTGTTAAGTAGTATCCTCAAATCCAGGAAGGGGATGCTAGAATTGGATATGGTATGGGTGAATTTTAAGAAGGCATTTTGTGAATTAATCCAGTTGCAGAATGCCTCACAGGTTGGTATATCCCCCTTCCATAGGATGAGGATATCGTCGATGTATCTCCTCCAAAGTGTCAGATTGCCTCTGTACGCGTTGGTGGGGTTCATAATGACATCTTGCTCAAAGGTAGCCATGTACAGACAGGCCACACTAGGAGCAAAGGTACTACCCATGGACGTACCTTGAGTCTGATGGAACAGTAGTGTCTCGTACTCGAAAAAGTTTTCAGTTAGGGCCAGGGTAGCGCAGTCCATAATGAAGGAGACGGGAGTTGGCGAAGACCAGTCTTCCCGGAGTAGGCTGGATTCTACTGCCTCAAGGGTGGCCCGTTGTGGAATATTAGTATATAACGCCTCCACGTCTAAAGTGACCAAAAGGTCCACTCCAACTCTGCCCTCAATGTTGTCAATAATACGGAGGACGTCAGTTGTATCTTGTACAAAAGAGGGTATCTTCCTAACCAAAGGTTGAAGGAAGTGATCACAGAATTGAGAAAGGGGTTCAAGCAGGGACCCTATGCCTGACACTATCGGTCTCCCTGGGACTGGTGTGGTGTTTTTATGGATTTTAGGGAGTGTGTAAAAGTATGGTGTTTTGGGGTCCTTTGTTATAAGAAAGTCAGCTTCCTTCTTGGTAATCCACCCATTATTCTCAGCCTCAAAAACCAAGGTCGCTATCTCTGCTGACAGTCTCGGTGTAGGGTCCACAGTGAGAGGGGTGTAGTGAACTACATTTCCAAGTTGGCGTCTACACTCCCTGTCATAATCGGTGGTGGATTGGATCACTATGGCCCCACCCTTGTCTGCCTGTTTGATGATAATATTAGGGTCATTAGAGAGTGCCTTAGCTGCCTCTTTTTCAACATTGGATAAATTATGAAAAAGTGGTGCTCTGGGCATTTTAGTAAGTTCCTTGAGTACAGCACCCTCAAAGGCTAAAATCTCAGGGGGATCATGTTGTTACTAGGGGTGAACCTAGATGGATTACGCAATCCAGTATCGTCTTGATCAAACGGGACTTTATCGTGAAAGAAAGCCTTGAGTCGTACCTTTCTAAAAAAATCTTGCAATTCACACATTTCATTGAATTTATCAGGTGAGGGCGTTGGGACAAACCCCAGGCCCTTGTCCAAGACTGTCTTCTCGGTATTGGTAAGGAGTCTACTTGAGAGGTTAACCACTAAGCCCTCCTTCCCCTGCTCATGCTCCTGGTCTCTACTGAGTGTTGGGTCTGGTCCTGCCACTGTACCCCCTTCTGTGCTCCTCTTCTTCGCCCTCTTCCTTTGCCCCAACCTCTGCCTAAAAAAGGGGGTTGTTCATTGGAAAATATTGTGGAGGGCCTTGCGGGTACATTGGGTATTGCCATGGTGGAGGAATAGGACCGTGGAAGATGGGTCCATTGTCAAAATTGGGGTATGGTTGGAAGTTGGGTCTACGTTGGTTATGATTACTCCAACTCCCAGAGCTGGAATCGCTGTTAGATGATCCCCTCCTGCTGCCATTATCTGAGCTTTCGTCAGAGGAGTAGCTGTTCTTAGTAGTAATATAATCATCCTTAAGATAAGGGTAAACCTTCTCCTTATCGAACTTAGCTACATCTTTTTGCAGTTTTGTAACCTTTTGTTTAAGCAGGTATTCTCGGTTTTCTGCAATTTCGTTATTAATCTCTGTTAACTTAGATGAAAATGCAGTCTTAGGGATGGTAGATTTCAATGTTGCTTCTGCCACTTGTATTCTAGCAAACAGGGCATCAGCCAATCTTCTTGCTGTGTTAATGATTAGGACCAATAAGTCTTTAGTGCATTTCCATGACACTTGACACCAGTCCTTTTTGAAGGGCCCATCCTCTAGAAAAATCCTAGGCAAGATGTTAACTATGAGGCCGCGAGGTGCAATATTTGCCCGTAAATACTCAGTCATGAGGGCTCCGTGTAGAGTAATCTTGAGCCATTCTTTCTTCAAAAGTGTTATAGAACTCCAGTCATCTGCTAGTGACCCTGAGGCCACGGACCCTCCAGAACCTAATATGGAGGGTGCTGTTCTCAAGATATCAGCAATAGCTTCCTCATCGAAGCTAAGTCCCGGGGTATCCTCCATCTCAGATAGGAGACCCGGTTAACCACAATGTGGAGAGAAATGATATAGCAAAAAGTCTAATGGGCCAGCTAGTGTAATTATACACTGATTGGTAACCTAAAAAGGAAAGTCCCACGGGGTGACCCGTGCAGTTAGTCTTAACAAAAGGAAGGGACTGGTAGGGCTGTTTTACGGGGTCCAGCGTACATGCCCAGATACTGTGAATCAAGAAAGGTACGCAGTTCCCCAAAAGAAGATAGGGTAACGAGTGTGGAGACAGGGGGGAATGGGGAATCCTCCTAAACGGAACTAGAGTCCTCACACACCCAGCCAGCTAGGTGTCATGCTTCATCATATGGACTCGCTCCTCGTCGGGTCGGCGGTGCAATACCCGACGGGCACCCATAAAGGGGCTCTTTAGCGGAGATCTTCTGTTCCTGCCGTATGGTGCCGTGGGTGTAAGGGCCCTAGGGGTAAGTGTAGATGTGAGTGAGTGGTTTCTTAAAAAAGGTTAGATAATCCAAAAGGAGTTTTTTAATGGAATGGTCATCCACCTTATTAAAAATATACAAAAGAGTGGCTGCTCACTGCTTTAATTATCCAGGGGAGCAATGCTCAACTCTAAAAATGTGGTCGACATGTTTCACGCTGTGTATTCATAGTTGATACAATGCATTTCTTCAGGACCTATAAAAACTATCTACACATAGTGGGTCGGTGGAAGAAAACCTACCTACCACTAATCTTACGTGCGAGCATGTAGTCCCGACAGGCCTAGTGATATCCTAGACAGGGATGACAAAAGCATGGACAATAAAATATAAACAATAAACTGTGAGTGATATTGTATAGTCATCCTCATAGCTCCACAACAAGTAGTCCATCCAATAAGTGCACGTATGTGAAAAGGAATGCACTCAACTTTCAAAACAAATGACATCTGATAAAAACACAGAATGACTGGAGGAAAAAACGTGACTGAAATGAATCTAAAACAAGTGAATAGTTGATAGCCTCACCTAACTAGGTGATGGCGCTTGCTTCTATCGTATTGTCAGCTCTTAACACCTCAGTAGATGGTGTCCTAAACATGGGGGAGTAAAACAATATCGATGACAAACTAATGTCAAAAAGGTGACAATCCTAGTGGCGTATGGCACAAAAGGACCCCCACTTGGTGGACCAGCATAGCGTCAGGACGCCCCCACCCTGGCTGAGTCAGTGTAAGATGCCAAAGCTTGATGCCAGGAACGAACAGGCCGATCGTGTATGTAACTAAACGGAGTCAAGTTAGCTCGACTAGTAGCCCACAGAGCAAAGAGTTGCACCAGTGTAAGCTCTGTCGTACCGCAGCAACCCGTCAGTACCTGACAAAGCCCTGAGGACACACTGATCAAAGCGTCCGGTGTGGAGGGGAAGTGCCGAAATACTGAGTCACTCAAAAATCGGGACCCACATTGTAAACAAAACGGCACGCCGAGACACACACACGCGTAGGCTGGAAACCGGCCTGCGCACTCACCTGTCCTTAGTCGGACGATCGCCTGAAAACTACCCAAGCGCCGAGCTGAGCAACCAGATCGGTTACTCATTACCGAACTGAGGTTTAAGTATACCGCTGACCTAGTCACGCCACCGGGTCAGCTGGAGTAGCACAGCGTGGCACAGCGGCAAGTCACGTGATGCGCCTGGCTGGAGCCCAACATACGCTGAGTGCTGGTCCTGTAAACATGGCCGCCATCTTGAAAAGGCTACAAAAGCTGCAAAAGTGAGCCAGTAGTTGTTAAACAAGGGAAGTTTTATCAAACCTAATTTACCAAATCAAGAGAAGGTTTTAAGTTGTGAAAAGGTAATAATAACCTTGTTGAAATGGAACCACACGCAAAAATAGGGGGGAAAAGCTTCAGCGTGTGGAAGTCTAGAACGGGACGTTAATCCAAAGTAGAAATTCCGGTGTATATACAAAAAACCTTGTATTACCCGTAGGCCAAGGTACTCAAAGGACCATCATTTTTACATAGATTAACAAAAATTGTTTGCGGTACACAGAAAAAGGAGAGCAGAGGGGATAGTACATGTAGAGGGTACCACATGAAAAAACCGAAGGGAAAGATAAATCAATTATCTGTTTGTCAGTGCAGCCCAGGGTATATTATCATTGAGGCCGCATGTATCTGTAGAAAGGCGGTGTACCCATCTCTGCTCAATTCTAAAAAGAGCTTTGTGGGTAATTTTAGGGTGTGATTCAAGTATCATCCATTTCAGAGTTTCTACCTTGTGGTTGAGGTCCCTAAAATGAGTGTATAGTTTTGTTGTTGTTTTCATACACCTCACATTACTTTTATGTTCAGTAATCCGTAGTTTAATTTGTCTCATTGTCATTCCTATGTATTTCTTCCCACAGGGACATGTGATCAAGTATATACATCTTGGTGTATTACAGTTCGTGTGTCTCTTAAGCTGCCATATGAGAGTGTCAGTCAGCTTGATCTCCTTGAAAATATCTGTCTGGTCACAGACCGAACACGTCCCACAGGGATAATGCCCGGTAACCGGTGGTAAATTCCACAAAGTCCTCTGTACACCTAGCTCCCTGGTTTTAGGCCTGGTATGTACAAGGATGTCCTTCAAGTTAGATGTGCGTTTGAAGGCAAACCTCGGTTGCGGGAGGCTCAGGTCACCTGTGTTCACCATCCCCCAATGTTTTTTAATTATTTTCTTAATCAATGTGGAATTAGGGGTAAAAGAAGTGACACAAGTTAGTGTCTCTATTTGTTCTTTAGTCGAGACCTGGAGCAATGACTCTCGTGGGTTATTCATAGCTCTTTTGTAGGAATTCCTAATCTGCTGGCCCGGGTAGCCTCTCTCCCTCAATTTATTTTGTAAACTTTGGGCCTCAGTTTTGTAATCAGAAAGTGTGCTACAATTTCTCCTGAGACGGAGGAACTGTCCAAATGGGAGGTTGTTTTTCAGTGCCTTAGGATGATGGCTACCATATAGGAGGAGACTGTTCCTATCCGTGTCCTTCCTATATAATGTGGTACTCAGACCAGTGTTGTTAAGTAGTATCCTCAAATCCAGGAAGGGGATGCTAGAATTGGATATGGTATGGGTGAATTTTAAGAAGGCATTTTGTGAATTAATCCAGTTGCAGAATGCCTCACAGGTTGGTATATCCCCCTTCCATAGGATGAGGATATCGTCGATGTATCTCCTCCAAAGTGTCAGATTGCCTCTGTACGCGTTGGTGGGGTTCATAATGACATCTTGCTCAAAGGTAGCCATGTACAGACAGGCCACACTAGGAGCAAAGGTACTACCCATGGACGTACCTTGAGTCTGATGGAACAGTAGTGTCTCGTACTCGAAAAGTTTTCAGTTAGGGCCAGGGTAGCGCAGTCCATAATGAAGGAGACGGGGAGTTGGCGAAGACCAGTCTTCCCGGAGTAGGCTGGATTCTACTGCCTCAAGGGTGGCCCGTTGTGGAATATTAGTATATAACGCCTCCACGTCTAAAGTGACCAAAAGGTCCACTCCAACTCTGCCCTCAATGTTGTCAATAATACGGAGGACGTCAGTTGTATCTTGTACAAAAGAGGGTATCTTCCTAACCAAAGGTTGAAGGAAGTGATCACAGAATTGAGAAAGGGGTTCAAGCAGGGACCCTATGCCTGACACTATCGGTCTCCCTGGGACTGGTGTGGTGTTTTTATGGATTTTAGGGAGTGTGTAAAAGTATGGTGTTTTGGGGTCCTTTGTTATAAGAAAGTCAGCTTCCTTCTTGGTAATCCACCCATTATTCTCAGCCTCAAAAACCAAGGTCGCTATCTCTGCTGACAGTCTCGGTGTAGGGTCCACAGTGAGAGGGGTGTAGTGAACTACATTTCCAAGTTGGCGTCTACACTCCCTGTCATAATCGGTGGTGGATTGGATCACTATGGCCCCACCCTTGTCTGCCTGTTTGATGATAATATTAGGGTCATTAGAGAGTGCCTTAGCTGCCTCTTTTTCAACATTGGATAAATTATGAAAAAGTGGTGCTCTGGGCATTTTAGTAAGTTCCTTGAGTACAGCACCCTCAAAGGCTAAAATCTCAGGGGGATCATGTTGTTACTAGGGGTGAACCTAGATGGATTACGCAATCCAGTATCGTCTTGATCAAACGGGACTTTATCGTGAAAGAAAGCCTTGAGTCGTACCTTTCTAAAAAAAATCTTGCAATTCACACATTTCATTGAATTTATCAGGTGAGGGCGTTGGGACAAACCCCAGGCCCTTGTCCAAGACTGTCTTCTCGGTATTGGTAAGGAGTCTACTTGAGAGGTTAACCACTAAGCCCTCCTTCCCCTGCTCATGCTCCTGGTCTCTACTGAGTGTTGGGTCTGGTCCTGCCACTGTACCCCCTTCTGTGCTCCTCTTCTTCGCCCTCTTCCTTTGCCCCAACCTCTGCCTAAAAAAGGGGGTTGTTCATTGGAAAATATTGTGGAGGGCCTTGCGGGTACATTGGGTATTGCCATGGTGGAGGAATAGGACCGTGGAAGATGGGTCCATTGTCAAAATTGGGGTATGGTTGGAAGTTGGGTCTACGTTGGTTATGATTACTCCAACTCCCAGAGCTGGAATCGCTGTTAGATGATCCCCTCCTGCTGCCATTATCTGAGCTTTCGTCAGAGGAGTAGCTGTTCTTAGTAGTAATATAATCATCCTTAAGATAAGGGTAAACCTTCTCCTTATCGAACTTAGCTACATCTTTTTGCAGTTTTGTAACCTTTTGTTTAAGCAGGTATTCTCGGTTTTCTGCAATTTCGTTATTAATCTCTGTTAACTTAGATGAAAATGCAGTCTTAGGGATGGTAGATTTCAATGTTGCTTCTGCCACTTGTATTCTAGCAAACAGGGCATCAGCCAATCTTCTTGCTGTGTTAATGATTAGGACCAATAAGTCTTTAGTGCATTTCCATGACACTTGACACCAGTCCTTTTTGAAGGGCCCATCCTCTAGAAAAATCCTAGGCAAGATGTTAACTATGAGGCCGCGAGGTGCAATATTTGCCCGTAAATACTCAGTCATGAGGGCTCCGTGTAGAGTAATCTTGAGCCATTCTTTCTTCAAAAGTGTTATAGAACTCCAGTCATCTGCTAGTGACCCTGAGGCCACGGACCCTCCAGAACCTAATATGGAGGGTGCTGTTCTCAAGATATCAGCAATAGCTTCCTCATCGAAGCTAAGTCCCGGGGTATCCTCCATCTCAGATAGGAGACCCGGTTAACCACAATGTGGAGAGAAATGATATAGCAAAAAGTCTAATGGGCCAGCTAGTGTAATTATACACTGATTGGTAACCTAAAAAGGAAAGTCCCACGGGGTGACCCGTGCAGTTAGTCTTAACAAAAGGAAGGGACTGGTAGGGCTGTTTTACGGGGTCCAGCGTACATGCCCAGATACTGTGAATCAAGAAAGGTACGCAGTTCCCCAAAAGAAGATAGGGTAACGAGTGTGGAGACAGGGGGGAATGGGGAATCCTCCTAAACGGAACTAGAGTCCTCACACACCCAGCCAGCTAGGTGTCATGCTTCATCATATGGACTCGCTCCTCGTCGGGTCGGCGGTGCAATACCCGACGGGCACCCATAAAGGGGCTCTTTAGCGGAGATCTTCTGTTCCTGCCGTATGGTGCCGTGGGTGTAAGGGCCCTAGGGGTAAGTGTAGATGTGAGTGAGTGGTTTCTTAAAAAAGGTTAGATAATCCAAAAGGAGTTTTTTAATGGAATGGTCATCCACCTTATTAAAAATATACAAAAGAGTGGCTGCTCACTGCTTTAATTATCCAGGGGAGCAATGCTCAACTCTAAAAATGTGGTCGACATGTTTCACGCTGTGTATTCATAGTTGATACAATGCATTTCTTCAGGACCTATAAAAACTATCTACACATAGTGGGTCGGTGGAAGAAAACCTACCTACCACTAATCTTACGTGCGAGCATGTAGTCCCGACAGGCCTAGTGATATCCTAGACAGGGATGACAAAAGCATGGACAATAAAATATAAACAATAAACTGTGAGTGATATTGTATAGTCATCCTCATAGCTCCACAACAAGTAGTCCATCCAATAAGTGCACGTATGTGAAAAGGAATGCACTCAACTTTCAAAACAAATGACATCTGATAAAAACACAGAATGACTGGAGGAAAAAACGTGACTGAAATGAATCTAAAACAAGTGAATAGTTGATAGCCTCACCTAACTAGGTGATGGCGCTTGCTTCTATCGTATTGTCAGCTCTTAACACCTCAGTAGATGGTGTCCAACCTGTGAGGCATTCTGCAACTGGATTAATTCACAAAATGCCTTCTTAAAATTCACCCATACCATATCCAATTCTAGCATCCCCTTCCTGGATTTGAGGATACTACTTAACAACACTGGTCTGAGTACCACATTATATAGGAAGGACACGGATAGGAACAGTCTCCTCCTATATGGTAGCCATCATCCTAAGGCACTGAAAAACAACCTCCCATTTGGACAGTTCCTCCGTCTCAGGAGAAATTGTAGCACACTTTCTGATTACAAAACTGAGGCCCAAAGTTTACAAAATAAATTGAGGGAGAGAGGCTACCCGGGCCAGCAGATTAGGAATTCCTACAAAAGAGCTATGAATAACCCACGAGAGTCATTGCTCCAGGTCTCGACTAAAGAACAAATAGAGACACTAACTTGTGTCACTTCTTTTACCCCTAATTCCACATTGATTAAGAAAATAATTAAAAAACATTGGGGGATGGTGAACACAGGTGACCTGAGCCTCCCGCAACCGAGGTTTGCCTTCAAACGCACATCTAACTTGAAGGACATCCTTGTACATACCAGGCCTAAAACCAGGGAGCTAGGTGTACAGAGGACTTTGTGGAATTTACCACCGGTTACCGGGCATTATCCCTGTGGGACGTGTTCGGTCTGTGACCAGACAGATATTTTCAAGGAGATCAAGCTGACTGACACTCTCATATGGCAGCTTAAGAGACACACGAACTGTAATACACCAAGATGTATATACTTGATCACATGTCCCTGTGGGAAGAAATACATAGGAATGACAATGAGACAAATTAAACTACGGATTACTGAACATAAAAGTAATGTGAGGTGTATGAAAACAACAACAAAACTATACACTCATTTTAGGGACCTCAACCACAAGGTAGAAACTCTGAAATGGATGATACTTGAATCACACCCTAAAATTACCCACAAAGCTCTTTTTAGAATTGAGCAGAGATGGGTACACCGCCTTTCTACAGATACATGCGGCCTCAATGATAATATACCCTGGGCTGCACTGACAAACAGATAATTGATTTATCTTTCCCTTCGGTTTTTTCATGTGGTACCCTCTACATGTACTATCCCCTCTGCTCTCCTTTTTCTGTGTACCGCAAACAATTTTTGTTAATCTATGTAAAAATGATGGTCCTTTGAGTACCTTGGCCTACGGGTAATACAAGGTTTTTTGTATATACACCGGAATTTCTACTTTGGATTAACGTCCCGTTCTAGACTTCCACACGCTGAAGCTTTTCCCCCCTATTTTTGCGTGTGGTTCCATTTCCAACAAGGTTATTATTACCTTTTCACAACTTAAAACCTTCTCTTGATTTGGTAAATTAGGTTTGATAAAACTTCCCTTGTTTAACAACTACTGGCTCACTTTTGCAGCTTTTGTAGCCTTTTCAAGATGGCGGCCATGTTTACAGGACCAGCACTCAGCGTATGTTGGGCTCCAGCCAGGCGCATCACGTGACTTGCCGCTGTGCCACGCTGTGCTACTCCAGCTGACCCGGTGGCGTGACTAGGTCAGCGGTATACTTAAACCTCAGTTCGGTAATGAGTAACCGATCTGGTTGCTCAGCTCGGCGCTTGGGTAGTTTTCAGGCGATCGTCCGACTAAGGACAGGTGAGTGCGCAGGCCGGTTTCCAGCCTACGCGTGTGTGTGTCTCGGCGTGCCGCTTTGTTTACAATGTGGGTCCCGATTTTTGAGTGACTCAGTATTTCGGCACTTCCCCTCCACACCGGACGCTTTGATCAGTGTGTCCTCAGGGCTTTGTCAGGTACTGACGGGTTGCTGCGGTACGACAGAGCTTACACTGGTGCAACTCTTTGCTCTGTGGGCTACTAGTCGAGCTAACTTGACTCCGTTTAGTTACATACACGATCGGCCTGTTCGTTCCTGGCATCAAGCTTTGGCATCTTACACTGACTCAGCCAGGGTGGGGGCGTCCTGACGCTATGCTGGTCCACCAAGTGGGGGTCCTTTGTGCCATACGCCACTAGGATTGTCACCTTTTTGACATTAGTTTGTCATCGATATTGTTTTACTCCCCCATGTTTAGGACACCATCTACTGAGGTGTTAAGAGCTGACAATACGATAGAAGCAAGCGCCATCACCTAGTTAGGTGAGGCTATCAACTATTCACTTGTTTTAGATTCATTTCAGTCACGTTTTTTTCCTCCAGTCATTCTGTGTTTTTATCAGATGTCATTTGTTTTGAAAGTTGAGTGCATTCCTTTTCACATACGTGCACTTATTGGATGGACTACTTGTTGTGGAGCTATGAGGATGACTATACAATATCACTCACAGTTTATTGTTTATATTTTATTGTCCATGCTTTTGTCATCCCTGTCTAGGATATCACTAGGCCTGTCGGGACTACATGCTCGCACGTAAGATTAGTGGTAGGTAGGTTTTCTTCCACCGACCCACTATGTGTAGATAGTTTTTATAGGTCCTGAAGAAATGCATTGTATCAACTATGAATACACAGCGTGAAACATGTCGACCACATTTTTAGAGTTGAGCATTGCTCCCCTGGATAATTAAAGCAGTGAGCAGCCACTCTTTTGTATATTTTTAATAAGGTGGATGACCATTCCATTAAAAACTCCTTTTGGATTATCTAACCTTTTTTAAGAAACCACTCACTCACATCTACACTTACCCCTAGGGCCCTTACACCCACGGCACCATACGGCAGGAACAGAAGATCTCCGCTAAAGAGCCCCTTTATGGGTGCCCGTCGGGTATTGCACCGCCGACCCGACGAGGAGCGAGTCCATATGATGAAGCATGACACCTAGCTGGCTGGGTGTGTGAGGACTCTAGTTCCGTTTAGGAGGATTCCCCATTCCCCCCCCCCCCTGTCTCCACACTCGTTACCTTTACCTTAACACCCACACACTGCCATTGCAGTCTGCGTGTTTTGGTGCAGAGAAAAGTGAAAAGTCAACATGGCACACATCCCTGAGTGTCATGCCTACAAACCACTGCCTGAGGCCTAGGTAAGTCCCCACTCTAGCAGGGTGCACTAGCCCTCAGGTGAGGGTACAGTGGCACGAGCCCTGTACCCCTACAGTGTCTAAGTCCATTCTTAGATATTGTAAGTGTAGTAAAGCCATAAAGAGTATATGGTCTGGGAGTTAGTCTTTACGAACTCCACAGCTCCGCAATGGCCTTACTAAAAACTAGGAAGTTTGGTAGCAAACAACTCAGCACATTAAACCCACACTGAAGCCAGTGTGGGATTTAATGTCAAAATGCACCCAGAGGGCATCTTTGAGATGCCCCCTGAAAAACAACCAACCCTGGTGTGGTTCCTAATTGGCTGTCTGCCATTTGCCACCACCAGACAGGTGTCTGGATCCCTGGGTAGAGAGCCTCTGCTCTCTGGGTTCAGAAACAAAGCCCATCCTAGACAGAGGTGTCATGCCTCCTCCCCAGGATGGGCTGGGTCCACAAAGGGGAAACTTCAAAGGCCTGCCGCCTTTGTGAGCTGTCCCTGCCTTTTGCTGCCCTCAGCAACTGCCTCCCACCGGTTCTGCCCCCACTTTGGGTGGGAGAATCGGCAGGAAAACCAAGCTAGGAAGAGAGGTGTGCCCAACTTTGCCAACCCCACCCCTCAGGTGGGGGAGGCGAGGTGAAGCACACATTTCAGTCCCCTCCATCTTGGAGATGAGGGAACTCAGCCAATTAGGGAGAGGATCATGCCCCCTCCAACTGGAGGGTGGCATAGTCGGGGGTGTACTCACCCCAAGCGAGGCGCCCATTGGTCCCAACCTGCACACCCCTTTAAACGCCCCTAAATCAAGTATTTAGGGGCAACCCTGAACCTTGCCTCCTCAGATTCTAGGAAGAAAAAAGAAGGACCGAAGAGCCGTGCAGCCCCAGAAAGAAGAAGAGACACCAACTGCTATGGCGCAGCCCTACCAGCCTGTCCCGTCTATGACCTGCCTACAGCAAGAACCCTTGCAAGTCCAGCAGCCAGCAAACCCCATAGCCTGGAGGACCTGCCCTGCAACCATCTTACAGACTATGTCTCCTGTGAGCATCGGATTTGCTCAAGCAAAGACTCCCCCACAGAATCCGGATTACGGCGACTCCGCGATTGTGCACAACTCTGCACCCGATACCCACGGCCCGAGTTCAAGTGACCCAACACTATGAGGAGTTCTCCCCAGCGATCATGACCTGCGACCTGGTGATCCCCAACCTCCCTCAATCTTCGATACAATGCCTGAGCCTCAACTTGAAGGGTTCCCACAACTGCGACCGGAGATGGTAAGAAAACCTGACGTCAGAAGACAACCCCGCACCCGACGCCCCACAGCCTTGGGTGGCCCGAGCGACGGTGTCCAGGCATGCCCCAGGAATCCAACTTACCTCTCCAGCCAGTGGTCGCTTTCAGGAAGTCTTCCTGCCCGAGCCTGCAGTGTTTCTTCATTAACATCCATTGGATCCCCGACGTTGCTTTGGCACTCTGCACCCTGTTGCCCCTGTGGCCTGGTGGTGCAGCTTCTGCGCTGATTGTTGGCCCCTCCAGTGTGATCTTCACCCCAGGAGATTGGCTACCACACCTGAGTGGCCTGCTCATAAGCAGTCGCTAACCTAAGGCCCCCTTAGCTCCATTGGCTAACATTGGGCCCCTGCACTCTGCACCAGGCCGCCCCAGTGCCACTGGTGGTGCAAATTGAGTGCCCATCTAGACCTTGGGGAACCTTGGTCCTAATCCTCAAAACTACCACTCATAAGTTGTGTACTTATCTGAGAAACCACTAACACTTTTTCTCCCATAGGAAACTATGTTATGAGATTTTTGGCCTAAAATGTTGAGAAAAGATCACCAAACTGCAAAGTCTATAAAGTCGTATTTACTGTGTATTGTGAGATCCTTGGGTGTGGTATCTAGGCATACCACCCCCAACAATCAATGTAATCTGAAAGTAATCCAAAAGTATCCTAAAAGTAATTACTGTGTAATTCAAACTGCTTTTTAGAGATATACCAACCTGTAACAATTGCAAATCTAGTCCAAAGTGTATTTTTGTGTAAAGTTTTACTATTGTAGGTACATTTTACCTACCTGTACCAAGCATGCTTGGTTCTAGAAATAAAATACAAGTGTAGCTTTTTTATACTTACCCAATTGGTCTGGATTCTGTCTCCACAAGTGTGCAATCAGTCCTTGAGTGAGTGAATACAATAAATAGTTTACACACCCTCTGGATAAGCCTAACTGCTTGCTCACACTACCACAAAGAGAGCTATTAACACTTACCTAATTTAGCCTCTGCTATACCTCTGGGGACTTTCTGGACTCTGTGCACATTATACCTTACTTTGGTATAGTATATACGGAGCCAGCTTCCTACACGGTCCCAACCCAACTGCTCCTGATTTTGTGTGCTTTTCCATGCTTAGCACTTTGAAAACTCCCAAATAAAAAGCTAACCCAAAGAAAATACATCTGATGTGCTGGAGCAAATATCTCAATTAATTATTCTCAGCAACTTCTACACACCATTTTAGAGAAGCAGTCCTAATTCCCTACAAAATCTAGCATCCAACCACAATAAAACCCTTCACTTTGTCCAAACACAATTAATCTACAAGGAAAAGTACAGAAAATGAAGATACAAGTGGCAGAGCAGGAGGGACTAGGCAGCAATACTCAATAACACACTGGTCTTGGCTCTGAGTACCCAACTGAACCAGTACCTATTCAGGAAGAATCAGAAAACATTTTGGTTGAGCAAGGCTTTTGGCTACTAGCGCAGACAGGATGAGTTTCCTGCTGTTCACTAGGAGTGTAAATACCCCTTTGCACATGATCCTGCTTAGCTAATAAATGTTTCCAGATCTCATTGACTGTCACTCCTCAGGCAACCACAACATTTGTTTGTATCTATCATCTTGAGCCACCACCACAACTTTGGCACACAAGGGTGCAACCCACCATTGACCAACACTTGTGTTATGGATAGAGTAAGCTAGCTTATGCAGTCTAAGTGATAGTTTCCTTCAATCCCTGAGATGTAGCATTATTGCTAATGAGTAATACATATAGGGAGTACAGGCACAGACATGTCATGTTTACAATTTGAAAGAAGTCCCACTAGAATTTCCTGCAAGTAGCATTGTTGGTTGCATTTTTTCTTGTTACATTCCATTCATAGCACTCTCTTGTGGATTGACCTAGCCACTGAAGGAGTCTCTTTGCACTGTTTTTATTTTTGGTTGTGTATTTTTTAACCTAACAAATATGTTGTTAGGCCTGTCCTCCTTAGGGTGGTGTTACCATAGACATTTTGCCTTTTGCCTCCAAGTTTTGCTCATTCTTTTTGTTGGCCATAGGACTCTGAGCACATTACCACTGCTAACCAGAGCTAAAGTGCATGTGCTCCTCCCCTAAACATGATGAGATTGGTGTATACCTGATTGGCATATTTGTTGTACTGGTCAGTCCCTTCCAAAATAGTATAGCATATACCCAGGTCCTATACTTCAAAAGCTACTAGTGGGCAGCAGCACTGCTTGTGCCACCCACAGAAGTAGCCTTTCAAACCTGTCTCAGGCCTGCCACTGCAGTGCCTGTATACCCAGTTTACTGCCACTTCCACTTGGCATTTAAAAACACTTGCCAGGCCTTAAACCCCCCTTTTACTACATATAAGTCACCTCTAAGGTAGACCCTAAGTAACTCCAAGGGCAGGTTGCCATGTAAGTAAAGGTTATGACATGTACCTTTATGTTCTGCATATCTTGGTAGTAACAATCAGCCCATTTCGATTTTCACTACTGTGAGACCCCCCCCCCACTCGAAGGCCAGCATTGGGAATTCCTTAATACACTTTTAAGCTGTAATTCCTGATCAGAGAGGAGTAGCTTTTTCAGTTGCATATCTTTGGAACGGTAATGATAAATCCTTGTTATTGGTGAAGTTGGACTTAACATTACTGTTTTAGAAATGCCACTTTCAGAAAGTGGACATTTCTTGACTTTTAGATCTTATGTGCCTTACAGCCTGTCTCCAATACAGGTCTGGGTTGGGTGACAGCTACACATTGTCCATTCCCTCTAGTTGTGCATTCCCTCTAGACAGCCACAAACACAGGAAGGTTAGGCTCATTTGCATTCTGAGCACTCATCTGCATTCATCTGCATTCTAATAGGTCTTCCTGGGCAGGGAGGCATGGGAGGGGCTGACATTTACACTTCAATAGGTAGTGTCCTGTCCACAAACAAAGCGCTGATTTGCCCCCAACAGATAGTCCTACCCTTGTCTGAGGTTCCCTCTCCAAGTTCTGGGCCTCAAAATTGGGTTCTGCAGCTGTTTTGCTACAAAACCTTTGCACCGATCTGAACCGACACATCACACTTCGACGCTGACTCAAAGGCTGTTCGATGACAGCGGTTCTACAGCCTGTGTGGCCCGACGATGATGCTCTGCACGGCTCGACGACGATGCATTGTTTTCACGTCAGCGAAGCTCGACGACAACGCAGTGACAGGACTGTGTGGAAAACATCGACGCATCGTGTCCTCAGCATCAACGCTTTGCTCCATCGAAGGTACTTTGTCAGCAGACACAAGGAGATGATGGACGGAGCGCTGAAACTTTTCAGACACTCACCCCCAGTCACAGATCGGGGTTGAATCCATCATCATTCTTTAGCTCACTTCGCCACTTCAGTTCAGACCCAGCTATATGCAAATGAGTCTTGACCCTGTGCCTCATGGGAACAGTCCAGGCCGAATTGCCAAGCCAGGTCTTCCCTGAACCGGAAACAAGCATCCTGGGACCGGTTTCTGGGTAACACCCTTCATCAGCCAGGCTAGCTTGAATTCAGTGGCAAAGTGAGCAAGAGACCCACGTCTGGGCATACCCTGCCAACTTAGGGCGAACAAAGCAAACACAAGGAGATGATGGACGGAGCACTGAAACTTTTCAGACACTCACCCCCAGTCACAGATCTGGGTTGAATCCATCATCATTCTTTAGCTCACTTCGCCACCTCAGTTCAGACCCAGCTATATGCAAATCAGTCTTGACCCTGTGCCTCATGGGAGCCTGAATTGCCAAGCCAGGTCTTCCCTGAACCGGAAACAAGCATCCTGGGACCGGTTTCTGGGTAACACCCTTCATCAGCCATGCTAGCTTGAATCCAGTGGCAAAGTGAGCAAGTACCCACGTCTGGCCATACCCTGCCAACTTAGTACTTTGTCAGCGGACCCTGCATTGTTTCTGTAGCCGTCCTGCTCTCCATCGCGATTGGCCTGAACTTTGGATATGCACCCGTACCTCGCGACCTCAAGTAACCTTTTGACCGCTAGTGACTTCTAAGCACTGTTTTTGCATTTAATCTTTAAAAATTCATAACTCGACTTCTACTGATTGGAATATTGTCGTTTTGGTCTTGTTTTACTCAGATAAATATTCTCTATAGTTCTAAATCGGTGAAGATTCTTTCTGTGGTATATTCATTGTGTTGCTGTGTATGTGAGTTGCACAAATACTTTGCCTCTTTAGATAAGCCGGACTGCTCTGTGCCAAGCTGCCAGAGGGTGAGCACAGGTATTTTAGTGTGACTCTAGCTTACCCTGACTAGAGTGGTTGTTCCTGCCTGGCCTGGGTGCAAACCTCAGCCAACCAGGAATCCCATTTCTAGCTTATGGTTTCTCAACTCCTGCCAGAAGTTGAGAAGCTTTCATAATCAAGTTATAGCTTGGGACTTGTAACAAGACCGTACTTTTATGAGATAACTGGGACCATATTACAAGTACACTGTTTGCAGTGGTTGCAGAATGGAATAGTGTACCCTATTGCACAGATTACATTGTTCCCAGTCCTGTAGTCATGCCTGCAACGCGGCCAGATCACTAGTGGAAGGCTGACCGGATGTTTGAAGCCACTATTTTGTCTTTCACTGTGCAGGAGGCAACTTTGCCTTGAGTTCAAAGGTGATAGAGGACTCTCTGCAGGAGGGTACAATTCATGATCGCACCTGCCTGCGGGCAGGTGCCAGGGGGGTCTTTGGGAACACCTTCTCCACTTTAAATGGCCGCAGAGTCAATGTGTCTCCCAAAGGTCTATTTGTATCCACCCACTTGTCTGCAATATGATAGGGGCATGGGGACAAAGTGTTTCCTTATTTGCATGGGGCCACAAACTCAGAAAAGTCAGAGAATGCCCTCTCATAAACATTTCAATGAAAAATGTGTGCTGGCAAAGTCATTTGAAACCACTTCAATAATACAAAAGTACACTGGGGCACAAAAAAGAGACACAAATGCCAGTTGCGCCTCCAGAACACTTACTGCCCAGGACACTGTTTGAGACATTTGGGACTTTTGTAAACCAGGCCTAACACTCTGAACGCAATGTGACTGGAAAGGAGAGCCAATGTACCATGTTTCCTGAATGTGAGACATGATCAATCCTTGTTAACTCGTAGATAGGTCAGACATTTGGGTCCAGTAGAGTCATATCAGCCAGCCATCATATCTTTAAGTCACTTCATATCATGTAGGTGTAATGGTTATGAATGAAATGGGATGAATACAAGAGAAATCCAAGGCAATTTGGACAGGTATAGAAAACATGCTGATAACTGCTATTTGTTGTTGATAGTTATAGGACCAAAAAATCATTTGAGTGGTCACTCCCCACACTTTTGCCTTTTGGTCTTTTTGTTGCCACATTCGTTTTTGTTGGCTTTAGAACAACTCTGCACAGTTTTTTACTACTAACCAGTGCTAACGTGCTTGTGCTCTATCCTCTAATCATGCTGAAATTGGTATCTACCTGATTGGCACATTTAATTTACTTGCAAGTCCCTGGTAAGTGGCACTGTGGCACCCAGGGCCTGTAAATTAAATGCTACTAGTGCAACCATGCAGACTGGAAGTGTAGTTTTAACATTACCATGTTGACTTGGCAGGATAAATCCCTGCCAAAGTCCTAAACCTTCCCTTTTATTTCATGTAAGTCAACCATAAAGAAGGTCCTTCCAGCTCAGAGGGTAGAGTGCACTGTATTTAAAAAGTAGAAGATATGTACTTTAAGTGCTACATGTCTTAATAGTGAAAATCTCCCAAATTTGACTTTCACTGTTGCAAGGCCTGGCTCTCCCATAGACTAACACTCACTCACCTCATGCAACCACTAAAGGCTAGAACCAGAATGAGAACAGCTAGAGAAATATTTCTTGAGCTTACTTGCATTAGAATTTAAAATCCTCTTTGATTGTAAAGTTGCATTTTAACTTCTAATGTTAAATATACCACTTTTAAAAAGTTGCTATTTTTCTGCTTCCAGTCTCTAGGGCCTTCCATGGGTGTAATCTCCCTGCCTGGCATGCTGATGAATGTCTCCCTAGGTTGTGAATTGGAACCAGACACTAGACAATAAGGGCTGGGTGTGCTGAGTGGTGAACACTTGGGGCAGGATGAGGGGGTGGAGCTGACTCTCACACCACTTACATTTAAATGGCCTGTCTTTGCACTCACACAATGACCAACACACGAGGGACCAGACATCTTGGCATCTCTGATGGAGGGGAAAGGAACTGCTCAGGGCAGGGTTTGGTGTCAATACTCTGCCCCCCACTTCAAAGGTTTGCACCTGGATAATAAGACCCATCTCAGAGACTGCCTATAATCATCTTTGGACAGGAAACCAGAAGACAAGACTGCACAGCTGTTTGCGTTGCTGCATGAGAGGCTGGACCTGCTCTCTCTTCCAAGACCCCTGAGTGATTCCAAAAACCAGTTGGCTGGTTCCCTGCTTAAACTTTCAGGACTACAACAAGTTACAGAGGCCTCACTTGCTTTTCCCTGACCAAAACCTAGCCTGGTCCTTGCTTGCTGCTTTTCTGTCTCTGAAGGAGTGAGTCCAGACCCCCCACGTCTGTCCTAAAGGTCTGTGACCCTTGGGTGATGTCAGAGTTTGCTCTGCACTGCAATTCCTGTAAGTTTCTGCTCACCAGCTCCAAGCGATGCCAAGCGGCTCCGTGAGCCCTGACTCCAGCTCCGAAGTGGTTCTGATCAATGACTTCTGAAGGCCCTGATGCCCTGACTCTGATAGAAGGCTACAAGTTGGTTCCGAAGACCAGGGGCCCTTGTCCGGCTCCAACTGCAGCAGCGGCCATGGACGGTTCCCCGACTCCAGCTCTGAAGCAGTTTAGATTCACAACTTCCTAAGGTCCCGACACCCGTACTCGGATCACAGGCTACAAGCAGGTCTGAAGGTCAGTGGACCCTGTCTGACAGCGACAGCAGCATCGGCCATCGACAGCTCTCCGACTCCGGTTCCAAAGCGGGCCTTGATCATCGGCTTAAGTGGTGCCAAAGCCCAGTGGCTCCTATCCAACACCGACAGCGACCCCAGCTGCAGCCCACTTCAGCTCCAATGCTGGGGCTCCTCTCAACTCCGACAACAATCGGCCCTGATCATCGATCACCGCAACTAAGACAGCGAGCGCCCATTGCCTGGAAGCACTCCCGACTCTGTGAAACCTTGCATTTCTGGCACCCAGCCTGAAGGTAAATCTTTCACTGTGCCTTCCTTGATCCCCGACGACGGCATGATTTTCCCGTATATCTGACTTGAACTTATCGGCTCTGGCAGGGCTTCAAGTGCTCCGGTGCTTTCTGTTTCTAAGTGCTAATTTTCTTTAATACTTTAACATTACATATCTCAAGTTCTACCGATTGGATATTTGTCGTTTTGGTGTTGTTTTATTTATTAAACTATACTCTATTTTTCTAAATCAGTTTGGGGCCGTTTTTTTCTGTGCTTTCACTTTATTAGTTTGTGTGTTGCATACTTTACACATTGCTTCTAAGTTAAGCCTGACTACTTGTGTCCCTGTTACCAGAGGGTGAAGCACAAGGGTTATTTTACAGCAATTGAGGTTCACCCTGACAAGGATTGTGGTACTTGCTTGAAGAGGGCTCACACCCACTTCAACCAAAAACCCAGGGGCTTATTTACAAGCCCCTTGCGCCACTTTTGCGTCATTTTTAACATGGGAAAAGTGACGCAAAAGTGGCGCAAGGGGCTTGTAAATAAGCCCCCCAATGTCTAACAATAATGCGTTAAAAAACTACATGAGAAGAAAATAAGGAATTGATACACTGCAATGTGTGATAATACGTTGGCATTACAGAAGGGAACGGTAATCTCATAGCAAAACTGGAATCTGAGCTGGACCACAAAGTTATTCTGTGGCAGCCTATATATTGTGCCAAGCAAGTGAAGACATTTTCGCAAGGCATCAAGCGTCGAGTGACGTTTTCTCGAAGGGAAAACATTTTTTCTGTTTTGAAAGGCCTTCAGTAAGGCCCCACTTGGTTTAACGTAAGTGGTTTATCAGAGGCAGCGAAAGCTATAAAAAAATGTTAGCGTCACTGAACAAATTCAGCCTGAAGCTAAAGCGATTCTGGAAGTTTACGGTTGCAGAGCAGAGTGGACTGATGTTGTGGAACCCATAGATTCATTTTTTAGGGAAGCCGGGAGGGGCACGGGTGATGGCGAGGGGCTGGAGGCAGGTGGGAGGATGCCCAAGGACAAGGTGAAAAGCATGAATTGCAAGGGGTTGCAAGTACGGAAAACTGAGGGAAATGTTACATTCCACATGACAGCATCTGTTTGACTGCCATTCAGACGAAATAGTACAATCCCACGGGATACACATGCGAATGGCCATTGCAAAGCCATCACTATCCCCACAGCCGCTTAAAATAACACAGTTTCCCAGGGTTTGCCGTCTATCAAACATTTGCCTTCAAGGTTCTATGAATTGTTAAATAAAACATGAATTTTCTTCAACGGTGCCTAACATCTATGAGCAGAACGGCGCTGTCCAATATTACAAGAAAAGTGATATTAAAATATGGAATCAAAAATGAGTGTGTGCATTCTGATTTGAAGAAGGGACAGAAGAAGATCTATTAACATAAATATCTCATAAAGAACTATTGCGTCTCAATATTACCGTGAGAATGAATACCATTTGTCCCTGAATTGCTAGGCTCCGTTTGCAGATGTTTTGTGTCGAAATTAAATTGCATTATTCATATTACTAATACGTTCAAGAGACAAATATCACGCATTTAATATTATTATTATGCAGAGTTGTAAGGGGTACCTTGGACGGAGAGTTCTGCCCACGTCGTTCTATTATAGCAGGATGGAAATATCCATTAATCACTTCCCTGTGAATGAAAACTAGTTAAATTTAGCTTGTCGAAGTTACGGAACATGTCAGTTTTTACACATTTCCAGTTTCCTAACATTGTCCAAGACTATTTTAAAAGCACATTTAGTTAACCTATGCACGAAACAAAATTCCAAACTATAAAAATCCTTCCTTCTCTGACTGCAGAAGCATCTTGCTTTAATCCAACCTGAGTATTTAGGACTACTATTTTAATTAAGTTTACTCTACTCCTCTCTTGGCTGGAATTGAGTGAGTCATTGGACGTGCAAGGAGCTGGTGTATAGCATTGCATAATTGCACTATTTTTCTATTTGTCCTCACACTTTACTGACATGGCCTGCCCTATTTTATAGTTACTGCAAGTCACTGCTTTGGGGAATTGCCGCAAAAGTGCCAGGCTGCAACAAATGGCCTCAAAGTGCCCATGTTGCTAGGGGTGTGGCAACACTCAAATAGCAAATGTTTATTTTGCCTCCTGCGCTGCACACATCCTTGCACTGGTGCTGTTTCTACGCACTGTAAATAGAGGTTACTTTTCGAAGGTTTTTCTGAGTCGCTGTGGATTTTCTTGGCTTAGGATCTTATGGGACACTGACATGCCTGAAACTGAGAATGCCTTCCCCTAATTTAAAAATGGCTAACCACAGATACAACACGTCCTTGTGATCTGTTTCCGCAGGTGTTGTTGTTTCTAATTGTGAACTGACAGCCACATTGCTAGAAAAATGTAAGGGCTGCCAGAGGACACTACAGTTTCAATGGAATCAAAATGTTTATCCTGAGTATACAAATATGACCTTGTTATTACTTAAGGTGCAGGCTCTCTCCAAAACAGTAATCTAATGCCTTGTTAGGTAAAATACAATGTCAAGGAGAAAATGTGGGCTATCCCCTGTTAGCAATGGTGCAAATCAGCAGGCTTTTCTCTTAGAACTGTGTGTTAAGTATTTAAGTGCCAGCCCACCAAAATTACATTACAGAGACTAATCAGTAAAAATAAATAATTATTTAAACAAGACCAAAATGACAAAAATTGGACGATGCAATGAAAAGATTTGAATTTTTGTAAAAAATGCCTATGAAACAACTAATGGGGTGATGTGGATGTAAAAGATGGTCTATGTGCACTTCCAAAAGTGCCACTAAACACCACTATTGGACAAAGTCAATTACAAGCAAACTGCTCTGCTTTGCACAGAACAGGAGGGCAAGAGAAGAATTAGCTACCACCCATGCTGGTACACTCACGTGCCCCTAAACTTGTCCGGTTCCTGTATATATATTCCTTCTGATCCCTCCTGAAGTTCACTCCAGGGGATAGCATCTCAGATATCACGGTATAGCCATCACTGGAGAGGTGGGAGGACTTGACCACTCATTGCAATACGAGCTCTACCATTAGTCTAATTCATAATATGGGGGGGCTGTACTCCGTTCCATCAGGGCAGTAGAGGTATGCACTCAGCTGCCCTGGCAGACTACACCTCCCGCCCCCCACCACCTCCCTCAACAGTATATTTATGCAATTCTATTTAGATGTGAAATGAGTTTGAAGCCTTTATCCAGCATTGCAGTCAGCTAATCAATAGGTGTGACAAGCTTCACAGACATGTACACGCATTAACACATTGAGTTAAGGAATACAGCTTCCTCACTCCCCACAGTTTTCCGGTTCTTTCCTCCCTCTCCTTTTTATTCATTACTTCAATATTGCAGTATAAAGTTCAAGGAGCGTAATCATAATTTAGTATTGCCTGCTGCCCATCTCTGTGCACTAAGAAGGTCTTTTATTTTGTTTGGATATCAAGGCATCGCATTTCTTTGATTTTGTTTTACGCTAATCCAGTTAGAAATCTTATGGAATGTTTTGCTCATTCTTTAAAATGAAACTCCCAAGCTCTCTAGCCTGGAGGTCTGGGGTGGGGCAATGCAGCCGTATCAAACAGTCCTTTCTGATGTGGTAACAGTAGTAACTGAAATCGGTGGTAGTGTGGAATGGAACTATGTCATCGCTCTGCAACAAAGCGTGTGGGTGGTTGCAGGAAGGGGTTGAACTGATTCCTATTTAAAACACGTATTTGTTATGTTATTGTCCTAGGTATGGTGCTCAATCTGCAGTTGGGAAAACATTACAAAACCTTCTGTGATTCTCCAACAGATTTCAATGTTTCCATCAAAGACTGGAATCTGATTCGGCTTGACTAGATTGCACTATCAGAAAGGAGAAGGGCTTTGTGCTTATGTTAGGTGAATGTGTCCACATTTGTTTGGTGCTGATGGAGGTTTTCTAGAGTTGTTTTTAGCTGATATGCAGGGGATTAGTCTTTTCTTATGTTAGAGACTTTGATTGTGGAATTGCTATTTGTTGACTTTAAGTGACATTAAAAAAAATGGATAAATCCAATAGATTTGTTGTTAACTTGTAAGTACATACTGTATATGCAGCTCTACTTAGCTTCTTTTTACAGAGATGAGTTGAACATGCTTTATATAGTAGACACATAGGCAAAATGCGTGAATATGAATTTATGTTTTTTATTAGTCATCTATCTTATTTCTCATGATAGTATCACATTGTAAGACGGGAATCAAAGCAATACAAATAAGCTTGCAATTCTTTATTCGTCCGTTTATCCTACCTCATAAGGTCAATTAGTTTTCTTTAGTGTCAGAATCTTTATTTTGACATTTTGGGGGTTATAAGTCGTCTATTTTAGCTTGCAATCTCATTCTTTAGGATTCATGTATTGGCTTACAAGATAAACGCTATTTTTTATGGGTAGTTCAATCTATTGTAATCATAGGGTTGAAAAGGATGTGATCTTCAAAACACTAAAGAGCTTTGTTTTCCAAAGACTAAGGGCCTGATTTAGAGTTTTTTGACAGGTTACTCTAGCTAACCTGTTGGTCCCTTGCATCATTCAGAGATAGGTTGACTGTAAGGTTTCTATTGAAAGGATCCCCGTTACCTTCCAGAAAGCTTCTTTAGGCAGACTGGGCCATCAGAAGAAGGGCATAACACCTCCTGACCTATATAGGATGGACAGTGTAAAGTTATTTTATTTCTGTCCCTCACCGCCAGGTTACCAAAAGGCATTACAATGTCCACCCTAAATAGAAGCAAACAGTCATTACTCCCCACAAGAAACTTCAAAAGTGTCATTAGTTTTTTGTTTTTCAAAAACTAATTCCCACTTTGGCCGTTTGGTTTTGAAAAACAAAAAAGTTAATAGTTTGGTGGATGGCCATCACAATTGATACTGGCCGCCTACCAAACGTTTAGTATTTTGTAGGGAACTACCATGAGGGCAGTTCCCTTCAAGATACAGAGATGACTGCAAGGCCAGTGGTCATCTCTAAATTTGACAGACAGTTGTGTATCAGGATGGTGGAGATAATGTCCTCCGCCAACCTGATAGACAGAGTATCATCCACCAAACTTAAAAACAGGCCCTTAGTGGCCTGTTGTGGTGAAGCTATTAACTCACTAACCCAAAAAGCAGAAATTAAATGTCAATCCTTTGTCTGCTGTGCTTCACGGATGTGGAATTCTCTACTCATCCACATCTGGCAGGATGCATACTTCTGGAGAGAGATTAAGACCTATCTGTTGACACAACACCTAGTCCCTGAATGACCAGCCAATCACTGGTCTTACAATCAAGAAAACCCAACCTCTTCCTGCTCCCCCTATTTAATTGTGTAATCTCCTCCCCTACTCCCTCCTATGCCCCCTACACATATTCTGCTCAACTCAGCATTGCATTTCCTATTTTGTCCAACATCCGTTGCTTTGTAGCAATATTTTTCCTACACAATTCTCTTATATTCATGTCAATATGCAACAGCAATGATGATATGTCAGAAAAACACAATTTGAGGAAAAACAATACAATTTAATAATGGCTCAATACAGCAAGCACAGGCTTAAAATAGATGGCTAATGGATAGAGATGGGTTACTCATAGGAAAAAACTAGTGTCATAAGTACATAATGGTCATTGATTATTTTGTGATGAGGTCAAGTAAACTCTACCAGATGTCCAACATTATATCATAAAAAAGTAAGTTTGCTAGTTATGTCTTATTAACATTGAAATATGAATGCCCAAAACATTTAGCCACCTGTCATAATATGGAAAGCATAATAAACTGAGCACAATACAAAATGTTTGGCCAGAATATAGATATTACGAAAACATAACACAGATAATCAAAATGGTGGTCATGTCAAAATACTTTATTTCAAAGAAATATATTCTGATAGAAATATTACACACATTTCCCAATTGATAAAAATAGACAATTTTAAATAGCCTAAAACAACAATACATGGTTAAATCATTCATCCACATATACTTACAAATTATACAATTACAACCATATGAACATTAAAATTTCTCCATACCAAGACTCAATACAATCCATAGTCCAAAATCTCACATTTGTTTAAAACATTTTAAAAATAATAATAGGAATTTAACCAATAGCAAACAATTCATTTCCCCCCTGCAGGCATTTATAAAGTGCAATGTGCGTAGCAGCTTATTACAACCTCAGGGATCTCTTTTAATCATGCTTCTATTAGGGATAAATTTCCCATCTCTAAACATATTTGTTGTAATTCACTTGGTTTGACCCTACCTCCTTTCTTCCCTGCCCTTGTCCTTCCCTTGGCACGTTCTGAAAGTTTGTGAGCCAACATTACACAGCTGCCTCCAGCTGACTGGTACCTGTTGGTGGTGGATGACGGAATAGAGATTCCTCTGCACTTACCTTGTGTTACGTCTTCTAAACCCGTCTTTACACTGTTCCTGGCAGTTCCTGGTCCAGCTGTTCCCATTTTTGCAGTATGGCTGCTCTAAATATGTCCTTACCACCTCCTTTCTTAAACAAAGTTGGAGAACCAAACACTCCTTGGAAAGAATGGAAGGAGCTGTTTGAGTCTTATCTAATAGCTATTGGGGGGGGGACACATTTTCTAATTTCAGGAAACAACACATCCTGCTGCACAATTTGGGAGTTGAAGGCCGTAAAACTTTTAATAATCTAAAAGATTCTGAACAAGAGGTTGATGAGGTGGATGGAGACTTCAATGTTTATTTAGCAACTGTAAACAAGTTGGAAAAACATTTTGGTCAAGCCATAAACGTAGTGCTAGAAAGACACACATTTTTCTCCAGAGTGCAAGGCAAAAAGTAGAAGATTAGATCCTACATTGCGGTGCTCAAGGGTTTGTCCAACACTTGTGATTTTGAGGGTTTAACTGACTCCCTCATCAGGGACCAAATAGAAAGATGTACTAACAACTATAACATACAAGAGAAACTATTGGCAGGGAACCCTGATCTTAAACAAGCCATTGAAATTGCATTGGGAATAGAGCATACCGCAGAATGCATAAAAGAGATGAGAGTAAGCGCAGATTCATGCTGGGAATAGAGCATACCGCAGAATGCATAAAAGAGATGAGAGTAAGCGCAGATTCATGCTATGAAGTCAATGCCATTTCTAAATATGAGAGTAAGGAGAATCTCAAGCCAGATAAGGATTACAAACAAAAAACCAAGGGGGTGCAAGTTTTAAATCTAAGTGCTACAGGTGTGGCAACCCAGCACATCTGGCCAATAACCCATCCTGTCCTGCCAGGAATGTAACGTATCACAAGTGTATGCCGTGATGTTCGTGACAACACTGTATCCATGATCGAACAAACTAAACCGATAGAGACCAAACTCGTGTTCCAACTAGAGAACAGAGATGATAGTTTCAGATTTCCAGAGTGTTGTATCACTCTAGAAAACAAACAGGTCAAAGTCTTTGCGGACTCAAGTTCCCCGTACACCCTATTGGAGGGCAAAGCTTTTGATGTAATGTTCCCCAACAGACTAAGTACACTTCAAGCCGCTGACATTAAACTGGGAGGATACAATGGGGATCCCATTCCTTTGGTTGGGATGACCACCATGCTGTTTGGGTACAAGGGAAGGAGCACTGTTGGTAAAGTGTATGTCACAGAAAAGGGCTCCAACCTTTCAGGTTGGAAACATCAAAAGGAATTAGGCATGAAACTTGAGCCTAACAGTCCAGACCAAGTACTATTAGTTGATGCTCAGTGTGTGGGCAAGACATTTGCGAAGAATTCCCTGAAGTTTTCACTAACAAATTAGGACTCCTAAGAGATTTCCAACACCACATAAAACTTAAAGACAAGGCTAAAGCCATTGCTCATAAAGTCAGGCCAATTCCTCATCTAATGCAGGTTCCCCTTCAAAAAGAGTTAGACCGATTATTGGAACTGAGTGTCATCGAACCCATAGAGAGCTCCCAATGGTTAGCTCCTATTGTCATCATGTCCAAATCAGCCAGCAAGGATGTCAGGCTTTGCATTGACCTCAGATATTTAAACAGGAATATCTGGGTAGATAGACACTCACTGCCGAGGATCCATGAGATTTTAACGCACATCAAGGACGCCAGTTTTTTTAGTGTCCTTGACCTATCCTCGGCGTACCACCAGGTGGAACTGCATCCTGAGTGTCGTCACCTTACCTCGTTCATCAAGCCCCTTGGGGCGTTCCAATATCTCCGCATGCCTTTTGGATTGGCCTCAGCTGCAGCCCCGTTCCAAAGAATCATGCTGCATGTTCTCAAAGATGTTCCTGGCACCTTGTGCTTCCAAGATGACATTCTCATACATTGGAAAGACACAAAAGAGCATAATGACATGCTGAGGCAAGTCCTGCACAAGTTGAGTAAAGCTGGCCTAACACTAAAGAAAGAGAAATGTCAAATCGGAGTAAACTCTGTGGAATATCTAGGTCATACCATTTCCCGAGATGGCATCAAGCCCAAAATGAATTTAGTCGATGCCATTCTAAATGCCCTGACTCCTACCAATGTTGAAGAACTGAAGTCTTTTTTAGGCCTATCAGAATATTACTCAAAATTCATACAAAACTATGCCAGCTGAGTAGAACCCCTACGCAATTTACTCAGAGCAAAAAAAACCTTTGTATGGGACGAAGACTACCAAACTGCATTCATGGCCATCAAGTCATGCATTACCAATGCGCCTTTTTTAGGCATATTCGATCCTACGAAAACCACCTATTTGTCCACGGATGCCAGCAATAAAGGGTTGGGAGCCAGCCTCACCCAAAGGTTAGGGGATAAGGAGCAAGTCGTTGCTTTTGCTTCAAGGACATTAAAGGGTGCTGACCGTACAAAAGAGTCTGGCATTCCGTCTGGTCACTACCCATGTGGCGGCTGCTTGGTGTGTGATTTAACGGAGAAAACGAAAGTGTGCAGTTGTTGAATGGCAAGACATGGTATCTCAATAAATTTAGCAATTGCAACACTACCAATGTAATGTATATACTCACCTGCGCCTGTGGACTGCATTATATTGGTTTAACATCCCGTAAGATCAAAGTAAGGATTCAGGAACACATCAGCACATTAAAAGCAGGCAAACTGACCACACGGTTGGTCCGCCACTTTCAAGAGCAGCAACACAATTTCAGGGAACTGAGATGGACGGTGCTGGAAAGAGTAGTGAGGGATGCACATAGTGTGGAAGGAGTACTGGCAAGGAAGGAGGCACAATGGATATTTTCAGAGAAGGCGGACCAAGTGGGCCTGAATGATTGTATTCAATGGAATAAAGTAGGCAGATAGTCCATTCGAGGTGTCTAGTGGTTTTGGATTGGGTATATAAAAGGGATCTGTTGATTGAGGGGGCAAGATGTCACAATGTTATAATACCTCACATGATAATTTTGCAGTAATATCATTGATGTCAGTGATGGCAGCCGTCTTTATACGAACATAAATTCCTTGTTAACATATACAGAAATTGGGTAAAGATCTGGATGAGTAGTTAGTGTCTTGAGTGTACTTATACTACTATCATGCTAATAAAGCAGCTTTTGCAACCAAGGTACCAGGGATGCTGTAAGGAGGTCCACCAGTCAGGTGGCCGAGGGTGGCTACTGTAAATACATTTTGGGTGTAGCCGCATAACCGATGTATTGATGGCAGGGTCTGCTTAGAAAATCGTCATGAGTCCATCATTAAATAACGTCACTGAGAAAATTCTTACATCTGATTGACAAATGCCCCCTACATGTTGGTAATTTTATTTGGGAACGTTTGGGCAAGTGACACCAGCGATTTCCCATTGATTTGGCAGAATGTCCTTATGTGAGGTGAACTACTGAGGAGATTCATTGTGAGCATATTTTGAAGAATTGTTAACATTTTACATAATAACTATGATACTAGTCCAAGATTGCGCTGACGGAATTTCTAAGCAATGCATTGGATCGTCAAAGAGGCCACGGGGTGGAGCTTTGATTGTGCCTCCGGTTCACGCTCTTGAAGTAGATCGCAATCGTTATGGACGCCGGATTGAAGTGAAGGTGGACTCACGTTCAAACGCGGTAAGAGTATGCCTGCTGGTTTGAAGGGCGGTGAGAGAGCCTGGCGGTTTTGCCCGGCACTAGATGAAGGAGTGCGAACTGAGGGAAAGTGTGTCTTGAGCGACCTACGGGTCGGAGTGACAAGGCTTTCCTCATAAAGTCGGAGCATAGCGGACTAGGGGACATGTGGTGTGAGCGCCCGAGACGCCTGGTGGCAATCACCGCATTGCCCATAATTAAGCTTATAGCAACAGCCATACTCGAGTGTTAGTGGGCTGACATATGGCTTGACATGGAAAAATTTAACGATGGATACACTCGTAGAGATTTACATGTGTGCATATACCCACAGGTTGACGGGCGGCGACTGCATGTGTCCACATGGGGATGTGTGGCTAACGAATGGAGGACACTCCCTAGGAGGTGGGGTGCCGGTATGAACTTTGATCACCTGGTAAATATACCATTACTATTGTGTTGTATGTGTTACCTTCTAAGCAGAGATGCCTGGTGACATTTTAATGTTTTAAAGATGTCCTTACTGGTTGGCACTATCTCTCTGTTATTATTTTCTTTGTCAGTCACCCTTGGCTCAGATTGAAATACCAGTGATGTGAAGACTGGCCCCGAGCCCTGATGAAATTGCCGCAAGGTATTTGGCAATGAAACATGCATCTGTCCTCAGACCCTATCAGATTTAATGACCCGTGTAAAATCTGGGTCCCCTAACGATTGTTGTCCACCTCATGTCTTGAGGGACGCCTTCTCTGCTCTACCTCATAGCGTGCTTCCCTTCCTCAACGAGTCTCTCGTACAGGGCAAGGCCCCTAGTGCCTTCAAGAACGCAATTGTGGTCCCTCTTTTAAAAAAACCAGGGGCTGACCCCCTGAATCCTTCTAATTACCGTCCCATCTCTCTCCTCCCCTTTTTGGCCAAGATCCTAGAGGCCCATGTGGCCAGGTGCCTTTCCAATTTTATTGAACAGTCAGATCACCTAGAGCCACATCAAGCTGGCTTCCGGCCCGCCCACTCAACTGAGTCTGTAATTCGTGCAGTACTGGACACCCTGAGAGCTAATGCGGACAAGGGCATCCCCCAGGCCTTGGTGCTCCTGGATTTGTCGGCCGCGTTCGACACAGTCGATCACAAAGTCTTGATGGACCGTGTCGAGCTGGCCAGTATACAGGGCCCCGCATACAAGTGGATAAAGTCCTTCCTTGAAGGCAGAGCTCAAGCAGTGCGACTTGGCCCATTTACTGCCTCTAAGCTCGCTACTACATGCGGGGTGCCACAGGGCTCGTCCCTATCCCCTCACTTATTTAATCTTTATCTCATGCCCCTGATCCACTCATTGAAAAACAGAAAGATAACTACTTTCAATTATGCTGACGATCTTCAGCTTGTTTTTACCTTGGATTCTCCTGACTCTGTCCTCGAGTTCCAAGCTACCATGCTTCATATTCAGCGTTGGATGGACCTCAACCATCTTAAACTCAACCCGGGCAAGACGGAACTAGTGTTGCCTGGGAAGAGTGAGATCTCTTGGGGCCCTCACTATTGGCCGACAGAATTAGGATCCCCCCCTACTCCCTCTCCTTCTGTGAAAAGCCTGGGTGTCACTATAAATGCAGACCTCTCGCTTAGAGGACAAGTGGGGGCAGTGGTCTCTACCTGCTTTCTCCAATTGCGTAAAATCAGGAGGATTGCCTACTTGCTGACTCACTCAGCCCTCACACAGGTGGTGATAGCTTTGGTTCTCTCGCGCCTTGACTTTTCAAATTCCATCTACCTTGCCCTGCCTCTGTTTCTACTTAAACGCCTACAATTGGTACAGAACCAGGCTGCGAGACTAATTTATAAACAACCTAAATGGCAATCCGCCAGACCCTGGCTATCCAAACTCCACTGGCTACCTATTGCCCAACGTGCAGCTTTTAAGACAGGGTGCTTAATCTTTAAGGCATTGCATTGCAGGAGCCCCAAATTTGTCAGCGGTATGATTGTGAAGTATGCCCCACTTCGCAACCTACGGTCAGCCCATTCTCACTTATTGACTACCCCTGCCATTAAACTCAAACGTCAGGGTGGGTGTAGGTTCTCTTACCTTGCCCCTAAATTCTGGAACTCTTTATCTCTGGCAATCAGGATGTGTGACAACCTGCTGGGGTTTAGAAAGGTGCTTAAGACCTGGTTGTTTGAGCAAGCCTACGCATAGTCTATTGCGCCGCAACACTGTCCAAGATTAGCGCCATGAAACCTTCTGGTGACCGTGCGCTTTAGAAGTTCCTACTAACATAACATAACATGTTGGCCTTTCCTAATTGAAGTGGTCCGAAACATGCTGTTCTTTTTTTAACCTTGAGTGGGCTCACGGCATCCAATAAAGTAGGCTTATGTGCAAGTGAGTCACAACTCATTTTTAGCTTGGAGAAGCGAGTTTACCTTTTCTCTCATCACGGGGTCTAGTTGGGATAGAACGACACAAGCACTCTTTGTGCATTCTTCCACATATCATTTTGTATCTTTTCTTTACCTCTTAAATTAAGCTTGACATTTTATTCATTTTTTATGGTCACGAAAGTCACCAATGATGAAAAACGTGAGCAAACTGGTGAGTACCTACCAGCAGCTCCCTTGGTGATGCTTACGTGAGGTACTTTCTGACCTTTCACTCATTTTTTCTTGTATACACTACAAGCAGGGGTACAAGTGGGGTGGACTGACAAACATTAAAAATTGGACACTCAGGCCTGGCCGCTATTGGCAGTTTTTAGAAGCCAGCGTTTGGGCAGAAATATTAATAGCCTGTCCCCAGGATCTTTGAGAAGTTTTTTGTGTCCGAGTACAATCAGGTCTATTAGTTATATTGTTCTAACAGGACCACACCTAGAATCGCCAAATGGATTTTGGGGTTAGAAGGCTACAATTTCAAGGTAGAATATGTGCCTGGCAAACACAACGTGGTAGCTGATTTCCTGTCTCGTGCTCCTCTTAATGTAAGTACTGACACACAAGAGGAGGAAGATGGGGACGTGATTTTGGAAGTAGCAGTCTTGGACAAGAGGATTTGGGAGGACTGCAATGTACACGATGAAACTGTAGCTCCCTAAAAGAAATACATTATGGGTGGATGGCCTGACAACAAGTGTGCCCTACTTGAAGTTCTCAAGAAATATTTGGAAGTGAGACTTGAGTTCTGTATAATTGGTGATGCTATTCATCGTGGAGAAAAGATAGTACCTCCTATGGGCGTCAGAAGCAAAATTGTAGACTTAGCACACATTGGACACTTGGGTCGAAGCCTAACTAAGGGCAAGGTACGTGAGGAATACTGGTGGCCAGGGATGGATGCCACGGTAGAAGAATCAGTCAAAAACTGTAACGAGTGTGCTAAAAGTGATAAACTGCTTACAGTCAGAAAAAGCCCTTTGTCCCCTGTCCAAGTCCCTACTCGACCATGGTCAAAACTTGCTCTAGACATTATTGGCCCATTAGACCTCAAACATCTGAATGAACGATTCATTTTGGCTCTCATAGACTACCATACTCGTTGGGTAATTACGAAATGTGTAAACCAAATTGACACCATGGCTCTCATTCAATTTCTAAAATATACTTTTTATGAAGAGGGCATACCAGATACCCTAGTAACAGACAATGGGGTCCAATTGACATCCGATCTCATGAAGGATTTCCTCTCAGATTTCCTCATTTCTCACCAGAAAACCACATTGTATTGCCCCAGGGCTAATGGGCTGGTAAAATGCATGAAGAGTTATCAAGGAATGTCTTCAAAGAGCAGAAATTACTAATGTCTCAGCTAAGTCAGCCTTGCAAGAAATGATATGGGCATACTGAACCGCACCAAATAGTGTCACAGGAGTGTGTCCGTTTATCTCTTTAAAGGGTAGGAAACACAAAACCAACCTTACTGCTGGATGGGTACGGAAAAACAGCACATGTATTGTAGACAGATCAGAAATTGCCAGAAGAATTGACCTACAGCGAAACAAGTACAAAACAAGATATGACTACACAGAGAGTGTCAAAACGCAAGTGCTCAACCCAGGTGAATGGGTACGCATCGACCTTCCCAAAGCAAGGAGAAAGAACTACTCCCGTTTTTCTGAACCTCTCAAGATAACGAGTGTAGGAAGAAATGTGGTCCAATTAGAAAATGGAGATGATAGACAAACATGGGGGATGGACAAAGTGGTAAAGCGCAAGTCTCCTCAAATTGTTCTGGACGAAGCCAGTAATGGTGGTGCGCATATGAAAAAACATACTAATTCTCCTTGTAGGTCACCAAGGAACAGTGGTTGTCCAGTTTGGCACAAAGACTTTGTGATTGGTTAAAATTTTTCCATGTATTCTGCTCGCTGTTGTTCAGATACTAAAATGCTATTTTTCTTCTGTCCTTGTTCTGGTTTTTCTTCTACCCTTCCTTGTTTCTCTCTCTCACTCTTCTTTTTCTTCTTTGTTCCCTCCTGCCCTGGGAGGTGTGTTGTAATTCACTTAGTTTGACCCTGCCTCCTTTCTCCCCTGCCCTTGTCCTTCCCTTGGAACGCTCTGATAGTTTGTGAGCCAACATTCCACAGCTGCCTCCAGCTGACTGGAACCTGTTGGTGGTGGATGACGGAATAAAGATTCCTCTGCACTTATCTGGTGTTACGTCTGTTTAAAAAATGTTCCTACTAGGAGATCCTCTTATTGCACTTAATATCTCCTTAGTAAGTAGAAACACACCCATGACAGCCCAGATCTTAAGCTCTAAGAAGGGGGTAATATCAACTCAGTCTTTATGATTTTTGCACAAATATTGGCCAATGGCAAAAGCTACAACCCGGAATCTGAGGCCATAAATCAAATCTAGACCAATTTCCCTTGTATGAATCCTGTATTTTTTAAATATAGGTCGGGCACCTTTTTCCTTTCCTCGATGAAGAAGACACAATCCAACAGTAGGTGGTTCACTGAATATTACCTACCTTTCTTACAGGGGCACTGACCATTATTCTTAGCAACTTCTGCTTTAATCCCTTGATATGCCACCCAGGGTCAGTTCCCATTTTCAAACACAAGACTTCATTACGTAAGCGCTTGTCTGTAATATTATATAGGTATGGGAACAGATCTGTGCTCTCCTGTGAGGTTAAGAAATGAATAACTGAGCTCTTAATTTTAAGGTAGTGCAAATCCTCTCTAACAACTAGTTTCTAAAGCATCTGTCTTCTTCCTTCCTGTCCTTCCTGTCCAGTTATAAAAATGGAGGTGTGGGTGCTAGGGGTGCCACTTTTATGCTCGCTACGAGCTCTAGGGTTGGTGGCGTCTAACTAGCCAATGGGCTATCAGATACCCTCAAACCTGATAATGACTTCCTGTGAAGTGTGGCAACTAGCCATCCAAGAACACCCTAATCTGCCCACTCTCAAGATGGCCAGACTCTACTCTTGGTGTATGGAACTCCCTAGCCCAACCCATAGGTGTGATACCTGGTTTGACAACTGGAGTTCCTGATGTGCCAGCCTGTCTGCCTAAACAAAAGTGCAGATCCTTCACAGTGGGACTAGCATTTGCCCTACAAAGGAGGCTCCTCTTTTGAAGCTCACCATTTGGACTTACACCCACTCTGGTCATCCTACCAGAAAGAAGTCACACCACTTACCCCAGAAGGGTTTTGTTCGTCTTCCTGAGTGTCATTCTCACCTCTCCCCAGGAGGGCAGCAGGTTGTCTTAAGGACAGCTTGCTGCTTGCAACAGAATCAGCTACTGGAAAGCTTGGGCAACAAGGTGACAACTTTCTAAAGATGCCATTTGTGAAATATTTAAATAAAATTTGACTTGGGCATTAAGTCAGGCTCTTTTGATGCCTTAAAGTATCATATTTAGTAATGCAATTTAATCGTTAGCACTGTTGCATTGTCAGCGCGTACTCACCAATAGGGCTACCAGCCTTTCCACAGTCAGAACAACAATGCAGGGTTTTGCTGTCAGGACATGTAAAGTCATTAAAACTCGTCCTGTTTTTAATATAATACTTCCTGGTTTTTTGGCTTGCTGGGCCTACATTAGGAGTGATGTATAAACATTAAAAGGGAAGGTTTGGACTTTTCCAAGGAAGGAAGTCTTTGATGTTCCTGAGACTTCAGAACAGGGGGCAAGCCAGCAAGCCCATGGAGTCCCTCTGGGTTGAAGTGAGATGGGTCAGGTCCTTGTCCTCAGCAGGGCACAGATCAGCAGGCAGCAGGGTAGCACAGCAAAGCAGAAAAGCAGTTCTTCCAGAGCAGCAGTCAAGCAAAGTGGCAATCCTAATAGCACAGTAGCACAGCAGCATTTACTCCTGGGAGAGTTCTTCTCAGGTCCAGTAGTGTACTGTCATGGTAGGGTCAGAAGCTCAGTACTTATACCCAGTTGTGCCTTTGAAGTGGGAGTTACTTCAAAGCAGGCACTTAAGGTGAACAGGTCCCCCTTTCTTCGCAGCCCTGGCTGCAGACTATCAGTAGAGGGTAATCAGCCCTTTGTGTGGGAAACAGGACACTGGCTATTCAGATGTAAATGGCAGAGCAGTAAGAGCAGAGAAATGTACACCTAATCCAAGTGGCATATCTACAACAGTAATATTAAATTCAACTTAACCAGTAAAGAGGATTTATCATTACCATTCTGAAGATATGCAACATGATGAAGCTCCTCCTTTCTATTCAGGAATTAAAGCTTAAAAGTGTATTAAGGTATTCCCAATGCTAGCCTATAAGAGCAGTGAGCTTCACAGAAGCAAAAAACAAATTTGGGTGTTTGTCGCTACTAGGACATTCAAAACTTACCAGTACATGTCCTACCTTTTACTTAGTGCACTGCCCTTAGGG
The DNA here is from genome assembly GCA_963921515.1 of Calotriton arnoldi. Lineage (NCBI taxonomy): Eukaryota > Metazoa > Chordata > Amphibia > Caudata > Salamandridae > Calotriton > Calotriton arnoldi. The sequence goes on along the minus strand of CAWUFW010011010.1, from coordinate 82,970 downwards.
CTACTTAGGGCCTACCCAAGGAGTGACGTAAGTGTAATAAAAGAGGAGTTTAAGGCTTGGAAAATGGTTTTAAATGGCAAGTCAAAGTGACAGTAAACTGCACACAAAGGTCTTGCAATGTTAGGCCTGAGACAGGTTTGAAGGGCTACTTGTGTGGGTGGCACAACCAGTGCTGTAGGCCCACTAGTAGCATCAAGATTACAGGCCCTGGCTATATGGTATACCACTTTACAGGGGACTTATGCGTAAACTAAATATGCAATTTGGGTATACACCAATGTCACTGTGCTTAGGTAAGAAGCACATGCACTTTAGCACTGGTCAGCTGTGGTAAAATGCTCAGAGTCCTAAGGCCAACAAAGAGATTCAGCAAAAAGTGAAGGTAAGTAGGAAAAAGGTTTGGGGGAAGAGCACACTAAGGATGACAGGTCTAACAGGGATGTTGTTTCCGATGCTGGGCACATAGATGGAGGCCTGTTACCTTGGTCTTTTTTTTACGGTTTGTACTTCTTCACCTTCAGTCTAATAATGTACTGGCTGTAGGAGGGCCGAGAGTCACTCGATGTGGACAGCTTGAAAGCCAATTAGGTGGGGTGACAATTGTAATGGCTTTGTAGATGATGCATCTAGTTCTGACAAATGGGAGAGCCAGCAAGTGGCACCAGTGTAAATCTATCATTGTGCTTGAGGTGCGGTCTTATTTCCTGAGCCATACTGTGGAGTCTCTGAGGTTGAGGAGCAAAGTATTGTGACCATCCAGATGCAAAAATACAAGAGCTTGAGCAGCAGATCTGAAGTTACTTTTTGGCATGAATGTTGGTAGATGAAGATGACATCTGCTTAGATATCAATAAAAAACTCTACAAGTGGCTCATATTCTGGATAGTTGTAATTCTGAACGTCTCGTAAGATAATAGTTCTTCCAAAATTGAGATATTCTCTCACTTTCAGCCATTTATTTGTATTATACATGCACACACTTTTACAACTGATACTTGGTTCCTATGTATAATCAAAACACTGAAGGTGTGCAACAAGTGTGCCGTGCCTTGACTGATAACTGTTTCCTTGCTAAAAGCTGTCTGATTTTCTAAATAGAAGGGGCTCTTGAGCGATTTGGCTGCTACCATTTGTCTTGTGCTTATGTGCTTAATCAGCACCATGAAAATTGGCCTTGCATGCGTTTTTGTCTCTTGACTAAACTGTAGAGAAGAAAGATGTGGTTATCGCAGACTTATCAGTGATCACAAGAACAGAGGAAAATATCTGGTGAAATTAAATTCAACTTCAAAATAAAGGCAGTGTTTACCCACACACACTGATGAACACTCAACAACACTAATCGGCAGGAACAGAGCATTGTCCTACAACATGCACAGTTACCCACTTTAACAAGCACATAAGGACCAACCGACATCCACTTGGTTACATATAAGGATCAGTCTTGCACCTCCAGAGAACATTGTCAGAGGCCAAGAAGTTCCATACCTACCTATAAAACAGTACAGCTTAGTTCCCCAGCAACACACATGAGTAAACATCCACAAGTGGCTAAAAGGGAAATTATTTCATAATGCCCAGTAGCGTGTTGAGTGATACTGTCATAAAGAGATGCATTACAATGCCCATAGAAAACAAAAGAGAAAGAGAGCAGAGAATATACAGAGTAGTAAAAGGAGATGGAGAGAATTAACAGTTCTAAGAGCAACTGAGAGGAAAGAGTTATGATTGAAAGAATGAGACGTAGAGAAGGGGGAAAGAGAATGGAAAGTAAACAGGCCAGCAGTAGAGAAGCAGAAGAGTGCAAGAAAAGAAAGGGTATAGAATAGAGAAATAGAAAAGTGACTGTAGTGACAGGGGAACAAAAGGAAGAGAAAGGCTCGTGAAAAGGAGTCAATGGAAGTGAGATTACAAAAATATCCCCCACGTGCCAATATCTAAACCTTGCTAAAATACTCACTTCTCTCACTCATCATACTTCAATCATTCTATAAACTCATAATACTGAACCCAAATATATGCGATAATGTATGTTATTTATTGACAACTATATGCTATTCAGCATTATTTTTAAAATCTTTGTGATATCTGTACTATTTTTATAAATTGTATATTATATATGTGTTTTTCAAATAGTTTTTAAAGGTTGTCAACCTATAACTCTTGTTGCATGAAATATATTGACACAGAAAGGAATAGGAGGTGTTTTGAAGAGAAAAGACAAATACCTATGTCTATTTGAAACAACAGTGGGGCATATTCTCAAGAACGTGTGATAACAACCGCAAAATTAGCTTAACGCAACTCTTCACATCGCAGTCTTTCACGGGAAAACAACTCCGTGTCAATGTGGTATTCACAACACGGCGGCCCCATGCGATAGTACCATGATAACGCGTCAAAAGAACGTGTTAAAACTAACGCGACGCAAATAAAATGCGAAACACGAACGCGAAAATAGTAGCGATGATGCCAATCGCGATACAAAATTCAGCGATAACCAGCTATAGGCCTGCAATCCCCACGCGTCATGCGGGAAAATGCAGCATAAAAGCAGATTAAAAATACGGTGAGATGACAATGTACGAGCACAACCACACATCCGTGACGTAGAACAGATGACCATTGTCCCGCATCAAATAGGCATCTCCTCACAGTCACAATGTACATTGACATGCAGTCTGCATGTAAACTGCGCCAATGCAGAAACATGCATGGAACACACATTGAAACCGCATCTCCCCTACACATTGCAGAGGGACAAGCAACCCCTCCTGCACACAGACGTGTCATGACCATGATCAATCCACCATGAAAGCGTGGACGAATGTATGGGCAGTGACTCCCGCTTACGTACATGTTGCCCATGTTGTGGGACTTGAGCCACAGGGGGCATCCCTGCATCATGGTGGTACATATCTGACCCCAAAAGGAGCCCTGCTGTCACCTGTAGGACACAAATGGCAGCCAAAATGGAATGAATCTGGACACATGTGAAACGCCGAAGAGTGGGATTCCCTACTAATTGCGACACACAGAACTGGCAGTCCGAATACGTGACACCCTAAACAGCCCATCTGCACAGAGGTGACACACCCACCATCCATGAACAAATCATAAAATTGTCAGCAATACATGTCGCACTCACTTGTCTGAGTGATGTGCCTGTACAGATGAGTGACATGCACTCAGGGAATGTGTATTTTGAAAGCATTTAGTAGCACATGCTGTGCCTGTGGTCATATTGTACTGTCCCATTATTGCCAAGGACTGTCACAATGTGACGTGCTCATGTGAAGAAATTGTCAATGATGGTGCTCCTAAGGGCAATTCCTGCTGCGGCTGCAGTGGGGTGTGGGCCACCTGCCTCATCCTCATCATCGTCTGGTGCATCTGGCACTTGTATCCATGAGGCCTTGCTGCGTACACATATGTTGTGCAACACACAACATGCAACGATCATCTTGCACACAATGTCTGGGCTGTACAGGAGCCTCCCACCTGTGACGTCCAGGCACCTGAAACGTGACTTCAACACGGCAAATGTGCGTTCCACGATGCCCCTGGTGCGTTTGGGGGCCGCATTGTACTGCCTCTGGGTCTGTGTGTTCGGGGCTCGGAGGGGTGTCATCATCCAAGCGCAGAGTGCATATCCTTGGTCACCTGTGACTGTGCAGAGAGACATGAGTCAATAGTTGATTCTGCATGATGTGTTGGCAGGCTCAGTGGTTCATTGGTGTGTGATATGTGTGACTTTGTGATTCCTGCATGACATGTACTGCTGTTGCAAGTGAGCGGCATCAATGTGTATTACGTAGCCTCACTGCTGCTCCTCCCTCCCCCCGAGCCCATCCACTAGTGTGCGCAGCGCGGTTGCATCACTTGCACCCCTACGGCACACTATTGTCAGGCCTGTCTGCGCATGTCCACAAGCCTGACAACGACACAGTGATGTCGTGCGCTGAAGGTGGACGGACACGTGTGTGTAGGCCTATGGTAAGGACAGGGCGGACACAGATGTAGAGTTCATGCCTGGCTGAACTCACCATGCGGTTGAGGGTAGACCTTTGGCTTATGCTGCGAAAATAGCGACACACACAACAGTTGGCATGTCTGATCACTGACCCCGAGCGGGCTTGCGCACCCTCATTTACCCCTCGGCCGAGCCCGTACTCCGGGGGCATGCTACATAGCAACATTGTATATTGCGTGATGGGTGGCGCCGACACTACACCTGAGACACACGCATTAGTTACTGCCTTGGCAAGGCCTACACTTAACCACGCCCAGAGCCACGTGTTGAATGACCACACCCCTACGCCATACTGCCGTACGCCGGTCCACTCCCTCATGCCCACAGGGGGGTCCGACACAGATACATGTCCCAAGTCCACCCCACTGCCTGAGGTGACAAGGTTGCGCACACTGTACACAGCAAATGTAATGTGGTATGGCCCGGGCCCTATGCATACAGAATGACCACACGGACACACTGAGATAATTTGTGGAACTGGCTACGGGCACGTGCGCCCGGCCCCTTTTATTGCCAGGGTCACACGTCCAGTGATGCCTGTGGGGGATGGGTGTTGGGTAGTGTAAGCCACCCCTCAGGGGTTGGTTGGTGCTGGCAACAACTACAACAGTGATCAAACAATCAGGAGTTCAAAGTACAAACAGCAAGGGTCCATGACTTGAGCTGCACAGAGTCGGTGGCCCCGGATGCTCAGCAGCTGGCACAGGCACACTGCCACGGGACGGTGACTGGCGATGCACTGAAGTAGGGCCACGGGAGCTGAGCGGGTCCTCGTTGATGTCCAAGGAGAATGTCGTGGAGTGTTACGGGGGACAGTGGAAGGTGTCCATCCAGGGCATGATGCAGAGGGCAGAAGCAAGCAGAAACAGGCAATATGGAGGAGTTGAATGCTACAGTCTCCTCTTTCCCACAATGTCAGTACCAGCTACATGATGATGAAGACAACCCCCAGGCCATAGACTCAGACTCCACCAACGTTCAACCAGAGAGAGTCCATGACTCCCGTGGCACAGAGTCAGTGGCACCAGAGCCGGAAGGGGATGCAGTCAGCGATGAGACCTGTACAATGATATAAACTCTGCAATGAACAAATCAAGACTCAGTTCCAATTGTGTGTCCTACTCGACCGCAGTGGGTGCCGGAGGCAGCGGTCAGCGCGGGGCACCCGCTGTGCAGCCAGCTCCTCCTGGATCTCTAACACACAGCGTTGAAATGGCATGTGGAGAAGATTCCTGGTTGACGGAGGTGGAGGCACCAGAGCTGAGCGGGTGTTTAGCCAGCGACGATGCCGTGTCCTGCCTATTACGGACTTTATTGGATTGGTGTGAGGCCTGCTGGACCGCTGTGTAGGCCGAAGGCAGAAGTCCGCAAGGGCCCACAGACACGTGTGGTCGGAATGCTATGCACAGAGTTGGTGGTACCACACCGAAGGGAGTATATGGATATAAACGATGCCATAAATATGTACTCTGCCATTGTGTAATCAAGACTCAGTTCCAAATGTGTGACCTACTTGACCGTAGTGTAGGCCAGAGGCAGGGGTGGAGTACGTCAACGAAAAAGGAGTAAAGCAGGCCTGTGTCGCGGAGGCCGTGATGGTCTGAGGAGGCTGCCAAGGTCGCGGGCTTCGGGCTTGGAGCTTGCGCCGGCACGTGGTGGGCCCTCTTTGACACACGCCTGTGTTGGCAGGTGAGCAGTGAGGCCTGGCTGCGCAGGGGCGGGCATGACGGGTTGGGGGTCCAGCGTCCTGGGGTGCAGCAGGCGCACAGGATCGCAGGCCACACCGCTCAGGGCGATGGAGTCGGCCTCGTGGCGGTGTGGGAGGCGCCGCCCTGGCAGACGCGTTGGGCATTCCAGAAGAGAACCACGCCCAGTACTACGTGCTTTTTATTCACACCCCTATGCTGGCCTGGTGTCCTCCGGGCCAGCCCATTCCGCACCCGCTTACAGGGGGGGACGTCACATGCTACATTTCCGCGATCTTTCCCACTGGCTGGGGTGACATGGTTGCGTCCACTGTCCACTACACACCAAACACCAGCAGTGCATGTAGACATGGATATGTCTGTGGTCTGCATACTGCAGTCTGTCCAGCACTTCCACGCCACACTTGGCATTGTGTACATTCTCATTCATGGGTCACTTGCCTCCTTCGTACATGCCTGGTTCCCACCTCTCCCCACATTCCGCTATTGTGTGGCTGAGGTGCCATGCCGTTGATGACTCATGTACATGGCTAACCAAGGTTGCCACAGTAAGTTGTGCTGTTGTGTCTGGTGGGTGGGCATGTTGTTTGGCATGTTGTATGTGATTTTGTGACGTGTGCAGTGTCAGAGTTGTGACTTGCATGGTTGTGGAGTTGAGGTGTGTGGTGTGTTCATTTGGTACTTGCCAACGAGCAGTGCATTCCCATAGGTGCCATCCTGGAAGCACTGGTTGATGATGGACTGTCGGAAGATGAGGGGATCATGCACACTGCCTGGGTAGTTGGCTACGACATTGGTGAAGAGTCCCCTGTGGTCCACTATTGCCTGCACGTTGATGGAATGCGTGTGCTTTCTGTTGCAGTAATTGTGTGCAGTGTCGGCAGGGGGCACAAGTAGGACATGTGTGCAGTCGATTGCCCCCAACACGTGCGGGAAGCCAGCTATGGCGTATAGTCCTTGCTTGGTCTCCAGCTGTTCCTGCGCATTGTGGGGGACGTATAGGTACTGGGGTACCTGGCTGATGATGGCATCCAGGACAGGTGTGAGGAACTTGGATGGGGCTGGCTGTGAGACTCCTCCGACTCTGGCGGTTGTTGGTTGGGAGGTACCAGAGGACAACAGGTGCAGCACAGCCAGCAGCTTTGTCTCCGGAGGGATGTTGGTTGTCCGCTGTGTTGGTACCATCAGCCTGTGGGCAATGATGTTCAGGATGCGGAGGATGGTTGTCCTTTTGAGCCTGTAGTGGGCATTGACATTGTCTGGTGTTAGGTCTGTGAGGCTGGTGCATTTCCTGAAGGTCTGCTGTCTTTGTCTGCGCTGCCTCTGTGGTGGTCCGGGGGGGTGGGGGGGTCCGGGGGGGTGGCGATCCTGGGGGTGGTGGCGGTGGGTGTTGTGGCCCTCTCGGTGCTCCGGGATGCATGGTGTGTGGCTCCATGGCATCTGTTGTTCTTCATGTGTGGCTCTGGGCTGGGCTCCCTTTGATGGTGCCGGTTGTCGTCTGGCTTTACACCAGGTCAGAGCAGGTGTTAATTTCCTGCTGCTATCGCGCCTTATCGCCTGTTCTGTGGTCTTATCGCTAATGTGGCTGGTCGTTGAGAATGTTGAGGTGTGGTGTTGTCTCGGCTTTTTGCTAGGGAATGCCTACTCTGCATCTCATTAGCGATAGTTGCCGGGGTCACCGGTGGCGATGATTTTTGCGGATGCTTTCGCAAGTAAACTGGTGGTATGGGCTGTTAGCACCAGCTTGTGAATGGGGCGATAATTTTATCACGACTTTGGCTGAGATAAAGTGCCGTTAACTCGGCGATAGTTCCTTGAGAATATGCCCCAGTGTTTTTTAACATTTTTGAAGTGGTTTGAATTATATATTGGCACAATATAATAAATAACATACATTATCGCATATATTTGAGTTCTGTATTATGAGTTTATAGAATGATTGAGGTATGATGAGTGAGAGAAGTGAGTATTTTAACAAGGTTTAGATATTGGCACGTGGGGGATATTTTTGTAATTATAGTGAACCCTCTCCCCTACTGTTGTAAGGGTACCTCTCGAATTTTGTGATTAGTCAATGGAAGTGAGATCATTGTGAGAAGAGCTATACAAGATGAATATGAACATGGTCAGGAAATACGTTCATGTAGTTGTATGCCCATTTGAACATGAATAGCAGTATAAAAGCAGTATCATGCCTTCATGGATGATCATGAAGCTCCCAGACAAAATCTAAATATACATGTGTAATGTGTAGTGGGAAGAAAAGCATGTTAAGTGACATCAGTTTATTTTATATTGGTCTTCATGGAATGATTTGATAAATTACAAAACTGCGCATAATACACAACAAATAAAGATAAAATACTATTTAGATGATCAAAAAAAGATGTGTTTTTTTCACATGGTGGAATCCTATTGTTCATATATGGTATGATGGGCTAGACTGGTTTCCAAAAGTTACAGTGCCTGATTCACACACTGCACCTTTGAGTAAGTTTACACATTTGAGTAAGTTTACTAATTTTAGGTATTCACAAACTGCACTTTTGTAGTAAGTCCAGCACTACACATGACCAACCACTGGTAGTGCAACACCCTCCTATAGAAAACAATTGAGGTAGGGACTTAAAAACAATCCCATAGAAAATAGTGTTAGATAAGTTAAATGACTTAAAATAGTTACAAATATACATAAATATACATTTTTGCTTAAATATATATGCATATAGTACATATCTATTATTTATTTATAAAATATTTAACAAAATATTTTGAATTAAAAAATATTGTAACAATTTTGGTTTGAATTAAAAAAATAATGGAACAATTACTGTTCCTTTTTTTTAAAGTTCAAAATAGGTTATACAATATTTTGCAATTAAATAATATATAAGTATTGTTTTTCTATACTTTCAAAATTCATTTATATTTGTAACTATTTTGAATAATTTGATTTCAATTAACATAATTTTTATATGGGTTTTTATTTTGGCTGTTGCAGTACCGTTGGTTGGCTATGTGTAGTGCTTCGCATACTACAAAGTGTAAGCTACTACAAAAGTGTAAATTACTACAAAAGTGCAGTTTGTGAATACCAAAAAATATTAAACTTACTCAAAAGTGTAATTTACATTTGTGAATCAGGCTCACAGAAATCATGCCAAAGTTTAACTGTTTCCCTATTGCTTTTTACTGTTTGGGAGGATGCGCTATACTCAATCCTGGTTGGCTGGGGGGTAACCAATCAGGCGGGTTGGGGGAGAAGTCTGTCAGAGCTCCTCTCCCTCTTAATGCCTCTTAAGTAGCATGGACAAGCGCAGCAGGTGAGCCACCAGTGGGCCAGAAGCAAGCCCATCTGCGCCCTTTCGGATCTGACCGGGTTTAGGGGTTAGCCACTGTGCCCAACATTATACTTACACCTCTACATAACTCAGACTGTTACACTCCACAGTCCATCAGCCGGACTCCTCCGCCTTCTCACTCCTCTTCAACCTAGGGCTACTAAACACACCCAGCTCTACCGGTGTACTGGCGGAACCAATCACACCTTTCTCCATTGACCCCCCTTGGGATCTTGCCTTCCTCCAATCAGCTTTGGATCTTCTACTTGAATGCCAGGTCCATGGTCAAACACCAACTCCTAATCTTCCATTTATTGGACTCTGATAACCCCGACATACTGTTTCTAACTGAGACCTGGTTAACAGCTGAGTCATCTCCTGATATCCTTGCCGCCCTCCCACAAAGCTATTACATCCTTTCTACTCACCGATCCCCTAATAAAATGGGGAGGATGTAGTGGCCATCATAAAGAATATGTCTCATTTTCCTCAGTCTCTAGTACAACAGATCTCTCCGCTAGTTATCGAGTATGCAAGGATCTTAATTAAAGGTGATTTCAACTACTGGACAAATGTGGACACCGGTGGCCAAGTATCCCTTGACTTCACTGAACTGCTTTGTAGCTTAAATCTTACCCAACATGTGTCCTTAACTACCCATAATACGGGCCACATTTCAATGAAGTCTGGACCACGAACCTCTCAGTTTCTCCAATGGTTCTACTGCCATGCGCTTGGTCAGGCCACTCTCTAATTACATTTCTGCTCTCTGATGTGACCCTGTCCAAGCCTCAACCAGGAGCAGGCAGTTTCTCTAGAAATTGGGCCTGTGTCAATATTGATTCCTTTTTTCCATCTCCATGGCTAAATCTATGCCTGACAGTATTGGTAGCTCTGATCGACCTGAGGAAGGAATCGCAAAATGGTTGACAGAAGCCAGCGACATACACGCTCCTCTTTGGAGAGCCAGACCTCCTAGGCACCACAACACATCAAAATGTCTGTCCGATGACCTAAAGTTAGCAAAATTTGAACTGTGCCACACAGAATGCAACTGTTGGAAAGACTATTCCGCCGTTAAAAAAGCAACTTATCTGTCACTTCTTAAACAATACGAAAGGCTCATCATCCAAGTCAAATCAGGCTTTTTTTCGGAAAACATTACTAAATCGACTAATAATTCCAAGGAAGTCTTTAAAATTGCAGTTGATTTGTCCAATACTGTTTGAGTGACTCATACTATTACTTCCACTCAGTACTTATGTGAGGCCCTTAATGCTTTTTTCGTCGACATAGTTTCTAACATTCAAGCCAGTATCCTCTCCTGTCCTTCTTAATTAGCTACAGCTATGACAGAGTTCAATTCAGCCACAATGTACTACCTGCCCGCCATCAGCAAGGTGCATCTTATTGACCTATTGAGTAAAGTCAAATCAGGCTGCCCCCCTGAGGTCCTAAAAATGGTCTTCTCTCACTTCCCTGATCCAGCCCTATTCCTCCTTAACAAGTCTCTGAGCTTTGGCTGAGTTCCCAGAACTTCTAAGGAAGCGATTGTGGTCCATTTACTGAAAAAAGTTTGCGATTTTCCATCTATCTTGAACAACTACTGCCCTATATCTGTGCTTCACTACCTGGCAAAGGTACTTGAGGCTCACGTAGCCGAATGCATTTGCTCTTTCACGGAGGAAAACAATTTTCTTGATCCCCACCAAGTGGGCTACAGCCAGCCCACTCCACCAAGACCGTCATTCTCTCAGTGGTAGACAACCTCCACAAGGCAGTTGACAGGGATATTACCAAGGCATTGGTGCTTCTGGATCTCTTGTTGGCTTTTGACACTGTCGACCATGACATTCTGGTGGACGGTATCAGGGCTGCAGGCTTCCGTGGCATTGCGCGGGACTGGATTACTTTGTTTCTGAAGGACTGGTCCCAGGCAGTTAGGTTCTCAGCCTTTTGCTCCCCCAAGATCAGGCTGACTTATGGTGCTCCCAAGGGATCCTCCTTGTCACCCTACCTCTTTAATCTATATATTCACCCACTGGTGCATGCTTTGAACCAACTGAAGGTCAAAGTCTACAATTACACAGATGATCTGCAACTGATCTTTACTATAGACAACTCCCTGGAATGCAAACTCTCTTTCCAGAACATGATGCTGTTTATCTGGGACTGGAGAAATGACAATCAACTTAAACTGAACTTCGACAAAAAGGAGATTGTCATCACCAGAAACAAATATGAGCTATGGGGGTCCACATTTTGGCCCGCCACTATGGGCTCTCCTCCTTTGCCCAAGAAATCAGTCGAGAGCCTCAGAGTACGGATCCATGCTAATCTGTCTATGAAAACTCAACAAGGGGCTTTAATCTCTTCCTGTTTTCTACAACTCTGGACAATCAGAAAGATCAGCAAACTCCTTTCCTTCGAGGCTCTGCCTCAGCCTATTATTGCGTTGGTCATCTCAAGGCTAGATTACGCTAACTCTTTTTACTTGGGCATCCCTAAGGGTCTGAATTGCAGACTCCAACTGGTCCAAAATCAGGCAGCCAGGTTACTGTATCAACAACCTCGAAACTGTCACATTACCCCCCTCCTGAGGAAACTGCACTGGCTGCCTGTAGAACAGCGCTCCATATTTAAGACTGGTTGCCTTATTTTTAAGTCATTACAGACTGCCAGTCCTGCCTTTATCTATGCTTGTACACAAAAATACACCTCCACTCTCAATTTGAGGTCTATGCACTCGAATTTTCTTATGACTCCTACCTTAAAAAAACAACTTGGCTTTTCCAGATTCTTGGTACTTGTGCCACGCTTATGGAATGTCCTTCCACCTGAAATCAGGTCCTCCCCTTGGTTCTCCATGTTTAGGAAACTCCTAAAGACCTGGCTTTTCATGCTTGCTTATGAGTAACGATCAGTTTTGTGCTAGATTTCAGGTACCTTAGCGCCATGAAACCATTTTGGTGTATGTGTGCTTTAGAAATTTACGTAGCATAACATAACATAACAATTAAGCAACATCATCATTTCCATTCCTGTACTTCAATGTAACTTTCATCTTGGATAGAATTCATATCAACACAGTGGGCAAAAGAAACACCTTAACTCCAAACTATATGACAAAGTCCTGCTCGCTTTTTACATACAACTATGTCATTGCATAAGGATAACCACTATTGGAAATGAACTCAGTCAAGCAGTAACCAAACAAGATTCAATAGCCCTAGCTCAGTGGTTATTATGGGAATTGAAGCATCTTGTAATTCAAAGTCACAGAGTCAGTAGAGTGTCAAACACATAACTTTATTGCATACATGGATGACTGCAGTTGGTCCTCCCTCTCAAGCCAGCATACAACTGACTCCAGAGAGAACCCAACTGTGTCACAGTCCCCAACACACTTAAACATAGGTGATACAGCATTTTAGGTTTAAAATGTCTAAGCACATTAGGCCACATGCATAGGTGTAGATAACATATAAACAAAGACACAACACATCTTCCTCACCTTAAAAACATAAACTTAAATTAAAAGAAACTGATACACAAAAGTAAATCAACACTCTACTTGTCACAAACATAATCTTCCAGATACTTGGGTGGAACTCTGTTTCTGGGCAACCTACCGCCGCCAATCTCCTGCCCATCCTCCCCACCTTCACTATCCATTTCCCTCTCACCAACATCCTGAACCTTCTTCCCCAACACTTCACTATCATCCATCAACATGAAACTACTACACTTATCCAGTCCATCCTTGCTGTAACGCTCCACTGCTTTTGTATCATCACTAGAACCCATTTCATACAAAGCCACTCTGCTCATAGTCCATCGCTCCCCATTCTCCAAGGTAACACATACACCATGTGCACTTCTCACTCTAAATAGACCACAAAACTTCGTGAAACCATCTTCAATCTGTCCTGGTTTCACCTTCACCAAATCACCTGCCCATATCCTTCCACCATTCTTCTCATAAACATCTACCTCCTTATTGTCTTCCTCCTTTGGACCCATCAAAGATTTCATCCATGAAGGTATCATTTTTGTGCTTTCCGTCCCCTCATCACACTGAGTAGAACCTTCTTCATGGCCCGATTCTCTGTGTTGCGATATGCCCATACTAAGTCACTCACCATACCTTTGACATCGCTTCTCTTCTCCACCTCCATCTGAATCCCCCCTTCACAATGCGGTTGGCCCTCTCAACAGCACCATTCGCTTGGGGGTTGTAAAATGATGTGCGTGAATGTAAAATACCACAAAAATTTAAATACCTTGTCATTTCTTCTGATGTTAGTTGTGTCCCAATATCAGTGATAAGTTTTACTGGATACCCTCCTTCTCTGAAGATATCCTCTAACACCCTGATGGTGTTTCTCATCGTGGCCTCCCACATGAACTTCACTACAAGCCATTTTGAATGTGCATCCACCATCACATCACCATCATGGATATGGGCAGGTGATTTGGTGAAGGTGAAACCAGGACAGATTGAAGATGGTTTCACGAAGTTTTGTGGTCTATTTAGAGTGAGAAGTGCAAATTTAAGATGAGTGGCAACTCCCCCCAAAAGTCCAATAAAGTCCAAACAAACGGTATGCAACGGCAACCCTGGATCCATAACCTCTCCCATGACAGATTTTTCACCTACTTTTAATCTTTTTCTCAATCTTTATAATCCACACACCTCACCACTCATTCCTCAATGTCCTGATCCCATTCTGGACACCAAACATTTTCATGTAACCTCTTGTATGTAAGGGTCTTCCCCAGTGGCCCTCATGTGCCAAAGTTAAAATCTCAGACTCTGTGGTGGAACAAACTTATCCCCTCTTGAAATTAGTTTATCCTCGCACACTGACAACTCATCCAGAATCTTAACAGATAGTCTTACGGCCACAGGCACCATACTCTCTCTCCTGCCTCACTTCAAAATCATATCCCCTACCAGCTGTAATACTTCATCATTACCTGTTCTTTCAAAACCCCTCCCTGTCTAATATCTCCTTGACTCAGTTCCAGCAAGTCATCCACACTTGCAACAGCACCCTCCTTGTCAAAAGCTTTAGACCTCATTCTGTCCACATCTTGCCATGGTAAAGCCAATCTAGACAACCCATCTGCCTGTGCATTCTTCCATCCTTGAATGTACTCAAATTGTTATTGGCATTCCTGTAGGCAGGCCGCTAGCCGAGCCAACCTCACAGATCCTTTTCCTGCACCATCTGGTGACAGAATCTTCAACAAGGGTTTATGGTCCGTACGCAGAATGATGGAAAACCCCCACAGATACCTGATGCCTAAACATCACTATATTAATCTCCTTAGCAAATCATTTCTCTAATCTAACTTTGGCTTCTAAATACACATTAGCAAATGGACAGACTCTCATTACCTACTGCTACAGGTAAACTTAAAGACATGTTGGCCTTCCTTTCCCAATGTACTCAACAACAAAGCTTTCTTTCTCAACACTCTAAACTCCCTCCCATCCAAAGCTGAAGTGTAATTTTCAAATATCTCCACCCATTCCTCCAATTCAATCAGTGGAACTCCAGGCTGAGATAAAAATAATGGTGACCCCACACTATTACTAGTAACTTATTTGAATAAGCTATTAGGCACACTGTCCCAAAGTACGCCTATCACCGAAAGTATAACACACTTATATTGGTCTTTGTTTGTGCCTATCACCGTTGAAGAAAAAAAACGAATCACAAAAATGAAGTATTATTAGGCACGCTTTTCCAAGGTGTACCTATCAACATTGAAGAAAGAGAACACACTGCAGATGCCATTATGAAATATTAGGCACTTTATCTTCTAGGTATGCCTTTCACCGTAAACTGGTCACCAGGCGACAAATGCATTCAAATTGCCACTTACTACAGTAGGCACATTGTTACCAGTTGTGCCCATCACTGTACTGCTCCTTCAGGAATACACCGGACCACTACGCCTTGATGGTGGCCTTGCAGAAGGTTGTCGCGCTGAAGTCAAATTGATTAATGTTTATAGCACACACCAAATGCCTTGCATGCCATAGGGATCTATTACATTCATCCCAATCCTCTAAAATGGCTCCCAGTGCCTCCTGTTGCATCTATTTTCAAAGGAACTAGGGCTTGTTTCAATGGCTGCCAATAGATCACATCATGTCTATTTCGCTAGAGAATCAGGCTTGTTTCCCCAACGCGAGTGTGCCTCATTGCTCTACACTGTTTTGCTTAGTGATGACGCTGTTGTGATCGTAGTGCGCGCACCCCAGCACGAGGATGAAGGGATCACCTTGGAAACACTGCAGTCTACATGCTCACAGTCTGTTACCCTCAGCGTGAGCTATAACGACCATGGACAGGTTTTTCCCTTTGTTACTTTCAAACACCCACTATGTGTGCAAAGTCCTTGGGTAAAAACGTACAGCCTCTCGCTTGTGCCCGTTCCTCATGCAGCACTAAGGTGCAGCTGATCCAACCATTATGCCCCCAAGCATTGAGTTCTCACATCAACTGTTGCTGCAATCATCAATTGATGCCTCAATGGCTGGAAATCATCGCCAATCTTGTAATCCAAAGTCATGGAGTCAGTAGAGTGTCAAACACATAACTTTATTGCATACATGGATGACTGCATTTGGTGCTCCTTCACCAACCGGCATATAACTGACTCTAGAAAGAACCCAACTGTGGCACAGACACCAACACACTAGAACATAGGTGATACAGTATTCTAGGTCTAGGATACAGCAGTCTAGGATACAACATTCTAGCCTAAGCACATTAACCCACATTTATAAGTGTAGAAAGCATATAAACAAAGATACAACAAAACACTCCTCACAAATAAAGTGTCTGGCAGTGAAATTTCAATGAGGTATGGTTATCAGACTTAACATCTCAAATCAACATAGACCAACGAGCCAGATTAAAAGAATCAAAGTATCATATCATAGAATAATTATCTAAAGATACACAAATAAAACCACTATGTTATAAGGTTGAGAGCTCAGCACAGTTTAAATACCTCTGCTTAGCAGGTATTGGATAGACGGTACTTGCATGTCTGGGATACTTAGATGTCATTTAGACTTTGGTGGAATGCCTAACCCACCATAAAATGTCAAATGCACCATTCCACCAAATGTACAGTTTCGACACCCGTTTAGAGGCCGGGAACTGCTGGGTTTCCCCTGCTCGAGACTCATTCTGCCCTTCTGGCATAAATCCTTGCTCTGCTAATCCAACAGTCATCCCGCCCTAAGGAGAACTTTTGCAGTATTACCTCTTTAACAGGCACATGCATCAACCTTTTTTGCGAGCGCAAACGGTGCGATTCGCAAAAATCGGCCGTTTGCGCCCGCAAAAAGGGCTTTTGCGATGCATCAAGGTTCAAGGCACTCGCAAGTTAAGAATTCGCAATTTATTGCGATTTCTTAAATTGCGACTGCATTTAAGGAATCGCAAGTTGCGATTCCTTAAATGCAATGCAAGCACCACTTTAAAATAGCGATTTCGCTATTTGGGTCCGCAAATTACCGAGCAATTAAACTGGTCGGTAATTTGCAAAAACTTTGAAAAATGCACTAAAGTGCATTTTTCAAAGTTTCATGTTGCGCACACACATGCCCTTGGGGCAAGTGTGTGCGCAACATGGGTGCACATCACTATTTCAGGGGTGCAACAGGGTGTCCTTTTGACACCCTTGAAATTGCATGCGCAATTTGCGAGTACCTATTGGTACTCGCAAATTGCGCATGCACTTTCCCATTCATTCCTATGGGCCTGTAGGCCCATAGGAATGAATGGGACGCCATTCCTTATTTGCGACTCGCAATTTGCGAGTCGCAAATAAGGAATATATAGGAATTGCTAATTTAATAGTGATTCCTACATGCATAGGCTTTTGTGAGTCCTTAATTGCGAGTCCTTAATTATCGCAATTAAGGACTCGCAAAAGCCTACTTTGATGCATGTGCCTGTAGGTTTTTCCTTAGTCTGAGCATCTTAATGTTTATGACCGTGCCTGATGTCGCACAGAGGTAGCCTCATCCACACAGCTTGATTGAACAACTTATTATCTCTCATGCTAGCAGTCAGAGAATGTAAATTGCACCAGTGC
Source organism: Calotriton arnoldi (assembly GCA_963921515.1). Taxonomy (NCBI): domain Eukaryota; kingdom Metazoa; phylum Chordata; class Amphibia; order Caudata; family Salamandridae; genus Calotriton; species Calotriton arnoldi. The sequence goes on along the minus strand of CAWUFW010011010.1, from coordinate 65,763 downwards.
TGCTGAGCCATTTTGCACTTGGTGCCAGATAATTTTACACCGGTCTCGAACCAATATTTACACTGAATGACTGGCACATAATGCAATATTTGAGTTGCTTAAACAAGCCTATTCAATTCTAACTGTTCACATTTGAAGCTAAAACCTGTGTGGTCTCCAAATCTACTATACCTTCTCATCTTAGTGTTCTTGTTTTGAACGCTTTTTAATACCTTCTAATCCAATACAGAACAACATGCTTCCATAATTTGTCAAATATATATTGCCAATAAGAAGATTCAGTTTCACTAGTTCCCACTAACTCCTCCACAGCACTGCATAATAGAATTTCCCAGTCATAAATCCCCAATGTCACCATATAACATCAGTCCCTGATCGCCACATGAAGTTCCAGTAAGGATCCTAAATTTCCAAGTTGTACTTTGTGTTATGGATCCCAGGGTACTTGGAGGGATTTCAATGTCCTCAGACAGGGACTAACTTGGGACACACCTTTCCAGCAATTTATTAGAGGCTTCCATACCGTTTTAAACTTGCTCCCCTCACCCTGTGGATCCCATGTTAACAGCTCCATGATCATTCACAAATTGAAGAGCAGGAATCCTAAAGTTCCTTTAATATGGATTAACTCCTCCTTCCACTAGACCTGTAATGCCACCCCCTCCTACCAAGATTGTCTCCAACATTCACCATCCATTTTAGAATATGTGTGTTTTAGTTTATTAAGCATTAAATACCAGCTAAACAATAATGTATACACTGTCTCTCTGTTTTGAATACTCTGAAATATTTGGGGTTGCCTGTCCACAGCCGTTTCTATTGGAGTAGAGAGATCACTGCTTCTAATAAAGGACTCGACCTATTCATATAGGGCCAAGTGCCTGGCACATCTATACCTGTCAGTAGTGAGTATGTATTGATGATTACACCTTTGATAGAAGCAAACGTTTGAAAGAGTTTCTCACATGGTGAACTGCCGTTTAGCCTTGCTGCTTTATTGTCTAAGGATCATGCCCAGTGCGGCATTTGATAATGCATTATTCTTTCCGAGTCATCTACTGAGAAATCATGTTTGTTTGCAAGTTTTGAATGACTTGATTTTTTTTCTCTGGAATTAATCCCTTAACGTTCTGCAATTCTTTTTTAGAATAAGTCACCCTCTAGTGCTCATGTCAAGTAATGGTCCTGGTGTGTTGATGTGTAAGGTGAGGGAAAAGTAGTCAACCTTCGGTTCTTGGTCGCCATGTCCCAAGGCTCTAGGGTCAGACAAGTCACATCTAAGACATGCACTATCCGAAGTCTGGAATGTTTAGAGAGCCAGACCAAGTCCCACAATGACCTATCTATCAATGCATCTTTATTATGAATTCAGAGTTTCTCTTTCTACTGTAAAGACAATTCACAAATTCCCATTAATTGCGTCACTTGATAATACCTTAGCTTTCTTTTTGACAGTCTAATATAAGAAATTGTGGCTAGAAGTGGCAGATTTGCTGTTTGCATGAGAGTTGCTATTTGCATGTAGATTGCCAAATTCTCAAAGTGTGAAAAACATACAATTACTTTAAAATAAAAAGCTCATAACATGGAGAAGTGTGAAGCAGCAGACACAGCAGTTAGGAACCTTGCCACCACTGTTTTCTCCCTCCTGATTGTGGTTGGCCACCAGTGTTTTTTGACATTCAGCAAAATGAAACACAGTTTTTTGCACATCTGCTGGAAACAGAGATCAAAACAAATCAAGACAGTTTACATGGTGATGCACAAATAATAAATATTCACTGAAGACAGATTTCCACACATTTGTGTGCTATATAATTTTATCAATAAAACTGTATGTATTTGCAGATTTAGTGGCCATTTCAATGGAAAATGTGCTGTCTGTAAATGACAAGCGCTACCACATGATGCTTTAGTTACATTAAAAAATCGCCAACATCATGCCCATTAAAGGCGGTGGTTCCGAAAATTTGTTGTTAGAAAAAATGGGTTGTTGTTATAAAAAGTTTCGGAAGAACTTTCCTAGTGCTTAATTTCCACCGTGTTTGCTGCTGCTTGATGCCGGCGCCTATTTATGAAAGTTCACAATATGGTGGTGCTGCCATTCAAATTTTGAACAAATCATCAGCGCATTTAAGAATTCCATATACTTAAACCAATAAAAAAACAGCAAGTCCGTTCCATTATTATAGCATAAGGGGAAACGCAATAGACCAAAATGTCCAACTTACATGAGTGGGATGGTCAACAGATAGCACTGACACTGGAATTCGGTGAGCACCTGCTTGGGAAGTGGGTGGTGCCAGCCACAGCAGCTGTCTGAAAATGATCTTGGGCTTGGCATTTATGTTTTCAGAAATAAAGCACTGGTAGCAGTAACGCCACTCTACCAAAGAGGAGCCCTGAGTAGTCAAGGGGTAAACTGGTAGCCAATTCCCAGCAAACTGCTGTCGACTTCAAGGGGGTGGGGAGTTATACTTCGCCTTGTACAAATCAGGAAACTTTACCTGCCTTGGCGAAGGGCGCACCGGCCTGGCTTTGCACGAAAAGTTAAAGCTTTGCACACCCTTTACAGCAACCTATGATAATAGACAACCATACACAGCAAATGTATAGACATATCCCAGGCATCAGTCAAAAGTGAGAAAGGATTGACAGAGTTCGTTTCACAAATCCTTTGGCATTATTTCTACCACAGCATCAACCAGTAAGACACATTAGGGGAATTAAGGGGCATATTAGCAAGACCCACGTTAAAATTATCGCCGTTTTAGCGGCAGGAAACGGCCGCTAAAACGGCGATAATGGGCTTGCTAATATGCGTTATAGAATTCCAATAGAAGCCCAGGTTAGATGTGCAGGACATCTAACCTGGGCTTCTATTGGAATTCCATAACACATATTAGCAAGCCCATTATCGCCGTTTTAGCGGCAGTTTCCTGCCGCTAAAACGGCGATAGTTTTAACGTGGGTCTTGCTAATATGCCCCATAGTTTTAAGAAAAGTCGTCAGGCGATATTTTTGACGTTTTAGATCAGATGACAGTTTACTCAACAGTTTTGTGGTACAGGTACCCTATCAGTTTGTGTAGGTTCGGTGGGCGGCAGATAATGCAGCAAATTCAGAGGTAAAATGCGTAAACAATCAAACCTTCATGCACTTATAAAAGATTACTGCACTCACATAAAATTATTAACTGACACTAATGGACTAAAAGACAGTGATAATGAAAATATATTCCGACATCAGTGTCTTCTGGGTATTATTCGAATGAAATGTGGTGAAATATTTGTAAACCTAAAAAGAGACAAAGAAAGTTTGAAGTCGTTAAACATTTTAAAGCTTATTTCATTCTTCTTTGTTGACTTTTCTTGAGAGCTGCCGTGGCCGTTACTGAGCGGTTATCTCCCAACGGTTTATTCGTTTACCAAACATTTAGAATGTCAACAGTGTTTAAATTCTGTCAAAGGGCACATCCACTTTGTATGATGTATGCACTAAACAAACAGTGACAGATTCTGCTCCAGTGCACCATATAATCAAATTGCGCTTATTTCAGCTAAAATAATTATCTGCCCAGCTTACATATTGCTAAATGTGTTTCTTTGCCAAGTGTAGCCGGGCGGGAACTTCAAAAAAGGATGTTATTTATAAGCAAAATGACAGCACATATTGTTTGTCTGAATGACACCTACTGAGAAGACTGGCAACTAAAAAATCAAAATATCATCCGTCAACCAAAAAGGATAGATAGATTACACTAATAATTCTTTCATCCCATTTAATATTTGCATGAAATGTGGGCTATAATTTAGTGCAAACTCTCTATGTACGTTTAGATCCGATTTCACAAAGATTGATAGATAATGTTCCCTAAAAAAATGCAAAAACAACAAAGAAGCATCAGTATTGGACTTAAGTCCCTAAGAGAAAAATACGTTCACATTAAGATTTTAAAATAATAACTCCAGGAATTCAGCACTAGATGCCGAAGCTTGACCCAGGCCACTGACATAGACTGCATTGCACCGCACTCGCCAGTAAAACGCAATAAGTGAAGCCTCATTTTCAAAGACACTGGACGGCAATGACCCCATCAGGCACCTGAAGGGGGCAGTACACACTCGTTTACACCATATAGGGGGATATTCTCAAGAACTGGCGATAATTATCGCCAACCTAGGTTAACGCAATTTTACATAACGCCGTCTATCACGGGAAACTAACGCCGTGTTAACGGCGTATTCACAACACGCCGGCAACAGGCGATAGTATCCCGATAACGAGTCAAATGTCCGCAATAAAATTACCGGGATGCCGATAAAAAAGGAAACCCGAACGTGAAAAAAGTGGCGGTGGGCCCAACAGCGATAAAAACATCAGCGATAAGCAGCGCCAGGCTTGCTATTCCAACATCAGGCGGGGAAAATCACTATAAAAGCTGCAAAAAAAAAAAAAAAAAACTGAGAAGCACCATGGAGGAAGCTGGAGCAACTACAGAGGCCAACGAGAACCCCACAAACCCCCTGGAGGACCAGCCAGGGACATCGGGGAAGGAGAAGGGCAAGGAGAAGAAGAAGAGGAACCCGCCCGCAGGAAAACAAGATCCTGATTACGGAGGTGATAGAACACCACCAACAACTGTTCATCACCTCCACTGTGTCATTGGCAACTAAAAATGCAATATGGCAGTCCATCTTGGCCAAGGTGAATGCAGTCGGAGTGAAGAGAAGGGAAGTGGACGACTGCAAGAAGCGCTGGAATGATGTGAAGCGCAAAACCAAGCTGAAACTCGCTAACAACCGGTAAGCAGCAATGCAGACTGGAGGTGGGAGTCCAGCGCCACAGCAGGAGCTGGATGTGATGGAGGAAATGGTGTCCACAGTCATCAGTGGGGAGACGGTGGCAGGAGTTGGGGGACCGGACACTGCTCAACATGACCTGACCCAACACAACAGGGTGAGTAACGACCAGGGACTGGGGGGACGGGGGGAGTTGGGCACAATGGCACACATGCACAATTAAGTATAGCACAGTGCACACCCACAATGACTCTGGATCATGTCCCTGATCCCCTTGGCATACTGCAGCACACATAGAAACAGCAAGTAGGCCCCCGTCGACAATGTGCACAGAGGGGGCCCTCCCCACACATCACTAATCTCACAACAAACCCATGCACATGTGCTGAACCCAGCAAAGCTGCAGGCCCGTGAGCCACACTGACAATGCAAGTGACACTGCATGACGATTAGCATGGCTGCAGTCCAATTATCATGACATGGTGGTGCACGCCACGACACTGAGGTGGCTGAGTGTGGACCACATCCGTAAAGGAGCAGGTCACACTCTGACACATCCACGTGCACAAACAACCCCTGGCGTCAACAAGACATCTGCGGACAAACCATGCCCAAGAGTCCCAACTCCCACCAAGAGCCCAATTTACCCAAGTCTGCAACATCTCAGCACTGTATAAGCACAGAAGTGAAAGGCACACCGTCTGAAAGGGATAAGGGCCAGCAAAATCAGAGCTGCAGGGGCGACTCTCCCACAATGCAGCACACACACATAAGAATCAGAGCACATCAACATTGACAACAATGTGGTACAAACTGCAACACTTTCACAACAGAACAGAGGACACAACTGCTGCCGCTTGTGTATAGAAACTGGCCAATCACATTTGGCATAGCAGGAAACTGAGATGATAATGGACAAGTACAACCCCACATCCCTGATGGTGTAGAAATGTCCACTGTCCCGCATCAAATAGACATCTCCTCCCAAACAGTCACAATGTACATTGTCATGCAGTCTGTTTGTAAACTTGTCCATTGCGTGAACATACATGGAACACACTGTTAAACTACATCTCCCCTTTACATTGCAGAGGGAGAATCAACACCTCCTGCAGAGCAGACCGTACATCTCTTCACTGATGATGAAGAGGACCTCCACACCATCGACACCGACGCCCTCCAACAGCTCATGGACACCCTCAGCACCCCACCCCCAAGAGCAGGGCAGCCTAGCTGCATCGAGGAGACCCCACCCCCTGCACAGACCACACAGCAGGAAGCACCCACCACCACGGCTGTCTCCCAGGACCCCCACGACCAACACATGGCATTCCAACGCCGTGTGTTAGAGGGCCAGAAGGAGATGGCTGATCAGGTGCGGGTGGGGTTCGACCTCATGGCAGCAGAACTAGTTGCCATACGTGGGTGTCTAAGTCCCATCAGGGACCACTTACAGTCCCTAACGGACACCCACAGTCTGCTCCATGCTCTCCAACAAGCCATGGCTGACATCCCTGGAGTCATGACTCTGAGACAAGAACAACTGTCTAGTCAGAGTGGCTCCAGCGATGTCAGCCGGGAGTTGGGACACATGCGGAGGATCATGGAGAACATGGAGCGGGTGCAGGCAGTAAGAATGGCTGCCACGGCTGCACACCAGCGAGTTGTAGCTGGGATCTTCCATGCCCTGCAGATCCTCATCATGGCATTGCTGCCACAGGGCCTGGCGCAGATGAATGCTGCTGCTACTACTCCATCCACATCTCCGCCCCCTGATGTGTCAGTGCCTCACAGTGCGGCAGACAATCCACCTCCGGCCCCTGATGTGTCAGTGCCACACAGTGCGGCAGACATTCCACCTCCGGCCCCTGATGTGTCAGTGCCACACAGTGCTGCAGACAAAACACCACCACCCACATTTGAGGCACATCACACATCAGAGGATGATGATGTGGATGATACTGCCTTTGTGGTAAGAAGGAAGCGGTAGCATACATCTCCGCCATATGGCCTGTTTCAGCTTGGTCCTGCCCTCTGCATCATGCCCTGGAATAACACCTTCCACTGTCCCCCGATACACTCTGCGACATTCACCTTGGCCCTCGACATGGACTGCCATATTTGGTTTGGTTACCAATGACACAGCAATCAGACCGCGGACTGAACTCTTTCTCTTCCGATGAACTTGTCAATCCCTTGTAGTGTAGCTCCTATTTCCCTAATAGGCTCTGCGCATTGGAATAATATATCCTATAGGTTTGACATAGGACTACAGTCAGTATGTCCCTATCGAGTATATTAAACTTAATTACTTGTGCCAGCTAGCTCAGAGGCCACTAGAAACTCCTTGTCAAACAAGAAGGGAGTAGTTTCTGGCAGCCGCAAAACATGACCACTTTGTTTTCCTTTAGAATCAGAACGTGTCCCAGAGTCGTGGAAACAATAGATAACTATTTCACTCAGCTCAATCGTGCATGCTTAGTTTTCCTCAAAGTTACACAGAAAGAAATAGACGGGCGTTTCAATAAAAGATTTATTGAACAGTCTTGTTTCTGGTGTAAGTAAAATGTGCTGTTACGATCACAAGACAGTATGCGAGATAAATAATGTACAGTGTGAGCAGTAGAAATAAATAATACTGCGATAGCATTATCTTTTAGTATATATGCATTTACATAAATAACACAGACTAAAAATGCGAGTACTCGTACGATGCATTTCTAATCTAGTTCTACCCCAATGTACCTAACCTAACCTAGGTGTAGGGAGAGGTATGAAGTAGGTGAAGTATTCCTTACTATGGTATACTAAGAGTGTGTTAAGTCTAGTATGCCTAGTATGCCAAGAGTCCCTCTAGGTTCTTATCAGCTCCATACCTGAAGAATGAGAGAGGTAGGAATCTCTTTGCCAGACTCGAACTCCAACACCCTGCAAGGGAAGTCAGATCACTGGAAGCTGGACTCTCTGCGTGCAGGGATGACAGCGTCTTCTCAGTGCGTCAGGCCGGGAAACGGGCTCCTCTGAAGTCGAGGTCTCCTCTAGTTTACAAGGGCTAGGGAAGGTATATTTATACCTGAGAGGTACCTCACAATGTTAGCATTGACGTGAATCGGTCAGCGGAAGACGTCATGAATGAACCCCTAAGGTATAATGGTTCATGCATAATAGATGAGTCCTTGAAGAAATCAATAGTCCTGTGCTAGGGAAACTCCCGAAGCCTAAGGGTCTGTTCTTCAAGAACTCGTTGTGACGTTAGGGTGGACGGATGTCGGAGACCATGCCTGTATTTGGAGTGCACGGTTTAATGCCTAAATAAGGACTGGGATTTTATGCCTATATAAGGGCAAGGCGAATTGTGCCTATATAAGGACATGATACAGGAAAGCCCGTGTATGGACACCCTAAGAGGAATACAACACCCTAAAGGACTCCGGCTGGCCTTCCACGGGGCAACAATGTAAAGTGGGGTTTGCATGGCCATGTACTGGTCCAGCCTCAACACTCCACCGAATGTGATTAAAACATTCCAATTCACACAGATGTGTCATGTCTATGATCAAGCAAGCATGAAAGTATGGATGAATGTAGGGGCAGTGATTCCCAAAAAAGGTACTCCCTGGGAACTGATATCAATGCGCATGGTTGGCCGTGACCCAGATAGGCAGTGAGATGACTGGGAATGTGTGAACTAGCTGTGGCCTCATTGCTCCTAAACAACAATCTTGCAATTTTCCCAATTTAGCCCCACGTCAATGTAGGAAATAGGGCTGTGTGTAAAAAAGTAAAATTCAAAGTTATGTGGATGCCACAGCTCGGAGCAATGATATGTTTGAGTGTGCAGCGATTGGACTCCTGGGATGGTCTGTGCGTAAGTGTGAAGGTCATTCCATGCAAGAGAACTGCGAGCAAGGACTTCTGTGTGTGGGGTGTGTATACGTTGGTCTTTGGTTCGCGCTGTGCGTAGTGTGTGAGTCGTCATCAGCTGCTATGGTATCTCTCAGGGGATGTCGGGCGCATGCAATTCCAAGGTCAGAGGTGCAGATGTGCTACCGCCTTCTAGTTCAGACAAAGGATCTTTCATCCCTAATGTGAGTTTGTCATCTGCTTGCATACTGGAAATGTGATGTGGATTTGGGGGGGGGGGGGTGTCACTGCTTCACCTTCTGGCACGGTTGAACCCTTACCAGCCATGTACGTGCCCTCACGGTCAATTTTGCATGTTCTGATGTAGCAGTGGTGTTTTGCTGCAGTCTGACAGTGATGGGTACAGGTAGCTGTGAGGAGGCGCGTGACTTCTCACCTTGCACCTATTAGCTGACACTGTTCACTACTATTGATGGATGACGTCCATGTACACATGTGATCTGTACATGGCATATATGTCCAGGGGACACCTTGGTGTGTTCCACGCAAGGTATTCCTGCTGGATTTTTGGCTGGTGTGCATCTCCCATGTTGCTGAGGTGTTCACTGTGCCCCCATCCCCCTTACGTCCATGTTGCTCATGTTGTGGGACTTGAGTCACAGGGTGCATCTCTGCATCAGGGTGGTTCATATTTGACCCCAAATGACACCCGCAATTTCATATTTGACCCCAAATGACACCAGCAAATTCATATTTGACCCCAAATGACACCCGCAATTTCATATTTGACCCCAAATGACACCCTGTTGTCTTTTTTTGAACACCAATGACAGCCTTCATGTCATGTTTTTGTACACATGTGATACGCTGATGAGTGGGATTACGTACTACATTTGACACCCTGAAATGGCATTCCGAATACGTGACACCCTGAACAGCCTCTCTGTACAGAGGTGACATACCCACCATCTATTTGCTATTTGTGAGATTGTTAGCACTTAATGTTGCACTTACACTTGTCAGAGTGATGTGCTAATGCAGAAGACTGACATGCACACAGGGAATGTGTGTTGCAATGAATTAATTTGCACATGCTGTTCATGTGGTCATTTTGTACTGTTCCATGATTGCTAAGGACAGTCACAATGTGACGTGCTCATGCGAAGAAATTGTTAATGATTGTGTTCCTTCGGTCTATTTCTGCTGCAGCTGCAGTGGGGTGTGGTCCACCTGCCTCATCTTCCTCATCATCGTCCGGTGCATCTGGCACTTGGATCCATGGGGCATTGGTGCGTACACATATGTTGTGCAATACACAACATGCAATGCTCATCTTGCACACTATTTCTGGGCTGTTCAGGAGTCTTCCACCTGTGATGTCCAGGCACCTGAAACGTGACTTTAACATGCCAAATGTGCGCTCAGCAATGCCCCTGGTGCGTTTGTGGGCCACATTGTACTGCCTCTGGGCTGGGGTGTTCGGGGCTCGGAGGGGTGTCATCATCCACGGGCATAGTGCATATCCTTGATCACCTGTGAGAGGTAAGTGAGATTAGTGTAAATTGGTGGTTCTGCATGCTGTGTTGGCAGACTTACAAGTTTTGTGGTGTGTGATTTGTGTGACTTTGGGATTCATGTTTGCCATGTATTGCTTCTGGCAAATGTGCGGGATCAATGTGTATTACGTAGCCTCACAGCTGCTCCTCCCTCCCCCGAGCCTATTTACTTGTGTGTGCTGCGCAGTTGCATCACTTGCACTCCTGCGGCACACCATTGTCATGCCTGTCTGCACATGTCCGCAAGCCTGACAACAACACTGTAATGTTGGCCATTGGAGGTGGGCGGCCACGTGGTTGTAGGCCTATGGTAACGATAGGGCGGACACAGATGTGGAGTTCAGGCCTGGCTGAACTCGCGCTGCGATTGAGGCTAGGCCTTTGGCTCATGCTGTGGCAATGAAGATACACACACAACAGTTGGCATGTATGAGCCAAGACCCCGAGCGGTCTTGCGCTCCTTTATTTATCCATTCGGGCGAGCCCGCCCTCCGGGTGCATGCTACATTGCAAGATTGTCGATTAAGGGCTGGGTGGCGCTGACACCACAACAGAGACACACGCCAGAGTCACTTTTGTGGCCAGCCCGGAACTGAACCACGCCCAGAGCCCAGGACTGAACCATGCCCCGGGCCATTTCTTCACACTCCTCACATGCCTACGCATGGGCCGCCGCCGCGGTGCTGGGATGTCGTGCGCTTCAGAGTACGTCTCCAGACGTTCCAGCCAGGCTTTCCAGCGGCCTGCCTTGGACGGGGGTGGCCCTGTGACTGTGAAGGGCTCCAGTGGCGTTACCGAGGACATGCTGTTGGCTGCTGGAGGCGGACTTGTGGGGTAGCCACACGGGACGATGACTTGCAGTGCACTGAGGTAGGCCCACCTGAAGAGCTGAGCGGGTGTGCAGCCTGCGATGATGCAGTAGGCCTGGAGGCTGGACGGTGACTTGTGGTGCACAGAGGTAGTGGCACCTGAGGCACTGCGTCCGGCACGGGCCTACCGCCATGTGGCGATGACTTGCGGTGCACTGAGGTAGGCCCACCTGAAGAGCTGAGCGGGTGTGCAGCCTGCGATGATGCAGTAGGCCTGTGGGACGGACTGGAATGGATTTGTCTGAGACCTGCTGGACCACAGTGTAGGCCGGAGGGAGCAGTCAGCACACACAGAACTCCGTGGTGCGGTGCCGCAGGGTGCGCTGGGGGCCTGTTGCGCGGAAGCCAGCGACAGGCTGAGGAGGCTGCCAAGCTCGCGGGCCTCGGGCTTGAAGATTGCACCAGCACGTGGTGGGCTCTCTTGGAGACACGCCGGTGAGTAGTGAGGCCTGGGTGCGCAGGGGCGGGCAATAACCGCTGGGCGCCGGACGGGTCTGGGGACCAGCGGGCTGGGGTGCAGCAGGCGCAAAGGATCGTGCAGGCACCACCGGTCACGGCGGCGGCCTCGTGGCAGGGTGAGGGGCGCCGCCCTGGCAGACACGCCCCTGCAGGCAATGATGAGGTGTGTGCCGGGTGGCATGTGACGTAGCCACCTCTTCACCGGTGTAAATTTGGCCATTGAAGGTGGTTGGCCACGTGTGTGTAGGCCTATGGTCAGGATATGGCGGACACAGAGACACACGCAGTAGTTACTTTGGTGGCCATCCCGGAAGTGAACCACGCCCAGAGCCCTGGGCTATTTATTCAAACTCCTACGCTGGACTGGTGTAGGCCGGCCCAGCCCACTACGCTTACGCTTACAGGTGGGGCGACATAGCTACATGTCCAAGGTCTTCCCCACTGCCTGAGGTAACATGGTTGCATCCACTGTCCACAACACTACAAACACCAGCGGTATATGTCCACATGGACATGTCTGTGCTCTGCATGCTCAATACTGTCCAGCACATCACCGCCACACTTGGCATTGTGTACATTCTTATTCATGGGTCCCTTGCCTCCTTCGCACATTCTTGGTTCCCACCTCTCCCCACATCCTGCAATTGTGTGGCAGAGGGGCTATGCCTTTGTGGATGGTTTGTCTACATGTCTGGCCCCTGTTACCACAGTTGCTTGTGTTGTCGTGTCTGGTAGGTGGGCATGTTGGTTGGCATGTTGTATGTGATTTTGTTACGTGTGCATTCCCACAGTTGTGAGTTGTATGATTGTGGAGTTGAGGTGTGTGGTGTGTTCCTTTGGTACTTATCAACGAGCAGTGCATTTCCATAGGTGCCACCCTGAAAGCGCTGGTTGATGATGGACTGTCGGAAGATGTAGGAATCATGCACACTGCCTGGAAAGTTGGCAACGACATTGGTGAACAGTCCCCGGTGGTCCACTATTGCCTGCACATTGATGGAATGCGTGTGCTTTCTGTTGTGGTAATTGTGTGCAGTGTTGGCAGGGGGCACAAGTAGGACATGTGTGCAGTCAATTGCCCCCAACACGTGCGGGAAGCCAGCTATGGCGTAGAAGCCTTGCTTGGTCTCCAGCTGTTCCTGCGCAGTGTGGGGGAAGTGAAGGTGCTGGGGTATCAGGCTGATGATGGCATCCAAGACAGGTGTGACGAACTTTGATAGGGCTGGCTGTGAGACTCCTCCGACTCTGGCAGTTGTTGGTTGGAAGGTACCAGAGGCCAACAAGTGCAGCTCAGCTAGCAGCTTTGTCTGCGGAGGGATGCTGGTTGTCCGCTGTGTTGGTACCGTCAGCCTGTGGGCAATGTGGGGCAGGATGCAGAGGATGGTTGTCCTTTTGAGCCTGTAGTGGGCAATGACATCCTCTTGCATTAAGTCTTTGAGGCTGGTGCGTTTTCGGAAGGTCCGCTGTGTTCTGCGCTGCCTCAGTGGCAGTCCGGGAGGGGAGGGTGGTCCTGGGGGTAGGAGTGGTCCTGGGGGTGGTGGCGGTGGGTGTTGTGGCCCTCTTGGGTCTCCAAGCTGCATGATTAGTAGCTCCATGGCATCTGTTGTTCTTCAGATGTGGCTCTGGGCTGGGCTCCCTTTATACTGCAGGTTTTCGTCCTACTTAAGACCAGAAAAAAGCAGATCTTAAGTCCCTGCTGCTAACGTGCCTTATCGCCTGTTTTTAGACTGCATCGCCGATCTGGCTAGTCGTTGAGAATATCGCGAAGTGGTGTTATCGTGAGTTTGTGCACGGGAACGCCTACTCTGCATATGATTAGCGTTAGTTGTCGCTGTCAGCCTTGGCGATGTATTTAGCGCCAGCTATCGCAGGTAAACTGGCGATGTCGGCTGTTTGCGCATGCTTGTGAATAGGGCAATAAATCTATCGCCACTTTCGTGGTGGTAAAGTGCCGCTAAATCGGTGATGAGTCCTTGAGAATATGCCCCATAGTCATTTCTCGCCCCAAGGTAATTTGGGCCGGACCATCTTGCCTAACTCATCCCTAGCCAGGGCATATGAAGGCCACCTCAGGCACCACGTTGAACACCTTGAGTGCTATTATGACTAATGCAATTTGCCTCATGCCTGTATGTAATCCTGTACAAAACACATACAGGTATTTGTCTTCGGAAGGCAGATGTTATCCACCCAGCTATATGCGGGACCGTATAACAAAGTGTGCGGGCTGCATGCTCTGGGAGCATTTCTTTAGAGCTTAGAGTATAGAACATCTTCGCGCTCAAACCTGCTTTCTGGTTGTAGGAAAAGGCAACTGAGGTACAAAAATTGATCTGTTGTCTGGCTACTTTACCTGGAGTTGTAATGATCACACCATGATCTATCTATCTATCTACCTATCTATCTATCTATCTATCTATCTATCTATCTATCTATCTATCTATCTATCTATCTATCTATCTATCTATCTATCTATCTATCTATCTATCTATCTATCTATCTATCTATCTATCTATCTACCTATCTATCTTTCAATCTATCTGTTTGTCTATCTATCTATCTATCTATCTATCTATCTAACAGTATGATGTTACTATTAAAATAATGGACTGAAATGTTATACATTAGTTCAATCCGCATATATAAAAAAAACAATGTGTAGTATGGTGAAAGCCCCGATGATACACATGTGAATAGAAAGGCCAATTAAACCGAAACCTTTACTTGAAACATTGAGATACACAGCTACATGTCTAATGGCAGAAAAAAAAATCTTATGTCCAATTAGTGTGAAACTTGGAGAGAAAAAATCACAAGGTAGAGAACAGTGCAGGGGAGACTTGCAGTCAGACGTGGTGAAGAGGAGGAGTGAAAATTCTCGAAGCATTTATTTTATTTTAGGGTAAAGATTATTCAAAATGTAAATTGGACCAAGAAGTCCAAATGATACTGCAAGTAGGGTGGTGAAACATGAAACTATTGTATTGTGAAAAAAAAAGAGGACGCAGGGGCTATTATTTAACAAGCATTTGCAATGCAATAGGTCTTGCATTCACGCGAATTTGAGCTATTCATTGTAAATGACAATGCCTGTTATTTATGTTTTGGGTTTTAAAACATAAATAAAAGGCATTGTCATTTAAAATACTAATAGCATAAACTCTTGCAAATGCGAGACCTATTGCATTGCAATAAAGGGCCTTCTCGACCGCTTGTTAGATTGTAAATACTACAGTTAGAGACCGGTCTGCGATGTCTTCAAAATAGTGATAAATAGTGCAATGAAGAAGATGTGTAAGTGTTGTAAATTACAAAGACACAAAGTGTGAAGTGAGAGTTACATATGATCCGAGCTATAAACACTAACTAAGCGCTCCAACACCTTTCGGAATGTGATTACACTGTTGTGGTTCAGGAGGAAGAGCGGGGGGCTATTTCCTGCCCTCTCCATGATTTTAGTGTGCAGTGTGGCATTGCGTTATGTCATTGCTATCTTTGGCCTAATAAATACTCCAGCTGTAGTAGGGCCCTGGCTTCACCTCCTGGTGCAGGGTGGGCTGTGCTCTATGGCACACATGGAGGGAGGGAGGGATGGTCTCGGCTGCAGCTCGGGCCTCGTACAGTGCCCCTGCTATTACTAGTGAGCGAGAGGCGCTGAGGTGGTGGTGGTGGTATTGGTGGTGGTGGTGGTATTGGTGGTATTGGTGCTGGTGGTACTGGTGGTGGTGGTATTGGTGGTGGTGGTACTGGTAGTGGTACTGGTGGTGGTGGTACTGTTACCAGTACTGGTGGTATTGGTGGTGGTGGTAATGGTACTGGTGGTACTAGTGGTACTTGTACTGGTGGTACTGGTACTGGTGGTGGTGGTATTGGTGGCAGTGGTGGTTTTGGTGGTGGTACTGGTGGTATTGGTGGTGGTACTGGTGGTATTGGTAGTGGTACTGGTACTGGTGGTATTGGTGGTGGTACTGCTGCTGGTGGTACTGGTGGTATTGGTGGTACTGGTACAGGTGGTGGTACTGATACTGGTGGTATTGGTGGTGGTACTGGTACTGGTGGTACTGGTACTGGTGGTACTAGTGGTGGTGGTACTGGTGGTAGAGGTGGTGGTACTGGTGTTGGTGGTACTGATGGTACTGGTGGTGGTATTGGTGGTACTGGTGGTACTGGTTGTGGTGGTGGTACTGGTGGTGGTGGTACTGGTGGTACTGGGGGTGGTGGTGGTGGTACTGGTGGTGGTACTGATGGTACTGGTGGTGGTATTGGTGGTGGTGGTACTGGTGGTGGTGGTGGTACTGGTGGTGGTACTGGTGGTGGTGGTACTGGTTGTGGTGGTGGTACTGGTGGTATGGTGGTGGTACTGGTGGTACTGGTACTGGTGGTGATGGTACTGGTGGTACTGGTGGTGGTGGTGATACTGGTGGTGGTGGTAGTGGTACTGGTGGTGGTGGTGGTACTGGTGGTGATGGTACTGGTTGTGGTACTGGTGGTGGTGGTGGTACTGGTGGTGGGGGTACTGGTGGTGGTGGTACTGGTGGTGGTAGTGGTGGTGGTACTGGTGGTGGTGGTGGTACTGGTGGTGGTGGTGGTGATACTGGTGGTGGTGGTGGTACTGGTGGTGGTGGTGGTACTGGTACTGGTGGTACTGGTGGTTCTGGTGGTGGTGGTACTGGTGTGGTGGTGGTAATGGTGGTGGTGGTACTGGTGGTGGTGGTGGTACTGGTACTGGTGGTATTGGTGGTACTGGTACAGGTGGTGGTACTAATACTGGTGGTATTTGTGGTGGTGGTATTGGTGGTGGTACTAGTGGTGGTGGTACTGGTGGTGGTGGTACTGGTGGTGGAGGTGGTACTGGTGGTGGTGGTACTGGTGGTGGTACTGGTGGTGGTGTTGGTACTGGTGTTGTTGGTGGTGGTACTGGTTGTATTGGTGGTACTGGTACAGGTGGTGGTACTGATACTGCTGGTATTAGTGGTGATGGTATTGGTGGTGGTACTGGTGGTACTGGTACTGGTGGTACTGGTACTAGTGGTACTGGTACTTGTGGTGGTGGTATGGGTGGTAGTGGTGGTGGTACTGGTGGTGGTGTTACTGGTGGTGGTGGTACTGGTGGTGCTGGTACTGGTCGTACTGGGGGTGGTGGTGGTACTGGTACTGGTGGTGGTACTGGTGGTACTAGTGGTGGTACTGGTGGGGGTGGTACTGGTGGTGGTGGTGGTACTGGTGGTGGTGGTGGTACTTGTGGTGGTACTGGTGGTGGTACTGGTGGTGGTGGTGGCGGTGGTGGTGGCACTGGTGGTGGTTACTGATGGTGGTGGTACTGGTGGTACTGGTACTGGTGGTACTGGTGGTGGTGGTACTGGTGGTAATGGTGGTGGTGGTGCTGGTGGTGGTGGTGGTACTGGTGGTGGTGGTACTGATGGTGGTGGTACTGGTGGTGGTGGTGGTACTGGTGGTGGTGGTACTGGTTGTGGTACTGGTGGTGGTACTGGTGGTGGTGGTACTAATACTGGTGGTGGTGGTACTGGTGGTGGTAGTGGTGGTGGTACTGGTGGTGGTGGTGGTGGTACTGGTGGTGGTAATGGTGGTACTGGTGGTGGTTGTACTGGTGGTGGAGGTGGTACTGGTGGTGGTGGTACTGGTTATGGTGGTGGTACTGGTGGTACTGGGGGTGGTGGTGGTACTGGTACTGGTGGTATTGGTGGTACTGGTACAGGTGGTGGTACTGATACTGCTGGTATTGTTGGTGGTGGTATTGGTGGTGGTACTGGTGGTACTGGTACTGGTGGTAGTGGTGGTGGTACTGGTGGTGGTGGTGGTACTGGTGGTGGTGGCGGTACCGGTGGTACTGGTGGTGGTGGTGGTACTGGTCATACTATGGGTGGTGGTGGTACTGGTGGTGGTACTGGTACTGGTGGTGGTGGTACTGGTGGTGATACTGGTGGTGGGGGTACTGGTGGTGGTGGTATTGGTGGTGGTGGTACTAGTACTGGTGGTGGTGGTACTGGTGGTGGTGGTATTGGTACTGGTGGTGGTGATACTGGTGGTGGTGGTGGTACTGGTGGTGGTAATGGTGGTACTGGTGGCGGTGGTGATACTGGTGGTGGTACTGGTGGTGGTGGTGGTACTGGTGGTGGTACTTGTACTGGTGGTGGTGGTACTGGTGGTGGTACTGGTGGTGGTGCTGGTGGTGGTATTGGTGGTGGTGGTACTGGTGGTGGTAGTACTGGTGGTGGTAGTACTGGTGGTGGTGGCACTGGTGGTGGTGGTATTGGTGGCAGTGGTGGTTTTGGTGGTGGTACTGGTGGTATTGGTGGTGGTACTGGTGGTATTGGTAGTGGTACTGGTACTGGTGGTATTGGTGGTGGTACTGCTGCTGGTGGTACTGGTGGTATTGGTGGTACTGGTACAGGTGGTGGTACTGATACTGGTGGTATTGGTGGTGGTACTGGTACTGGTGGTACTGGTACTGGTGGTACTAGTGGTGGTGGTACTGGTGGTAGTGGTGGTGGTACTGGTGGTGGTGGTACTGATGGCACTGGTGGTGGTATTGGTGGTACTGGTGGTGGTACTGGTGGTACTGGTGGTACTGGTTGTGGTGGTGGTACTGGTGGTGGTGGTACTGGTGGTACTGGGGGTGGTGGTGGTGGTACTGGTGGTGGTACTGATGGTACTGGTGGTGGTATTGGTGGTGGTGGTACTGGTGGTGGTGGTGGTACTGGTGGTGGTACTGGTGGTGGTGGTACTGGTTGTGGTGGTGGTACTGGTGGTATGGTGGTGGTACTGGTGGTACTGGTACTGGTGGTGATGGTACTGGTGGTACTGGTGGTGGTGGTGATACTGGTGGTGGTGGTAGTGGTACTGGTGGTGGTGGTGGTACTGGTGGTGATGGTACTGGTTGTGGTACTGGTGGTGGTGGTGGTACTGGTGGTGGGGGTACTGGTGGTGGTGGTACTGGTGGTGGTAGTGGTGGTGGTACTGGTGGTGGTGGTGATACTGGTGGTGGTGGTGGTACTGGTGGTGGTGGTGGTACTGGTACTGGTGGTACTGGTGGTTCTGGTGGTGGTGGTACTGGTGTGGTGGTGGTAATGGTGGTGGTGGTACTGGTGGTGGTACTGATACTGCTGGTATTGTTGGTGGTGGTGTTGGTGGTGGTACTGGTGGTACTGGTACTGGTGGTAGTGGTGGTGGTACTGGTGGTGGTGGTGGTACTGGTGGTGGTGGCGGTACCGGTGGTACTGGTGGTGGTGGTGGTACTGGTCATACTATGGGTGGTGGTGGTACTGGTGGTGGTACTGGTACTGGTGGTGGTGGTACTGGTGGTGATACTGGTGGTGGGGGTACTGGTGGTGGTGGTATTGGTGGTGGTGGTACTAGTACTGGTGGTGGTGGTACTGGTGGTGGTGGTATTGGTACTGGTGGTGGTGATACTGGTGGTGGTGGTGGTACTGGTGGTGGTAATGGTGGTACTGGTGGCGGTGGTGATACTGGTGGTGGTACTGGTGGTGGTGGTGGTACTGGTGGTGGTACTTGTACTGGTGGTGGTGGTACTGGTGGTGGTACTGGTGGTGGTGCTGGTGGTGGTATTGGTGGTGGTGGTACTGGTGGTGGTAGTACTGGTGGTGGTAGTACTGGTGGTGGTGGCACTGGTGGTGGTGGTATTGGTGGCAGTGGTGGTTTTGGTGGTGGTACTGGTGGTATTGGTGGTGGTACTGGTGGTATTGGTAGTGGTACTGGTACTGGTGGTATTGGTGGTGGTACTGCTGCTGGTGGTACTGGTGGTATTGGTGGTACTGGTACAGGTGGTGGTACTGATACTGGTGGTATTGGTGGTGGTACTGGTACTGGTGGTACTGGTACTGGTGGTACTAGTGGTGGTGGTACTGGTGGTAGTGGTGGTGGTACTGGTGGTGGTGGTACTGATGGCACTGGTGGTGGTATTGGTGGTACTGGTGGTGGTACTGGTGGTACTGGTGGTACTGGTTGTGGTGGTGGTACTGGTGGTGGTGGTACTGGTGGTACTGGGGGTGGTGGTGGTGGTACTGGTGGTGGTACTGATGGTACTGGTGGTGGTATTGGTGGTGGTGGTACTGGTGGTGGTGGTGGTACTGGTGGTGGTACTGGTGGTGGTGGTACTGGTTGTGGTGGTGGTACTGGTGGTATGGTGGTGGTACTGGTGGTACTGGTACTGGTGGTGATGGTACTGGTGGTACTGGTGGTGGTGGTGATACTGGTGGTGGTGGTAGTGGTACTGGTGGTGGTGGTGGTACTGGTGGTGATGGTACTGGTTGTGGTACTGGTGGTGGTGGTGGTACTGGTGGTGGGGGTACTGGTGGTGGTGGTACTGGTGGTGGTAGTGGTGGTGGTACTGGTGGTGGTGGTGATACTGGTGGTGGTGGTGGTACTGGTGGTGGTGGTGGTACTGGTACTGGTGGTACTGGTGGTTCTGGTGGTGGTGGTACTGGTGTGGTGGTGGTAATGGTGGTGGTGGTACTGGTGGTGGTGGTGGTACTGGTACTGGTGGTATTGGTGGTACTGGTACAGGTGGTGGTACTAATACTAGTGGTATTTGTGGTGGTGGTATTGGTGGTGGTACTGGTGGTGGTGGTACTGGTGGTGGTGGTACTGGTGGTGGAGGTGGTACTGGTGGTGGTGGTACTGGTGGTGGTACTGGTGGTGGTGTTGGTACTGGTGTTGTTGGTGGTGGTACTGGTTGTATTGGTGGTACTGGTACAGGTGGTGGTACTGATACTGCTGGTATTAGTGGTGATGGTATTGGTGGTGGTACTGGTGGTACTGGTACTGGTGGTACTGGTACTAGTGGTACTGGTACTTGTGGTGGTGGTATGGGTGGTAGTGGAGGTGGTACTGGTGGTGGTGCTACTGGTGGTGGTGGTACTGGTGGTGCTGGTACTGGTCGTACTGGGGGTGGTGGTGGTACTGGTACTGGTGGTGGTACTGGTGGTACTAGTGGTGGTACTGGTGGGGGTGGTACTGGTGGTGGTGGTGGTACTGGTGGTGGTGGTGGTACTTGTGGTGGTACTGGTGGTGGTACTGGTGGTGGTGGTACTTGTGGTGGTACTGGTGGTGGTGTTACTGGTGGTACTGGTGGTGGCGGTGGTGGTGGCACTGGTGGTGGTTACTGATGGTGGTGGTACTGGTGGTACTGGTACTGGTGGTACTGGTGGTGGTGGTACTGGTGGTAATGGTGGTGGTGGTGCTGGTGGTGGTGGTGGTACTGGTGGTGGTGGTACTGATGGTGGTGGTACTGGTGGTGGTGGTGGTACTGGTGGTGGTGGTACTGGTTGTGGTACTGGTGGTGGTGGTACTAATACTGGTGGTGGTGGTACTGGTGGTGGTAGTGGTGGTGGTACTGGTGGTGGTGGTGGTGGTACTGGTGGTGGTAATGGTGGTACTGGTGGTGGTTGTACTGGTGGTGGAGGTGGTACTGGTGGTGGTGGTACTGGTTATGGTGGTGGTACTGGTGGTACTGGGGGTGGTGGTGGTACTGGTGGTATTGGTGGTACTGGTACAGGTGGTGGTACTGATACTGCTGGTATTGTTGGTGGTGGTATTGGTGGTGGTACTGGTGGTACTGGTACTGGTGGTAGTGGTGGTGGTACTGGTGGTGGTGGTGGTACTGGTGGTGGTGGTGGTACTGGTGGTGGTGGCGGTACCGGTGGTACTGGTGGTGGTGGTGGTACTGGTCATACTATGGGTGGTGGTGGTACTGGTGGTGGTACTGGTACTGGTGGTGGTGGTACTGGTGGTGATACTGGTGGTGGGGGTACTGGTGGTGGTGGTATTGGTGGTGGTGGTACTAGTACTGGTGGTGGTGGTACTGGTGGTGGTGGTATTGGTACTGGTGGTGGTGATACTGGTGGTGGTGGTGGTACTGGTGGTGGTAATGGTGGTACTGGTGGCGGTGGTGGTACTGGTGGTGGTACTGGTGGTGGTGGTGGTACTGGTGGTGGTACTTGCACTGGTGGTGGTGGTACTGGTGGTGGTACTGGTGGTGGTGCTGGTGGTGGTATTGGTGGTGGTGGTACTGGTGGTGGTAGTACTGGTGGTGGTAGTACTGGTGGTGGTGGCACTGGTGGTGGTAGTACTGGTGGTGGTACTGGTGGTGGTGGTGGTGATACTGGTGGTGGTGGTACTGGTGGTAGTACTGGTGGTGGTGGTACTGGTGGTGGTACTGCTGGTGGTACTGGTACTGGTGGTGGTGGTACTGGTGGTGGTACTGGTGGTGGTGCTGGTGTTGGTATTGGTGGTGGTGGTACTGGTGGTGGTAGTACTGGTGGTGGTAGTTCTGGTGGTGGTGGCACTGGTGGTGGTAGTACTGGTGGTGGTACTGGTGGTGGTACTGGTGGTGGTGGTGGTACTGGTGGTGGTACTGGTGGAGGTACTGGTGGTGGTGGTACTGGTGGTGGTGGTGGTACTGGTGGTGGTACTGGTGGTGGTAGTGGTGGTGGTGGTGGTACTGGTGGTGGTACTGGTGGTGGTACTGGTGGTACTGGTTGTGGTACTGGTGGTGGTGGTGGTACTGGTGCTGGTTGTGGTACTGGTGCACTGGTGGTGGTGGTACTGGTGGTAGTGGTGGTGGTACTGGTGGTGGTGGGACTGTTGGTACTGATGGTGGTACTGGTGGTAGTGGTGGTACTGGTGGTGGTGGTGGTGGTGGTACTGGTGGTGGTGGTACTGGTTGTACTAGGGGTGGTGGTGGTACTGGTACTGGTGGTGGTACTGGCACTGGTGGTGGTACTGGTGGTGGTGGTGGTGGTACTGGTGGTGGTGGTGGTACTGGTGGTGGTGGTACTTGTGGTGGTACTGGTGGTGGTGGTACTGGTGGTGCCAGTGGTAGTGGCACTGGTGGTGGTGATACTGGTGGTGGTGGTGGTACTGGTGGTGGTACTGGTGGTGGTACTGGTGGTACTACTGGTGGTACTGGTGGTGGTGGTAATGGTGGTGGTGGTACTGGTGGTGGTGGTACTTGTGGTGGTACTGGTGGTGGTACTGGTAGTGGTGGTACTTGTGGTGGTACTGGTGGTGGTGTTACTGGTGGTACTGGTGGTGGCGGTGGTGGTGGCACTGGTGGTGGTTACTGATGGTGGTGGTACTGGTGGTACTGGTACTGGTGGTACTGGTGGTGGTGGTACTGGTGGTAATGGTGGTGGTGGTATTGGTGGTGGTGGTGGTACTGGTGGTGGTGGTACTGATGGTGGTGGTACTGGTGGTGGTGGTGGTGGTACTGGTGGTGGTGGTGGTGGTGGTGGTGGTGGTGGTACTGGTGGTGGTGGTACTGGTTGTGGTACTGGTGGTGGTACTGGTGGTGGTGGTACTAATACTGGTGGTGGTGGTGGTAGTGGTGGTGGTACTGGTGGTGGTGGTGTTGGTACTGGTGGTGGTGGTAATGGTGGTACTGGTGGTGGTTGTACTGGTGGTGGAGGTGGTACTGGTGGTGGTGGTGGTGGTACTGGTTATGGTGGTGGTACTGGGGGTGGTGGTGGTACTGGTACTGGTGGTATTGGTGGTACTGGTACAGGTGGTGGTACTGATACTGCTGGTATTGTTGGTGGTGGTATTGGTGGTGGTACTGGTGCTACTGGTACTGGTGGTAGAGGTGGTGGTACTGGTGGTGGTGGTGGTACCGGTGGTACTGGTGGTGGTGGTGGTACTGGTGGTGGTGGCGGTACCGGTGGTACTGGTGGCGGTACCGGTGGTACTGGTCATACTGGGGTGGTGGTGGTACTGGTGGTGGTACTGGTACTGGTGGTGGTGGTACTGGTGGTGATACTGGTGGTGGGGGTACTGGTGGTGGTGGTATTGGTGGTGGTGGTACTAGTACTGGTGGTGGTACTGGTGGTGGTGGTATTGGTACTGGTGGTGGTGATACTGGTGGTGGTGGTGGTACTGGTGGTGGTAATGGTGGTACTGGTGGCGGTGGTGGTACTGGTGGTGGTACTGGTGGTGGTGGTGGTGGTACTGGTGGTGGTACTTGTACTGGTGGTGGTGGTACTGGTGGTGGTACTGGTGGTGGTGCTGGTGGTGGTATTGGTGGTGGTGGTACTGGTGGTGGTAGTACTGGTGGTGGTGGCACTGGTGGTGGTAGTACTGGTGGTGGTGGTGGTGATACTGGTGGTGGTGGTACTGGTGTTAGTACTGGTGGTGGTGGTACTGGTGTTAGTACTGGTGGTGGTGGTACTGGTGGTGGTACTGCTGGTGGTACTGGTACTGGTGGTGGTGGTACTGGTGGTGGTACTGGTGGTGGTGCTGGTGTTGGTATTGGTGGTGGTGGTACTGGTGGTGGTAGTACTGGTGGTGATAGTTCTGGTGGTGGTGGCACTGGTGGTGGTAGTACTGGTGGTGGTACTGGTGGTGGTGGTGGTACTGGTGGTGGTACTGGTACTGGTGGAGGTACTGGTGGTGGTGGTACTGGTGGTGGTGGTGGTACTGGTGGTGGTACTGGTGGTACTGGTGGTGGTAGTGGTGGTGGTGGTACTGGTGGTGGTACTGGTGGTGGTACTGGTGGTGGTACTGGTGGTGGTACTAGTGGTGGTGGTGGTACTGGTGCTGGTTGTGGTACTGGTGGTGGTAGTACTGGTGGTGGTACTGGTGGTACTAGTACTGGTGGTAGTACTTGTACTGGTGGTACTGGTACTGGTGGTGGTGGTACTGGTGGTAGTGGTGGTGGTACTGGTGGTGGTGGTGGTACTGGTACTGGTGGTATTGTGGTACTGGTACAGGTGGTGGTACTGATACTGCTGGTATTGGTGGTGGTGGTATTGGTGGTGGTACTGGTACTGGTGGTGGTGGTACGGGTGGTAGTACTGGTGGTGGTGGGACTGTTGGTACTGATGGTGGTACTGGTGGTAGTGGTGGTACTGGTGGTGGTGGTGGTGGTGGTACTGGTGGTGGTGGTACTGGTTGTACTAGGGGTGGTGGTGGTACTGGTACTGGTGGTGGTACTGGCATTGGTGGTGGTACTGGTGGAGGTGGTGGTGGTACTGGTGGTGGTGGTGGTACTGGTGGTGGTGGTACTTGTGGTGGTACTGGTGGTGGTGGTACTGGTGGTGCCAGTGGTAGTGGCACTGGTGGTGGTGATACTGGTGATGGTGGTGGTACTGGTGGTGGTACTGGTGGTACTACTGGTGGTACTGGTGGTGGTGGTAATGGTGGTGGTGGTACTGGTGGTGGTGGTACTTTTGGTTGTGGTACTGGTGGTACTGGTGGTGGTACTGGTGGTACTGGTGGTATTAGTGGTTCTGGTACTGGTGGTGGTGGTGGTTCTGGTGGTGCTGGTACTGGTGGTGGTGGTGGTACTGGTGGTGGTGCTACTGGTGGTGGTGGTACTGGTGGTGGTACTGGTGGTGGTGGTACTGGTGGTGGTATTGGTGGTGGTGGTACTGGTGGTGGTAGTGGTGGTACTACTGCTGGTACTGGTACTGGTGGTGGTGGTACTGGTGGTACTGGTGGTGGTGGTACTGGTGGTACTGGTGGTGGTATTGGTGGTGGTGGTGGTACTGGTGGTGGTGGTACTGGTAGTGGTACGGCTGGTGGTGGTACTGGTGCTGGTGGTATTGGTGGTACTGGTGGTGGTGGTACTGGTGAGCATGGTATTGGTGGTGGTAATGGGGGTGGTACTGGTGGTGGTGGTACTGGTGGTGGTACTGGTACTGGTGGTGGGACTGGTGGTGGTGGTAGTACTGGTGGTGGTGGTACTGGTGGTGGTACTGGTGGTGGTGGTGGTACTGGTGGTACTGGTGGTGGTACTGGTACTGGTGGTACTGGTGCTGGTGGTACTAATGGTATTGGTGGTGGTACTGGTGGTATTGGTGGTGGTACTGGTGGTATTGGTGGTGGTACTGGTACTGGGGGTATTGGTGGTACTGGTAATGGTGGTGGTACTGGTATAGGTGGAGGTACTGGTGGTATTGGTTGTAGTGGTATTGGTGGTGGTACTGGTGGTACTGGTACTGGTGGTACTATACTGTTGGTACTGCTACCTGTGTTACTGGTGGTGGTGGTGGTACTGGTGGTACTGGTGGTGGTTCTCCTGGTGATACTGGTGGTGGCAGTGGTGGTACTGGTGGTGGTGGTGGTACTGGTGGTGGTGGTACTGGTACTGGTGGTGGTACTGGTACTGGTGGTGGTACTGGTGGTGGTGGGGGTACTGCTAGTGGTACTGGTGGTGGTGGTGGTGGTACTGGTGGTGGTACTGGTGGTTGATCTGGTGGTGGTGGTACTGGTTGTGGTGGTGTTGGTACTGGTGGTACTGGTGGTGGTACTGGTGGTACTGGTTGTGGTGGTGGTGGTCATGGTACTGGTGGTACTGGTGGTGGTGGTGGTACTGGTGGTGGTGGTACTGGTGGTACTGGTGGTGGAACTGGTGGGACTGGTGGTGGTGGTACTGGTAGTGGTGGTACTAGTGGTACTGGTGGTGGTGGTGGTACTGGTGGTGGTACTGGTGGTACTGGTGGTGGTAGTGGTGGTGGTGGTGGTAATGGTGGTGGTACAGGTGGTACAGGTGGTACTGGTGGTGGTGGCGGTACTGGTGGTGGTACGGGTGGTGATACGGGTGGTGGTGGTACTGGTGGTACTGGTGGTGGTGGTGTTGGTGATGGTGGTAAAGGTGTTGGTACTGGTGGTGGTGGTACTGGTGGTGGTGGTACTGGTGGTACTGGTGGTGGTGGTGGTGGTAGTGGTGGTACTGGTGGTACTGGTGGTGGTAGTACTGGTGCTTCTGGTGGTGGTGGTGGTGGTACTGGTGGTGGCGGTGGTGGTTGTACTGGTGGTGGTGGTGGTGGTACTGGTGGTACTGGTGGTGGCGGTGGTACTGGTGGTGGTACTGGTGGTGGTGGTACTGGTGGTGGTGGTACTGGTGGTTGATCTGGTGGTGGTGGTACTGGTGGTGGTGGTACTGGTGGTGGTACTGGTGGTACTGGTGGTGGTGGTGGTACTGGTGGTGCTGGTACTGGTGATACTGGTGGTGGTACTGGTGGTGGTGGTACTGGTGGTACTGGTGGTGGTGGTACTGGTGGTGGTGGTACTGGTGGGACTGGTGGTGGTACTGGTGGTGGTGGTGGTACTGGTGGTGGTGGTACTGGTGGGACTGGTGGTGGTACTGGTGGTAGTGGTGGTACTAGTGGGACTGGTGGTACTGGTGGTACTGGTGGTGGTAGTGGTGGTGGTGGTGGTAATGGTGGTGGTACAGGTGGTACTGGTGGTGGTACTGGTGCTGGTGGTACTGGTGGTGGTACTGTTGGTACTGGTGGTGGTGGTGGTGGTACTGGTGGTGGTACTAGTGGTACTGGTGGTGGTGGTGGTACTGGTGCTGGTGGTACTGGTTTTGGTACTGGTGGTGGTGGTGGTACTGGTGGTACTGGTGGTGGTGGTGGTACTGGTGGTGGTGGTACTGGTGGTGTTGGTACTGGTGGTGGTACTGATGTACTGGTGGTGGTGGTACTGGTGGTGGTGGTACTAGTGATACTGGTACTGGTGGTGATGGTGTTGATACTGGAGGTGGTACTGGTGGTGGTACTGGTGGTACTGGTGGTGGTAGTGGTGATGGTGGTGGTAATGGTGGTGGTACAGGTGGTACTGGTGGTGGTGGCGGTACTGGTGGTGGTACGGGTGGTGGTACTGGTGGAGGTGGTACTGGTGGTTGTGGTGGTGGTGGTACTGGTGGTGGTGGTACTGGTGGTACTGGTGGTGATGGTGGTACTGGTGGTGTGGTGGTGGTACTGATGGTGGTACTGGTGGTGATGGTGTTGGTGGTGGTGGCACTGGTAGTGGTTCTGGTGGTGGTACTGGTGGTGGTACTGGTGGTGGTGGTTCTGGTGGTGGTACTGGTGGTGGTAGTACTGGTGGTGGTGGTAGTACTGGTGGTGGTGGTACTGGTGGTGGTGGTACTGGTGGTGGTATTACTGGTGGGGTGGTGGTGGTACTGGTGGTACTGGTAGTGGTAGTGGTGGTACTGGTGGTGGTACTGGTGTTACTGGTGGTGGTGGTACTGGTGATTCTGGTGGTGGTTGTACTGGTGGTAGCGGTGGTGGTTGTGGTGGTACTGGTGGTGGTGTTACTGGTGGTTGATCTGGTGGTGGTGGTACTGGTGGTAGTGGTACTAGTGATTCTGGTGGTGGTGGTACTGGTGGTGGTGGTACTGGTGGTGGTTGTACTAGTGGTGGTGGTGGTACTGGTGGTGGTGGTGGTACTGGTGGTGGTGGTGGTACTGGTGGTGGTACTTGTACTGGTGGTGGTGGTACTGGTGGTGGTACTGGTGGTGGTGCTGGTGGTGGTATTGGTGGTGGTGGTACTGGTGGTGGTAGTACTGGTGGTGGTAGTACTGGTGGTGGTGGCACTGGTGGTGGTAGTACTGGTGGTGGTACTGGTGGTGGTGGTGGTGATACTGGTGGTGGTGGTACTGGTGGTAGTACTGGTGGTGGTGGTACTGGTGGTGGTACTGCTGGTGGTACTGGTACTGGTGGTGGTGGTACTGGTGGTGGTACTGGTGGTGGTGCTGGTGTTGGTATTGGTGGTGGTGGTACTGGTGGTGGTAGTACTGGTGGTGGTAGTTCTGGTGGTGGTGGCACTGGTGGTGGTAGTACTGGTGGTGGTACTGGTGGTGGTACTGGTGGTGGTGGTGGTACTGGTGGTGGTACTGGTACTGGTGGAGGTACTGGTGGTGGTGGTACTGGTGGTGGTGGTGGTACTGGTGGTGGTACTGGTGGTGGTAGTGGTGGTGGTGGTGGTACTGGTGGTGGTACTGGTGGTGGTACTGGTGGTACTGGTGGTGGTACTGGTGGTGGTGGTGGTCACTGGTGCTGGTTGTGGTACTGGTGGCACTGGTGGTGGTGGTACTGGTGGTAGTGGTGGTGGTACTGGTGGTGGTGGGACTGTTGGTACTGATGGTGGTACTGGTGGTAGTGGTGGTACTGGTGATGGTGGTGGTGGTGGTACTGGTGGTGGTGGTACTGGTTGTACTAGGGGTGGTGGTGGTACTGGTACTGGTGGTGGTACTGGCACTGGTGGTGGTACTGGTGGTGGTGGTGGTGGTACTGGTGGTGGTGGTGGTACTGGTGGTGGTGGTGGTGGTACTGGTGGTGGTGGTGGTGGTGGTGGTACTGGTGGTGCCAGTGGTAGTGGCACTGGTGGTGGTGATACTGGTGGTGGTGGTGGTACTGGTGGTGGTACTGGTGGTACTACTGGTGGTACTGGTGGTGGTGGTAATGGTGGTGGTGGTACTGGTGGTGGTGGTACTTGTGGTGGTACTGGTGGTGGTACTGGTAGTGGTGGTACTTGTGGTGGTACTGGTGGTGGTGTTACTGGTGGTACTGGTGGTGGCGGTGGTGGTGGCACTGGTGGTGGTGGTACTGGTGGTACTGGTACTGGTGGTACTGGTGGTGGTGGTACTGGTGGTAATGGTGGTGGTGGTATTGGTGGTGGTGGTGGTACTGGTGGTGGTGGTACTGATGGTGGTGGTACTGGTGGTGGTGGTGGTGGTACTGGTGGTGGTGGTGGTACTGGTGGTGGTGGTGGTACTGGTGGTGGTGGTACTGGTTGTGGTACTGGTGGTGGTACTGGTGGTGGTGGTACTAATACTGGTGGTGGTGGTGGTAGTGGTGGTGGTACTGGTGGTGGTGGTGTTGGTACTGGTGGTGGTGGTGGTAATGGTGGTACTGGTGGTGGTTGTACTGGTGGTGGAGGTGGTACTGGTGGTGGTGGTGGTGGTACTGGTTATGGTGGTGGTACTGGGGGTGGTGGTGGCACTGGTACTGGTGGTATTGGTGGTACTGGTACAGGTGGTGGTACTGATACTGCTGGTATTGTTGGTGGTGGTATTGGTGGTGGTACTGGTGCTACTGGTACTGGTGGTAGAGGTGGTGGTACTGGTGGTGGTGGGCGGTACCGGTGGTACTGGTGGTGGTGGTGGTACTGGTGGTGGTGGGCGGTACCGGTGGTACTGGTGGTGGTGGTGGTACTGGTCATACTGGGGTGGTGGTGGTACTGGTGGTGGTACTGGTACTGGTGGTGGTGGTACTGGTGGTGATACTGGTGGTGGGGGTACTGGTGGTGGTGGTATTGGTGGTGGTGGTACTAGTACTGGTGGTGGTACTGGTGGTGGTGGTATTGGTACTGGTGGTGGTGATACTGTGGTGGTGGTGGTGGTACTGGTGGTGGTAATGGTGGTACTGGTGGCGGTGGTGGTACTGGTGGTGGTACTGGTGGTGGTGGTGGTGGTACTGGTGGTGGTACTTGTACTGGTGGTGGTGGTACTGGTGGTGGTACTGGTGGTGGTGCTGGTTGTGGTATTGGTGGTGGTGGTACTGGTGGTGGTAGTACTGGTGGTGGTGGCACTGGTGGTGGTAGTACTGGTGGTGGTGGTGGTGATACTGGTGGTGGTACTGGTGTTAGTACTGGTGGTGGTGGTACTGGTGTTAGTACTGGTGGTGGTGGTACTGGTGGTGGTACTGCTGGTGGTACTGGTACTGGTGGTGGTGGTACTGGTGGTGGTACTGGTGGTGGTGCTGGTGTTGGTATTGGTGGTACTGGTGGTGGTAGTACTGGTGGTGGTAGTTCTGGTGGTGGTGGCACTGGTGGTGGTAGTACTGGTGGTGGTACTGGTGGTGGTGGTGGTACTGGTGGTGGTACTGGTACTGGTGGAGGTACTGGTGGTGGTGGTACTGGTGGTGGTGGTACTGGTGGTGGTACTGGTGGTACTGGTGGTGGTAGTGGTGGTGGTGGTGGTCCTGGTGGTGGTACTGGTGGTGGTACTGGTGGTGGTACTGGTGGTGGTACTAGTGGTGGTGGTGGTACTGGTGCTGGTTGTGGTACTGGTGGTGGTGGTACTGGTGGTAGTGGTGGTGGTGGTATTGGTGGTGGTACTTGTACTGGTGGTACTGGTACTGGTGGTGGTGGTACTGGTGGTAGTGGTGGTGGTACTGGTGGTGGTGGTGGTACTGGTACTGGTGGTATTGTGGTACTGGTACAGGTGGTGGTACTGATACTGCTGGTATTGGTGGTGGTGGTATTGGTGGTGGTACTGGTGGTACTGGTACTGGTGGTGGTGGTACGGGTGGTAGTGGTGGTGGTACTGGTGGTGGTGGGACTGTTGGTACTGATGGTGGTACTGGTGGTAGTGGTGGTACTGGTGGTGGTGGTGGTACTGGTGGTGGTGGTACTGGTTGTACTAGGGGTGGTGGTGGTACTGGTACTGGTGGTGGTACTGGCACTGGTGGTGGTACTGGTGGAGGTGGTGGTACTGGTGGTGGTGTTACTGGTGGTTGATCTGGTGGTGGTGGTACTGGTGGTAGTGGTACTAGTGATTCTGGTGGTGGTGGTACTGGTGGTGGTGGTACTGGTGGTGGTTGTACTAGTGGTGGTGGTGGTACTGGTGGTGGTGGTGGTACTGGTGGTGGTGGTGGTACTGGTGGTGGTACTTGTACTGGTGGTGGTGGTACTGGTGGTGGTACTGGTGGTGGTGCTGGTGGTGGTATTGGTGGTGGTGGTACTGGTGGTGGTAGTACTGGTGGTGGTAGTACTGGTGGTGGTGGCACTGGTGGTGGTAGTACTGGTGGTGGTACTGGTGGTGGTGGTGGTGATACTGGTGGTGGTGGTACTGGTGGTAGTACTGGTGGTGGTGGTACTGGTGGTGGTACTGCTGGTGGTACTGGTACTGGTGGTGGTGGTACTGGTGGTGGTACTGGTGGTGGTGCTGGTGTTGGTATTGGTGGTGGTGGTACTGGTGGTGGTAGTACTGGTGGTGGTAGTTCTGGTGGTGGTGGCACTGGTGGTGGTAGTACTGGTGGTGGTACTGGTGGTGGTACTGGTGGTGGTGGTGGTACTGGTGGTGGTACTGGTACTGGTGGAGGTACTGGTGGTGGTGGTACTGGTGGTGGTGGTGGTACTGGTGGTGGTACTGGTGGTGGTAGTGGTGGTGGTGGTGGTACTGGTGGTGGTACTGGTGGTGGTACTGGTGGTGGTACTGGTGGTACTGGTGGTGGTACTGGTGGTGGTGGTGGTACTGGTGCTGGTTGTGGTACTGGTGGCACTGGTGGTGGTGGTACTGGTGGTAGTGGTGGTGGTACTGGTGGTGGTGGGACTGTTGGTACTGATGGTGGTACTGGTGGTAGTGGTGGTACTGGTGGTGGTGGTGGTGGTGGTACTGGTGGTGGTGGTACTGGTTGTACTAGGGGTGGTTGTGGTACTGGTACTGGTGGTGGTACTGGCACTGGTGGTGGTACTGGTGGTGGTGGTGGTGGTACTGGTGGTGGTGGTGGTACTGGTGGTGGTGGTGGTGGTACTGGTGGTGGTGGTGGTGGTGGTGGTACTGGTGGTGCCAGTGGTAGTGGCACTGGTGGTGGTGATACTGGTGGTGGTACTGGTGGTGGTACTGGTGGTGGTACTGGTGGTACTACTGGTGTACTGGTGGTGGTGGTAATGGTGGTGGTGGTACTGGTGGTGGTGGTACTTGTGGTGGTACTGGTGGTGGTACTGGTAGTGGTGGTACTTGTGGTGGTACTGGTGGTGGTGTTACTGGTGGTACTGGTGGTGGCGGTGGTGGTGGCACTGGTGGTGGTTACTGATGGTGGTGGTACTGGTGGTACTGGTACTGGTGGTACTGGTGGTGGTGGTACTGGTGGTAATGGTGGTGGTGGTATTGGTGGTGGTGGTGGTACTGGTGGTGGTGGTACTGATGGTGGTGGTACTGGTGGTGGTGGTGGTGGTACTGGTGGTGGTGGTGGTACTGGTGGTGGTGGTGGTACTGGTGGTGGTGGTACTGGTTGTGGTACTGGTGGTGGTACTGGTGGTGGTGGTACTAATACTGGTGGTGGTGGTGGTACTGGTGGTGGTGGTGTTGGTACTGGTGGTGGTGGTGGTAATGGTGGTACTGGTGGTGGTTGTACTGGTGGTGGAGGTGGTACTGGTGGTGGTGGTGGTGGTACTGGTTATGGTGGTGGTACTGGGGGTGGTGGTGGTACTGGTACTGGTGGTATTGGTGGTACTGGTACAGGTGGTGGTACTGATACTGCTGGTATTGTTGGTGGTGGTATTGGTGGTGGTACTGGTGCTACTGGTACTGGTGGTAGAGGTGGTGGTACTGGTGGTGGTGGGCGGTACCGGTGGTACTGGTGGTGGTGGTGGTACTGGTGGTGGTGGCGGTACCGGTGGTACTGGTGGTGGTGGTGGTACTGGTCATACTGGGGTGGTGGTGGTACTGGTGGTGGTACTGGTACTGGTGGTGGTGGTACTGGTGGTGATACTGGTGGTGGGGGTACTGGTGGTGGTGGTATTGGTGGTGGTGGTACTAGTACTGGTGGTGGTACTGGTGGTGGTGGTATTGGTACTGGTGGTGGTGATACTGGTGGTGGTGGTGGTACTGGTGGTGGTAATGGTGGTACTGGTGGCGGTGGTGGTACTGGTGGTGGTACTGGTGGTGGTGGTGGTGGTACTGGTGGTGGTACTTGTACTGGTGGTGGTGGTACTGGTGGTGGTACTGGTGGTGGTGCTGGTTGTGGTATTGGTGGTGGTGGTACTGGTGGTGGTAGTACTGGTGGTGGTGGCACTGGTGGTGGTAGTACTGGTGGTGGTGGTGGTGATACTGGTGGTGGTGGTACTGGTGTTAGTACTGGTGGTGGTGGTACTGGTGTTAGTACTGGTGGTGGTGGTACTGGTGGTGGTACTGCTGGTGGTACTGGTACTGGTGGTGGTGGTACTGGTGGTGGTACTGGTGGTGGTGCTGGTGTTGGTATTGGTGGTGGTGGTACTGGTGGTGGTAGTACTGGTGGTGGTAGTTCTGGTGGTGGTGGCACTGGTGGTGGTAGTACTGGTGGTGGTACTGGTGGTGGTGGTGGTACTGGTGGTGGTACTGGTACTGGTGGAGGTACTGGTGGTGGTGGTACTGGTGGTGGTGGTGGTACTGGTGGTGGTACTGGTGGTGGTGGTACTGGTGGTGGTAGTGGTGGTGGTGGTGGTACTGGTGGTGGTACTGGTGGTGGTACTGGTGGTGGTACTGGTGGTGGTAATAGTGTTGGTGGTGGTACTGGTGCTGGTTGTGGTACTGGTGGTGGTGGTACTGGTGGTAGTGGTGGTGGTGGTGGTATTGGTGGTGGTACTTGTACTGGTGGTACTGGTACTGGTGGTGGTGGTACTGGTGGTAGTGGTGGTGGTACTGGTGGTGGTGGTGGTACTGGTACTGGTGGTATTGTGGTACTGGTACAGGTGGTGGTACTGATACTGCTGGTATTGGTGGTGGTGGTATTGGTGGTGGTACTGGTGGTACTGGTACTGGTGGTGGTGGTACGGGTGGTAGTGGTGGTGGTACTGGTGGTGGTGGGACTGTTGGTACTGATGGTGGTACTGGTGGTAGTGGTGGTACTGGTGGTGGTGGTGGTACTGGTGGTGGTGGTACTGGTTGTACTAGGGGTGGTGGTGGTACTGGTACTGGTGGTGGTACTGGCACTGGTGGTGGTACTGGTGGAGGTGGTGGTGGTACTGGTGGTGGTGGTGGTACTGGTGGTGGTGGTACTTGTGGTGGTACTGGTGGTGGTGGTACTGGTGGTGCCAGTGGTAGTGGCACTGGTGGTGGTGATACTGGTGATGGTGGTGGTACTGGTGGTGGTACTGGTGGTACTACTGGTGGTACTGGTGGTGGTGGTAATGGTGGTGGTGGTACTGGTGGTGGTGGTGGTACTTTTGGTTGTGGTACTGGTGGTACTGGTGGTGGTACTGGTGGTACTGGTGGTATTAGTGGTTCTGGTACTGGTGGTGGTGGTGGTTCTGGTGGTGCTGGTACTGGTGGTGGTGGTGGTACTGGTGGTGGTGCTACTGGTGGTGGTGGTACTGGTGGTGGTACTGGTGGTGGTGGTACTGGTGGTGGTATTGGTGGTGGTGGTACTGGTGGTGGTAGTGGTGGTACTACTGCTGGTACTGGTACTGGTGGTGGTGGTACTGGTGGTACTGGTGGTGGTGGTACTGGTGGTACTGGTGGTACTGGTGGTGGTATTGGTGGTGGTGGTGGTACTGGTGGTGGTGGTACTGGTAGTGGTAACGGCTGGTGGTGGTACTGGTGCTGGTGGTATTGGTGGTACTGGTGGTGGTGGTACTGGTGAGCATGGTATTGGTGGTGGTAATGGGGGTGGTACTGGTGGTAGTGGTACTGGTGGTGGTACTGGTACTGGTGGTGGGACTGGTGGTGGTGGTAGTACTGGTGGTGGTGGTACTGGTGGTGGTACTGGTGGTGGTGGTGGTACTGGTGGTACTGGTGGTGGTACTGGTACTGGTGGTACTGGTGCTGGTGGTACTAATGGTATTGGTGGTGGTACTGGTGGTATTGGTGGTGGTACTGGTGGTATTGGTGGTGGTACTGGTACTGGGGGTATTGGTGGTACTGGTAATGGTGGTGGTACTGGTATAGGTGGAGGTACTGGTGGTATTGGTTGTAGTGGTATTGGTGGTGGTACTGGTGGTACTGGTACTGGTGGTACTATACTGTTGGTACTGCTACCTGTGTTACTGGTGGTGGTGGTGGTACTGGTGGTACTGGTGGTGGTTCTCCTGGTGATACTGGTGGTGGCAGTGGTGGTACTGGTGGTGGTGGTGGTACTGGTGGTGGTGGTGGTGGTACTGGTACTGGTGGTGGTACTGGTACTGGTGGTGGTACTGGTGGTGGTGGGGGTACTGCTAGTGGTACTGGTGGTGGTGGTGGTGGTACTGGTGGTGGTACTGGTGGTTGATCTGGTGGTGGTGGTACTGGTTGTGGTGGTGTTGGTACTGGTGGTACTGGTGGTGGTACTGGTGGTACTGGTTGTGGTGGTGGTGGTCATGGTACTGGTGGTACTGGTGGTGGTGGTGGTACTGGTGGTGGTGGTACTGGTGGTACTGGTGGTGGAACTGGTGGGACTGGTGGTGGTACTGGTGGTGGTGTTACTAGTGGTACTGGTGGTGGTAATGGTGGTGGTACAGGTGGTACTGGTGGTGGTGGTACTGGTGCTGGTGGTACTGGTGGTGGTACTGATGGTACTGGTGGTGGTACTGGTGGTGGTACTAGTGGTACTGGTGGTGGTGGTGGTGGTGGTACTGGTACTGGTGGTGGTACTGGCACTGGTGGTGGTACTGGTGGTGGTGGTACTGGTGGTACTGGTGGTGGTGGTGGTACTGGTGGTGGTGGTACTGGTGGTGGTGGTACTGGTGGTGTTCGTACTGGTGGTACTGGTGGTGGTACTGCTGGTGGTGGTGGTACTAGTGGTACTGGTGGTGGTGGTGGTACTGGTGGTGGTACTGGTGGTACTGGTGGTGGTAGTGGTGGTGGTGGTGGTAATGGTGGTGGTACAGGTGGTACTGGTGGTGGTGGCGGTACTGGTGGTGGTACGGGTGGTGGTGGTACTGGTGGTGGTACTGGTGGTTGTGGTGGTGGTGGTACTGGTGGTGGTGGTACTGGTGGTACTGGTGGTGGTGGTGTTGGTGATGGTGGTAAAGGTGTTGGTACTGGTGGTGGTGGTACTGGTGGTGGTGGTACTGGTGGTACTGGTGGTGGTGGTGGTGGTAGTGGTGGTACTGGTGGTACTGGTGGTGGTAGTACTGGTGATTCTGGTGGTGGTGGTGGTTGTACTGGTGGTAGCGGTGGTGGCTGTACTGGTGGTGGTGGTGGTGGTACTGGTGGTACTGGTGGTGGTGGTGGTACTGGTGGTGGTACTGATGGTGGTGGTACTGGTGGTGGTGGTACTGGTGGTTGATCTGGTGGTGGTGGTGGTGGTACTGGTGGTGGTGGTACTGGTGGTGGTACTGGTGGTACTGGTGGTGGTGGTGGTACTGGTGGTGCTGGTACTGGTGATACTGGTGGTGGTACTGGTGGTGGTGGTACTGGTGGTACTGGTGGTGGTGGTACTGGTGGTGGTGGTACTGGTGGGACTGGTGGTGGTACTGGTGGTGGTGGTGGTACTGGTGGTGGTGGTACTGGTGGGACTGGTGGTGGTACTGGTGGTAGTGGTGGTACTAGTGGTACTGGTGGTACTGGTGGTACTGGTGGTGGTAGTGGTGGTGGTGGTGGTAATGGTGGTGGTACAGGTGGTACTGGTGGTGGTACTGGTGCTGGTGGTACTGGTGGTGGTACTGTTGGTACTGGTGGTGGTGGTGGTACTGGTGGTGGTACTAGTGGTACTGGTGGTGGTGGTGGTACTGGTGCTGGTGGTACTGGTTTTGGTACTGGTGGTGGTGGTGGTACTGGTGGTACTGGTGGTGGTGGTGGTACTGGTGGTGGTGGTACTGGTGGTGTTGGTACTGGTGGTGGTACTGATGTACTGGTGGTGGTGGTACTGGTGGTGGTGGTACTAGTGATACTGGTACTGGTGGTGATGGTGTTGGTACTGGAGGTGGTATTGGTGGTGGTACTGGTGGTGGTAGTGGTGATGGTGGTGGTAATGGTGGTGGTACAGGTGTTACTGGTGGTGGTGGCGGTACTGGTGGTGGTACGGGTGGTGGTACTGGTGGAGGTGGTACTGGTGGTTGTGGTGGTGGTGGTACTGGTGGTGGTGGTACTGGTGGTACTGGTGGTGATGGTGGTACTGGTGGTGTGGTGGTGGTACTGATGGTGGTACTGGTGGTGGTGGTGTTGGTGATGGTGGTAAAGGTGTTGGTACTGGTGGTGGTGGTACTGGTGGTGGTGGTACTGGTGGTACTGGTGGTGGTGGTGGTGGTAGTGGTGGTACTGGTGGTACTGGTGGTGGTAGTACTGGTGATTCTGGTGGTGGTGGTGGTTGTACTGGTGGTAGCGGTGGTGGTTGTACTGGTGGTGGTGGTGGTGGTACTGGTGGTACTGGTGGTGGCGGTGGTACTGGTGGTGGTACTGGTGGTGGTGGTACTGGTGGTGGTGGTACTGGTGGTTGATCTGGTGGTGGTGGTACTGGTGGTGGTGGTACTGGTGGTGGTACTGGTGGTACTGGTGGTGGTGGTGGTACTGGTGGTGCTGGTACTGGTGATACTGGTGGTGGTACTGGTGGTGGTGGTACTGGTGGTACTGGTGGTGGTGGTACTGGTGGTGGTGGTACTGGTGGGACTGGTGGTGGTACTGGTGGTGGTGGTGGTACTGGTGGTGGTGGTACTGGTGGGACTGGTGGTGGTACTGGTGGTAGTGGTGGTACTAGTGGGACTGGTGGTACTGGTGGTACTGGTGGTGGTAGTGGTGGTGGTGGTGGTAATGGTGGTGGTACAGGTGGTACTGGTGGTGGTACTGGTGCTGGTGGTACTGGTGGTGGTACTGTTGGTACTGGTGGTGGTGGTGGTGGTACTGGTGGTGGTACTAGTGGTACTGGTGGTGGTGGTGGTACTGGTGCTGGTGGTACTGGTTTTGGTACTGGTGGTGGTGGTGGTACTGGTGGTACTGGTGGTGGTGGTGGTACTGGTGGTGGTGGTACTGGTGGTGTTGGTACTGGTGGTGGTACTGATGTACTGGTGGTGGTGGTACTGGTGGTGGTGGTACTAGTGATACTGGTACTGGTGGTGATGGTGTTGATACTGGAGGTGGTACTGGTGGTGGTACTGGTGGTACTGGTGGTGGTAGTGGTGATGGTGGTGGTAATGGTGGTGGTACAGGTGGTACTGGTGGTGGTGGCGGTACTGGTGGTGGTACGGGTGGTGGTACTGGTGGAGGTGGTACTGGTGGTTGTGGTGGTGGTGGTACTGGTGGTGGTGGTACTGGTGGTACTGGTGGTGATGGTGGTACTGGTGGTGTGGTGGTGGTACTGATGGTGGTACTGGTGGTGATGGTGTTGGTGGTGGTGGCACTGGTAGTGGTTCTGGTGGTGGTACTGGTGGTGGTACTGGTGGTGGTGGTTCTGGTGGTGGTACTGGTGGTGGTAGTACTGGTGGTGGTGGTAGTACTGGTGGTGGTGGTACTGGTGGTGGTGGTACTGGTGGTGGTATTACTGGTGGGGTGGTGGTGGTACTGGTGGTACTGGTAGTGGTAGTGGTGGTACTGGTGGTGGTACTGGTGTTACTGGTGGTGGTGGTACTGGTGATTCTGGTGGTGGTTGTACTGGTGGTAGCGGTGGTGGTTGTGGTGGTACTGGTGGTGGTGTTACTGGTGGTTGATCTGGTGGTGGTGGTACTGGTGGTAGTGGTACTAGTGATTCTGGTGGTGGTGGTACTGGTGGTGGTGGTACTGGTGGTGGTTGTACTAGTGGTGGTGGTGGTACTGGTGGTGGTGGTGGTACTGGTGGTGGTGGTGGTACTGGTGGTGGTACTTGTACTGGTGGTGGTGGTACTGGTGGTGGTACTGGTGGTGGTGCTGGTGGTGGTATTGGTGGTGGTGGTACTGGTGGTGGTAGTACTGGTGGTGGTAGTACTGGTGGTGGTGGCACTGGTGGTGGTAGTACTGGTGGTGGTACTGGTGGTGGTGGTGGTGATACTGGTGGTGGTGGTACTGGTGGTAGTACTGGTGGTGGTGGTACTGGTGGTGGTACTGCTGGTGGTACTGGTACTGGTGGTGGTGGTACTGGTGGTGGTACTGGTGGTGGTGCTGGTGTTGGTATTGGTGGTGGTGGTACTGGTGGTGGTAGTACTGGTGGTGGTAGTTCTGGTGGTGGTGGCACTGGTGGTGGTAGTACTGGTGGTGGTACTGGTGGTGGTACTGGTGGTGGTGGTGGTACTGGTGGTGGTACTGGTACTGGTGGAGGTACTGGTGGTGGTGGTACTGGTGGTGGTGGTGGTACTGGTGGTGGTACTGGTGGTGGTAGTGGTGGTGGTGGTGGTACTGGTGGTGGTACTGGTGGTGGTACTGGTGGTACTGGTGGTGGTACTGGTGGTGGTGGTGGTACTGGTGCTGGTTGTGGTACTGGTGGCACTGGTGGTGGTGGTACTGGTGGTAGTGGTGGTGGTACTGGTGGTGGTGGGACTGTTGGTACTGATGGTGGTACTGGTGGTAGTGGTGGTACTGGTGATGGTGGTGGTGGTGGTACTGGTGGTGGTGGTACTGGTTGTACTAGGGGTGGTGGTGGTACTGGTACTGGTGGTGGTACTGGCACTGGTGGTGGTACTGGTGGTGGTGGTGGTGGTACTGGTGGTGGTGGTGGTACTGGTGGTGGTGGTGGTGGTACTGGTGGTGGTGGTGGTGGTGGTGGTACTGGTGGTGCCAGTGGTAGTGGCACTGGTGGTGGTGATACTGGTGGTGGTGGTGGTACTGGTGGTGGTACTGGTGGTACTACTGGTGGTACTGGTGGTGGTGGTAATGGTGGTGGTGGTACTGGTGGTGGTGGTACTTGTGGTGGTACTGGTGGTGGTACTGGTAGTGGTGGTACTTGTGGTGGTACTGGTGGTGGTGTTACTGGTGGTACTGGTGGTGGCGGTGGTGGTGGCACTGGTGGTGGTGGTACTGGTGGTACTGGTACTGGTGGTACTGGTGGTGGTGGTACTGGTGGTAATGGTGGTGGTGGTATTGGTGGTGGTGGTGGTACTGGTGGTGGTGGTACTGATGGTGGTGGTACTGGTGGTGGTGGTGGTGGTACTGGTGGTGGTGGTGGTACTGGTGGTGGTGGTGGTACTGGTGGTGGTGGTACTGGTTGTGGTACTGGTGGTGGTACTGGTGGTGGTGGTACTAATACTGGTGGTGGTGGTGGTAGTGGTGGTGGTACTGGTGGTGGTGGTGTTGGTACTGGTGGTGGTGGTGGTAATGGTGGTACTGGTGGTGGTTGTACTGGTGGTGGAGGTGGTACTGGTGGTGGTGGTGGTGGTACTGGTTATGGTGGTGGTACTGGGGGTGGTGGTGGTACTGGTACTGGTGGTATTGGTGGTACTGGTACAGGTGGTGGTACTGATACTGCTGGTATTGTTGGTGGTGGTATTGGTGGTGGTACTGGTGCTACTGGTACTGGTGGTAGAGGTGGTGGTACTGGTGGTGGTGGCGGTACCGGTGGTACTGGTGGTGGTGGTGGTACTGGTGGTGGTGGCGGTACCGTTGGTACTGGTGGTGGTGGTGGTACTGGTCATACTGGGGTGGTGGTGGTACTGGTGGTGGTACTGGTACTGGTGGTGGTGGTACTGGTGGTGATACTGGTGGTGGGGGTACTGGTGGTGGTGGTATTGGTGGTGGTGGTACTAGTACTGGTGGTGGTACTGGTGGTGGTGGTATTGGTACTGGTGGTGGTGATACTGGTGGTGGTGGTGGTACTGGTGGTGGTAATGGTGGTACTGGTGGCGGTGGTGGTACTGGTGGTGGTACTGGTGGTGGTGGTGGTGGTACTGGTGGTGGTACTTGTACTGGTGGTGGTGGTACTGGTGGTGGTACTGGTGGTGGTGCTGGTTGTGGTATTGGTGGTGGTGGTACTGGTGGTGGTAGTACTGGTGGTGGTGGCACTGGTGGTGGTAGTACTGGTGGTGGTGGTGGTGATACTGGTGGTGGTACTGGTGTTAGTACTGGTGGTGGTGGTACTGGTGTTAGTACTGGTGGTGGTGGTACTGGTGGTGGTACTGCTGGTGGTACTGGTACTGGTGGTGGTGGTACTGGTGGTGGTACTGGTGGTGGTGCTGGTGTTGGTATTGGTGGTGGTGGTACTGGTGGTGGTAGTACTGGTGGTGGTAGTTCTGGTGGTGGTGGCACTGGTGGTGGTAGTACTGGTGGTGGTACTGGTGGTGGTGGTGGTACTGGTGGTGGTACTGGTACTGGTGGAGGTACTGGTGGTGGTGGTACTGGTGGTGGTGGTACTGGTGGTGGTACTGGTGGTACTGGTGGTGGTAGTGGTGGTGGTGGTGGTACTGGTGGTGGTACTGGTGGTGGTACTGGTGGTGGTACTGGTGGTGGTACTAGTGGTGGTGGTGGTACTGGTGCTGGTTGTGGTACTGGTGGTGGTGGTACTGGTGGTAGTGGTGGTGGTGGTATTGGTGGTGGTACTTGTACTGGTGGTACTGGTACTGGTGGTGGTGGTACTGGTGGTAGTGGTGGTGGTACTGGTGGTGGTGGTGGTACTGGTACTGGTGGTATTGTGGTACTGGTACAGGTGGTGGTACTGATACTGCTGGTATTGGTGGTAGTGGTATTGGTGGTGGTACTGGTGGTACTGGTACTGGTGGTGGTGGTACGGGTGGTAGTGGTGGTGGTACTGGTG
This sequence comes from Calotriton arnoldi, assembly GCA_963921515.1. Taxonomy (NCBI): domain Eukaryota; kingdom Metazoa; phylum Chordata; class Amphibia; order Caudata; family Salamandridae; genus Calotriton; species Calotriton arnoldi. The sequence goes on along the minus strand of CAWUFW010011010.1, from coordinate 24,121 downwards.
GTGGTGGGACTGTTGGTACTGATGGTGGTACTGGTGGTAGTGGTGGTACTGGTGGTGGTGGTGGTACTGGTGGTGGTGGTACTGGTTGTACTAGGGGTGGTGGTGGTACTGGTACTGGTGGTGGTACTGGCACTGGTGGTGGTACTGGTGGAGGTGGTGGTACTGGTGGTGGTGTTACTGGTGGTTGATCTGGTGGTGGTGGTACTGGTGGTAGTGGTACTAGTGATTCTGGTGGTGGTGGTACTGGTAGTGGTGGTACTGGTGGTGGTTGTACTAGTGGTGGTGGTGGTACTGGTGGTGGTGGTGGTACTGGTGGTGGTGGTGGTACTGGTGGTGGTACTTGTACTGGTGGTGGTGGTACTGGTGGTGGTACTGGTGGTGGTGCTGGTGGTGGTATTGGTGGTGGTGGTACTGGTGGTGGTAGTACTGGTGGTGGTAGTACTGGTGGTGGTGGCACTGGTGGTGGTAGTACTGGTGGTGGTACTGGTGGTGGTGGTGGTGATACTGGTGGTGGTGGTACTGGTGGTAGTACTGGTGGTGGTGGTACTGGTGGTGGTACTGCTGGTGGTACTGGTACTGGTGGTGGTGGTACTGGTGGTGGTACTGGTGGTGGTGCTGGTGTTGGTATTGGTGGTGGTGGTACTGGTGGTGGTAGTACTGGTGGTGGTAGTTCTGGTGGTGGTGGCACTGGTGGTGGTAGTACTGGTGGTGGTACTGGTGGTGGTACTGGTGGTGGTGGTGGTACTGGTGGTGGTACTGGTACTGGTGGAGGTACTGGTGGTGGTGGTACTGGTGGTGGTGGTGGTACTGGTGGTGGTACTGGTGGTGGTAGTGGTGGTGGTGGTGGTACTGGTGGTGGTACTGGTGGTGGTACTGGTGGTGGTACTGGTGGTACTGGTGGTGGTACTGGTGGTGGTGGTGGTACTGGTGCTGGTTGTGGTACTGGTGGCACTGGTGGTGGTGGTACTGGTGGTAGTGGTGGTGGTACTGGTGGTGGTGGGACTGTTGGTACTGATGGTGGTACTGGTGGTAGTGGTGGTACTGGTGGTGGTGGTGGTGGTGGTACTGGTGGTGGTGGTACTGGTTGTACTAGGGGTGGTTGTGGTACTGGTACTGGTGGTGGTACTGGCACTGGTGGTGGTACTGGTGGTGGTGGTGGTGGTACTGGTGGTGGTGGTGGTACTGGTGGTGGTGGTGGTGGTACTGGTGGTGGTGGTGGTGGTACTGGTGGTGCCAGTGGTAGTGGCACTGGTGGTGGTGATACTGGTGGTGGTACTGGTGGTGGTACTGGTGGTGGTACTGGTGGTACTACTGGTGTACTGGTGGTGGTGGTAATGGTGGTGGTGGTACTGGTGGTGGTGGTACTTGTGGTGGTACTGGTGGTGGTACTGGTAGTGGTGGTACTTGTGGTGGTACTGGTGGTGGTGTTACTGGTGGTACTGGTGGTGGCGGTGGTGGTGGCACTGGTGGTGGTTACTGATGGTGGTGGTACTGGTGGTACTGGTACTGGTGGTACTGGTGGTGGTGGTACTGGTGGTAATGGTGGTGGTGGTATTGGTGGTGGTGGTGGTACTGGTGGTGGTGGTACTGATGGTGGTGGTACTGGTGGTGGTGGTGGTGGTACTGGTGGTGGTGGTGGTACTGGTGGTGGTGGTGGTACTGGTGGTGGTGGTACTGGTTGTGGTACTGGTGGTGGTACTGGTGGTGGTGGTACTAATACTGGTGGTGGTGGTGGTACTGGTGGTGGTGGTGTTGGTACTGGTGGTGGTGGTGGTAATGGTGGTACTGGTGGTGGTTGTACTGGTGGTGGAGGTGGTACTGGTGGTGGTGGTACTGGTTATGGTGGTGGTACTGGGGGTGGTGGTGGTACTGGTACTGGTGGTATTGGTGGTACTGGTACAGGTGGTGGTACTGATACTGCTGGTATTGTTGGTGGTGGTATTGGTGGTGGTACTGGTGCTACTGGTACTGGTGGTAGAGGTGGTGGTACTGGTGGTGGTGGCGGTACCGGTGGTACTGGTGGTGGTGGTGGTACTGGTGGTGGTGGCGGTACCGGTGGTACTGGTGGTGGTGGTGGTACTGGTCATACTGGGGTGGTGGTGGTACTGGTGGTGGTACTGGTACTGGTGGTGGTGGTACTGGTGGTGATACTGGTGGTGGGGGTACTGGTGGTGGTGGTATTGGTGGTGGTGGTACTAGTACTGGTGGTGGTACTGGTGGTGGTGGTATTGGTACTGGTGGTGGTGATACTGGTGGTGGTGGTGGTACTGGTGGTGGTAATGGTGGTACTGGTGGCGTGTGGTGGTACTGGTGGTGGTACTGGTGGTGGTGGTGGTGGTACTGGTGGTGGTACTTGTACTGGTGGTGGTGGTACTGGTGGTGGTACTGGTGGTGGTGCTGGTTGTGGTATTGGTGGTGGTGGTACTGGTGGTGGTAGTACTGGTGGTGGTGGCACTGGTGGTGGTAGTACTGGTGGTGGTGGTGGTGATACTGGTGGTGGTGGTACTGGTGTTAGTACTGGTGGTGGTGGTACTGGTGTTAGTACTGGTGGTGGTGGTACTGGTGGTGGTACTGCTGGTGGTACTGGTACTGGTGGTGGTGGTACTGGTGGTGGTACTGGTGGTGGTGCTGGTGTTGGTATTGGTGGTGGTGGTACTGGTGGTGGTAGTACTGGTGGTGGTAGTTCTGGTGGTGGTGGCACTGGTGGTGGTAGTACTGGTGGTGGTACTGGTGGTGGTGGTGGTACTGGTGGTGGTACTGGTACTGGTGGAGGTACTGGTGGTGGTGGTACTGGTGGTGGTGGTGGTACTGGTGGTGGTACTGGTGGTACTGGTGGTGGTAGTGGTGGTGGTGGTGGTACTGGTGGTGGTACTGGTGGTGGTACTGGTGGTGGTACTGGTGGTGGTACTAGTGGTGGTGGTGGTACTGGTGCTGGTTGTGGTACTGGTGGTGGTGGTACTGGTGGTAGTGGTGGTGGTGGTATTGGTGGTGGTACTTGTACTGGTGGTACTGGTACTGGTGGTGGTGGTACTGGTGGTAGTGGTGGTGGTACTGGTGGTGGTGGTGGTACTGGTACTGGTGGTATTGTGGTACTGGTACAGGTGGTGGTACTGATACTGCTGGTATTGGTGGTGGTGGTATTGGTGGTGGTACTGGTGGTACTGGTACTGGTGGTGGTGGTACGGGTGGTAGTGGTGGTGGTACTGGTGGTGGTGGGACTGTTGGTACTGATGGTGGTACTGGTGGTAGTGGTGGTACTGGTGGTGGTGGTGGTACTGGTGGTGGTGGTACTGGTTGTACTAGGGGTGGTGGTGGTACTGGTACTGGTGGTGGTACTGGCACTGGTGGTGGTACTGGTGGAGGTGGTGGTGGTACTGGTGGTGGTGGTGGTACTGGTGGTGGTGGTACTTGTGGTGGTACTGGTGGTGGTGGTACTGGTGGTGCCAGTGGTAGTGGCACTGGTGGTGGTGATACTGGTGATGGTGGTGGTACTGGTGGTGGTACTGGTGGTACTACTGGTGGTACTGGTGGTGGTGGTAATGGTGGTGGTGGTACTGGTGGTGGTGGTGGTACTTTTGGTTGTGGTACTGGTGGTACTGGTGGTGGTACTGGTGGTACTGGTGGTATTAGTGGTTCTGGTACTGGTGGTGGTGGTGGTTCTGGTGGTGCTGGTACTGGTGGTGGTGGTGGTACTGGTGGTGGTGCTACTGGTGGTGGTGGTACTGGTGGTGGTACTGGTGGTGGTGGTACTGGTGGTGGTATTGGTGGTGGTGGTACTGGTGGTGGTAGTGGTGGTACTACTGCTGGTACTGGTACTGGTGGTGGTGGTACTGGTGGTACTGGTGGTACTGGTGGTGGTATTGGTGGTGGTGGTGGTACTGGTGGTGGTGGTACTGGTAGTGGTACGGCTGGTGGTGGTACTGGTGCTGGTGGTATTGGTGGTACTGGTGGTGGTGGTACTGGTGAGCATGGTATTGGTGGTGGTAATGGGGGTGGTACTGGTGGTAGTGGTACTGGTGGTGGTACTGGTACTGGTGGTGGGACTGGTGGTGGTGGTAGTACTGGTGGTGGTGGTACTGGTGGTGGTACTGGTGGTGGTGGTGGTACTGGTGGTACTGGTGGTGGTACTGGTACTGGTGGTACTGGTGCTGGTGGTACTAATGGTATTGGTGGTGGTACTGGTGGTATTGGTGGTGGTACTGGTGGTATTGGTGGTGGTACTGGTACTGGGGGTATTGGTGGTACTGGTAATGGTGGTGGTACTGGTATAGGTGGAGGTACTGGTGGTATTGGTTGTAGTGGTATTGGTGGTGGTACTGGTGGTACTGGTACTGGTGGTACTATACTGTTGGTACTGCTACCTGTGTTACTGGTGGTGGTGGTGGTACTGGTGGTACTGGTGGTGGTTCTCCTGGTGATACTGGTGGTGGCAGTGGTGGTACTGGTGGTGGTGGTGGTACTGGTGGTGGTGGTGGTGGTACTGGTACTGGTGGTGGTACTGGTACTGGTGGTGGTACTGGTGGTGGTGGGGGTACTGCTAGTGGTACTGGTGGTGGTGGTGGTGGTACTGGTGGTGGTACTGGTGGTTGATCTGGTGGTGGTGGTACTGGTTGTGGTGGTGTTGGTACTGGTGGTACTGGTGGTGGTACTGGTGGTACTGGTTGTGGTGGTGGTGGTCATGGTACTGGTGGTACTGGTGGTGGTGGTGGTACTGGTGGTGGTGGTACTGGTGGTACTGGTGGTGGAACTGGTGGGACTGGTGGTGGTACTGGTGGTGGTGTTACTAGTGGTACTGGTGGTGGTAATGGTGGTGGTACAGGTGGTACTGGTGGTGGTGGTACTGGTGCTGGTGGTACTGGTGGTGGTACTGATGGTACTGGTGGTGGTACTGGTGGTGGTACTAGTGGTACTGGTGGTGGTGGTGGTGGTGGTACTGGTACTGGTGGTGGTACTGGCACTGGTGGTGGTACTGGTGGTGGTGGTACTGGTGGTACTGGTGGTGGTGGTGGTACTGGTGGTGGTGGTACTGGTGGTGGTGGTACTGGTGGTGTTCGTACTGGTGGTACTGGTGGTGGTACTGCTGGTGGTGGTGGTACTAGTGGTACTGGTGGTGGTACTGGTGGTGGTACTGGTGGTACTGGTGGTGGTAGTGGTGGTGGTGGTGGTAATGGTGGTGGTACAGGTGGTACTGGTGGTGGTGGCGGTACTGGTGGTGGTACGGGTGGTGGTGGTACTGGTGGTGGTACTGGTGGTTGTGGTGGTGGTGGTACTGGTGGTGGTGGTACTGGTGGTACTGGTGGTGGTGGTGTTGGTGATGGTGGTAAAGGTGTTGGTACTGGTGGTGGTGGTACTGGTGGTGGTGGTACTGGTGGTACTGGTGGTGGTGGTGGTGGTAGTGGTGGTACTGGTGGTACTGGTGGTGGTAGTACTGGTGATTCTGGTGGTGGTGGTGGTTGTACTGGTGGTAGCGGTGGTGGCTGTACTGGTGGTGGTGGTGGTGGTACTGGTGGTACTGGTGGTGGTGGTGGTACTGGTGGTGGTACTGATGGTGGTGGTACTGGTGGTGGTGGTACTGGTGGTTGATCTGGTGGTGGTGGTGGTGGTACTGGTGGTGGTGGTACTGGTGGTGGTACTGGTGGTACTGGTGGTGGTGGTGGTACTGGTGGTGCTGGTACTGGTGATACTGGTGGTGGTACTGGTGGTGGTGGTACTGGTGGTACTGGTGGTGGTGGTACTGGTGGTGGTGGTACTGGTGGGACTGGTGGTGGTACTGGTGGTGGTGGTGGTACTGGTGGTGGTGGTACTGGTGGGACTGGTGGTGGTACTGGTGGTAGTGGTGGTACTAGTGGTACTGGTGGTACTGGTGGTACTGGTGGTGGTAGTGGTGGTGGTGGTGGTAATGGTGGTGGTACAGGTGGTACTGGTGGTGGTACTGGTGCTGGTGGTACTGGTGGTGGTACTGTTGGTACTGGTGGTGGTGGTGGTACTGGTGGTGGTACTAGTGGTACTGGTGGTGGTGGTGGTACTGGTGCTGGTGGTACTGGTTTTGGTACTGGTGGTGGTGGTGGTACTGGTGGTACTGGTGGTGGTGGTGGTACTGGTGGTGGTGGTACTGGTGGTGTTGGTACTGGTGGTGGTACTGATGTACTGGTGGTGGTGGTACTGGTGGTGGTGGTACTAGTGATACTGGTACTGGTGGTGATGGTGTTGGTACTGGAGGTGGTATTGGTGGTGGTACTGGTGGTGGTAGTGGTGATGGTGGTGGTAATGGTGGTGGTACAGGTGTTACTGGTGGTGGTGGCGGTACTGGTGGTGGTACGGGTGGTGGTACTGGTGGAGGTGGTACTGGTGGTTGTGGTGGTGGTGGTACTGGTGGTGGTGGTACTGGTGGTACTGGTGGTGATGGTGGTACTGGTGGTGTGGTGGTGGTACTGATGGTGGTACTGGTGGTGATGGTGTTGGTGGTGGTGGCACTGGTAGTGGTTCTGGTGGTGGTACTGGTGGTGGTACTGGTGGTGGTGGTTCTGGTGGTGGTACTGGTGGTGGTAGTACTGGTGGTGGTGGTAGTACTGGTGGTGGTGGTACTGGTGGTGGTGGTACTGGTGGTGGTATTACTGGTGGGGTGGTGGTGGTACTGGTGGTACTGGTAGTGGTAGTGGTGGTACTGGTGGTGGTACTGGTGTTACTGGTGGTGGTGGTACTGGTGATTCTGGTGGTGGTTGTACTGGTGGTAGCGGTGGTGGTTGTGGTGGTACTGGTGGTGGTGTTACTGGTGGTTGATCTGGTGGTGGTGATACTGGTGGTAGTGGTACTAGTGATTCTGGTGGTGGTGGTACTGGTGGTGGTGGTACTGGTGGTGGTTGTACTAGTGGTGGTGGTGGTACTGGTGGTGGTGGTGGTACTGGTGGTGGTGGTGGTACTGGTGGTGGTGGTGGTACTGGTGGTGGTACTGGTGGTGGTGGTACTGGTCATGGTGGTGGTATTGGTGGTGGTAGTGGTGGTGGTGGTACTGGTGGTACTGCTGATGGTGGTACTGGTGGTGTTGGTACTGGTGGTGGTGGTACTGGTGGTGGTAGTGGTGGTGGTGGTACTGGTAGTGGTGGTGGTGGTACTGGTAGTGGTGGTAGTGGTGGTGGTACTGGTAGTAGTTATGGTACTGGTGGTACTGGTAGTGATGGTACTGGTGGTGGTACTGGTAGTGGTGGTGATGGTGGTACTGGTAGTGGTGGTGGTACTGGTAGTGGTGGTACTGGTAGTAGTGGTGGTACTGGTGGTGGTGATGCTGGTGGTGGTGGTACTGGTGGTGTTGGTACTGGTTGGGCTAGTGGTGGTAGTGGTGGTACTGGTGGTAGTGGTGGTACTGGTGGTGGTGGCACTGGTGGTACTGGTGGTGGTGGTACTGGTAGTGGTGGAGGTATTGGTGGTGGTGGTACTGGTAGTGGTAGTGGTGGAGGTATTGGTGGCGGTGTTGTTGCTGTTAATAAAACAGGCTTTTGAAAACATCCGGTCAGGTGGCTTTAGTAGAGATGACATGTAACACAGAGGTGCTGTTGTCAGCTTCAGCCCATTAGCACACGATTATGTGCTACCTGGAAAATCATTTCTAATTCCATTTTACTTGGGGGGGGGGTTTGAAAAAGACACGAGATAATGCCGGGTTAAAGTGATTGACAGCAGGCATTTGCAATGCAATAGGTCTGGCAGTTACGCGAGTTTAAGCTATTGGCATTGTAAATGACAATGCCTTTTATTTATGTTTTAAAAACGAAAACAAAAATAAAAGGCACTGTTATTTGCAATGTCAATAGCTCATACTCGCGTAAATGCGAGACCTATTGCATTGCAAATGCTTGTTAGATTAGTGAGTAGAAACGCTCCCTTTCGGCCCGTGTGGCAAATTCATTAAATAAACAAGCGCGGCCGCTAAAGTGAAAGCGGACCGCGCTGCAAATAAAAAAATAAAAAATAGTGCTTACTGACTTATGAAGGAGACCGTGTAACGCCACAAGGTAAAGATCCAGTCCTCATGGGAGGTAACAAATGGCGACAGGGCGGTAACAAGGAGAGACTAACAAGCCTCATTATCAATTGGAAGCCAGCATTTACCAAGGACAATGACACCAGCCAATCAAAATATGGGCGGAGAGAAGGCGAGGCTTCCACAGCATACTCGACTACTGCATGCCTTGCAGAGCGAGCAGTGCATGCGCACTGCCGCTAGGCTCGACCTAAAAAGGCGAATGCAAGAGGGCTCAGACAGCCTTAGAGGATGTGGGTCTGCTCCTCAGTGGTCCAAGGCAGCTTAACATCAAGTGTTCATATTAACATCTTTAAAAGTAAAAACATGTTCCTTCAGCTGCATTTAGCAGGAACACATTTGTGTTACAGATCCTTTCTAGCAGTCATTTTGTAAACAAACACTGAGCTCTCACGCGCACCTTTGCATGGCTCCTGTTCACAGTATGTAGGGGCGTCACAGAGAGAAGATCCCTGAGCATCTCGCAGAGCCACTCAAGCTTCTCAGTCTGCCCTTGAAAGGAGCACACACCAATCCATATTGAAAATTGCAAAACATAAAACAGGGAGTTTATCTACCTGCCGTTCAACCTTCTGTTAAGCATCTGGATTACTGACTAAGAGGAGAGAAGTTTAGGCACTCCCTCAAAGCAATAATCCACCGTTCTGAGAAGTAAATTGAAGTTTCGTGAGGAACCCAGGGATAATCCATGGAAACAAGTGCTTAAGGGCCAGACTTGTTATAGAGAGTTGCTTGTAAATTATTTAAGCAGCACCTAAACAAAATTAAAGTAAGAATACAAATATTGCAATTGTCACACCAGTTTAGTAAAAGTGGAAGATTTCGTCAAAATGACAACAAAATGGTCAAAGGATTTAGGAATTATGCATTTTAAGTGGAATGCAGTAAACAAAGAAAATGTCCATTGAAGCCAAAAGAGAAACCATAATCATTGGTAGTCTCAGTGCATTACCAAATGCAGCCACCAGAGGCCCTTCTTGCTCCAAAACCAAATGCACTTACCCACACTCTGCACATGGGCGTGCACCCTGAATATCGACAACAGAATATTGATAGGAGACAATTTCAAGGACAAAAATATAAAACAAATATTGACAGGTAAGCAAGTCTAGATTTTCTATACCTAACTCCACATACATGTAGCTATGCGCTACGAATGCCTTCAAGGTACATAGATGTAGAGTTAGGAATAATAAATCTATACTTCCCTACAAGCACTTGCCTTTTAATATTTTTCCCCTCGATATTCTTGTACCACATTATTCTGGAGACTGATATTCAGTAGTACAATCCGCACATGCCTCTTACAGCCTGGAAGAGAAGGGCAAGACTCAGTAACTTTACAATCTGCTACACTGAACTTGTCCCATTCTTTAGAGTCCTCCTGGTGGGACAGAGGCTACTGATTTTAGGGGTAACACCGCCGCCTGTGCTACTATGCATCACACCCATAGCTGAATGATCAGTCCCCACTTTCGTCACGCATGAAATATATATTTCTAATAATATATTCCTAGTCCTCTCCTACTTTCAGGAACTCAGCTGGGATACTCCAGCCTCAAATCAAACCCTCCTTCATTCGGGTCACAGCCAAGAGTCAAGTTTCAATGGGCTTGCTGAGCCCTTCTTCAAAAGTGCCCTTTTCCTTAGGAGCACAGGCCAGGCCCCTTCTTCAAAAGGAGTCTTTTCCTTTCTAGTATTTATAGATTGACCTCTGATTGCCAGCTTCCCTGAACTCTTCAGGCACAATTCAAGAGTCAGGTTATAAGAAAAAGTAGGCAAAGCCGCAAAGCTCTCCCATATGATAAGCAGACTCTCTCTCCTTTTGTGTGTTCCAAGGCCAGTGGTGTTCTCATTTCCCAGCTTGGGACCCCAAGAAATAGTTGTACCTCAGCAGTGGGGTGTTGAGGACCCTGAGCCTATTTTAAACTGGCCCTTCCAAAGTTCAGCAGTTCCCTACATCACGGTAGTCTCAGTAAGCACCATTCCAGTGTTTTTTAAAGATGCCTGCAAATGATTTTCATTGCAAGAGCACTGCCAGTCCACCCACAAGAGGGTCTATCACAATGAAGTACAAGGCCCCCATCAAAGGTTGGTCCAAACTATAACTATGTCGGAATATTAGAAGGAAATCTGGCAATGCATCAGCTGGTGCCTTGTGCAGCCATGTGACTGATTTCAGCAGCTCTCCTTCTTGCCTCTCATTCTCCAAACGACTCCTCAACTGTTTTCCTGACAAAGATTATCTAGCAAGGTGGCTGCTACCAAAGGCCCTTGGCTTTTCCGATGGGCCCAATGAAGGTAGTTCATGATCTCTCATCTGCTCCGGATGGGTCCAATTTCTGGTGTTGTCATGAATCTGAAGGAAAGAAACTAATTACATAAAAATGATCTTTGCCATGTCTAACATTACACATCTGGAATTGTGGGCTCCATGGCACTTTTTACTGCTTGTTAGCTAATGTCAGGCTTTTCAACATATCAAAAATGGTTTACTTTAACATGAGTTGGCTGCAGCTTCTTGCTACAGCAGTACAGAGCTGCAATGGCAGCCCTGAATCCATGCTTTTAGAGTTATTTCTGTCGGTGGAGTAAATCTATTCTGCAGCCCACATATGACATCAGATCTTTATGCTACTGGTGCATGTTCTTCTCCATGTTACTGCGGCTTTATTAAAGACTTACAAATTAAAATTAACCTATGTTACCATGTTAAGGGGCAGACCACATGCTCTGGGAGATACTTAGCTGCACCACAGCTTTCAGGCAAAACAAATAGCCACTCCAGTCAAAAAATGGAGAGAGCATGCAAAAACAAATGTTCCTATAATTTCGCATTATATAATTATTTATTTAAGTATTTGTTTGAGCAAGGCCTAACCTAGAGTAAGAATAAGTTCTCTACATGCAGCAGGGCAAATACATAAACAAAAAGGAGGAGGATGCAAATTCAGTAAAAGGCTGAGAAATAGGTTTAAATCTGGTCTTTCCAGGAACTGCTAATTCTTTAATTCAGAGGGCGAACAATTAAGGGAAATATCTAATGACTTCTGGCAGGGTATTCCAGAGATTTTGGAACATAGCATGATAATAATTGATTGGACATTTTGTGTTCGACTGATTTTGCTGGTTTCCCCAAGCTAAGACATCTCTTGAAAGTGTTTTTGGCGCCTAGCGACTATGTCATTTTGGTATTTGTGTGCTTCTTTACCCCTCACTGTTAAGCCTTTTAAGGTTATGTGTTGCAATCTTGCACCCTTTTTTGACCATCTATGGTAATTCTATAAGTATGCTTGTGGTGGCCTTACGTTAGTTGACGCAAGCTTTGGAAACCATATTTGCCTGCATACTAACCACATCATATCGATATTAAAGAAGCACTCATAATTTAAAGACATATTTAGCTTAGGTAGCCACTGTGATGGTAACTGGAGATTTTTACAGATTTAATATGTCTGAATTTGGGACTTCAATACTGGAATTTGAAGTGGATGCCTAAAGAAGAAAAATGTAGATCATATTTATTACCAGCAGTGAAGAACATGATGCACTTTTGTACTCTGTACAGTATTTTTTAAAAATATTTGTATTGCTTTTCCAGAATAAAGAGAAACAGAAAACAATTTTTAAAAAAAGGCAGGTTTCAAGGCATCACACAGTGGGCATTATCAGTGAGGGGTGACTGAGACGAGGTTTCAGAGACAATTGACAGTGGACATTCCTTTTAGCTACTCCCAAACCTAAGGATAACCACAACTCACTATGTCTAGGTGGGGGATCATCGCCCCAAATATTCAACACGCAACATTTGACCGAATCAGGCACAGTGTATCCCATTACATCTTTCATATTTTCTTTCAGTGTTGCCCAGTAATGCCGTAGCCTAGGGCAGGCCCATAGCACTTGGAAGAAAGTACCCACTTCCACCCACACCCTCTGATGCAGATGTTCGTGGGGCACTTGCCCATGGTATGCAGTGCTTTGAGGGAGTAGCAGGATCGATGCAAAATACGCTATTGTATTAGCCCAAACCCAGTTTTAATAGCAATCTCCCGAAATGCCCCCTTGGCCTCCTCCCACTCTCTGTCCTCAAAGTCCCCTATCTCAGATTCCCATTTAGTCCTAAGCTGTTACAGGATATCAGGGGAGTTATTAATCAGTTTTTAATATATCAGTGAGATTGCCCCCTTAGTGAGCGGCTTTAACAGTACACCATCCTCCAAAGGTGAGCAGTCTTCAAGCATAATGTGTCTGTGCTGCTAGTGCATGTCTGAGCTGAAGGTATTTATACAGCTCAGTCTGTTGCAGTTTATACTGACACTGCATGTTGTCGAATTGAAGCATGTCCCCACTTTGCCAAATGTCTGCTAGTTTCAATATCCCAATATGGTCCCACTTTGAAAACCCCTGGAGCCTACTCACTTCAGCTAGGCTTTCAGTCAGCCTCCTCTACTACCCCAGAAAGGCAGTAGCCTCCCTCCAGGTGTGTATCACTGTCCTGGTGCATGGTAGCAGTTGCCGCAAAGTCTTTGTCTTATTAAGTGCCCCCTCCTGTCCCCAGGCCAGCTTCTCCAACCGGATCGCCGGTTCATCCCAGGCAGCGAATGCCCAATCATTAACTAATGCCAGTTGCACCACCCAATAGTATTCTCATATGTCAGGAAGACCGATCCCACCATTGTGCACTCCACACATCAGTGTTGCAGTAGAGCCTGAGTCAGGCCTTCATCTTGAGAAAAAATTAGCCGGGACTCGAGAGGAGGTATTTTGAAGGGCATAGAGCATTCTGGGTAAAAACATAATTTTGAACATCGCCGCTCTTCCCAATAGGGAGAGCAATTTGTCCAGTGCTGTACATCGGCGGCAAATCGGTCCAGTATGGGAGTAAGATTTTTACAATAGAATAGTGGGAGTCTTTCGTCACATATATCCCTAAGTACTTAAACTCCTTTTCAGTCATTGGCATGGGCATGCTCTCTCGCACTCAGAGTATGTGGTCCATAATCAAGTGCATAAGGGATTTGCCCCAGTTAATGGTGTATCCTGAGTATTTCCTGAAAATTTGTAGGATCTGTATCAGTCTGGATATGTTCAAGGGGGATCCGTGATATAAAATAAAATATCATCTGTTTCTAAGGAAATACGCTCTTCCCAAGTCTCCCTCCAGCTGATTCCTTGTACTACAGGGCTTTTCCTGATCCAGGCAGATGGTTCAAGGGCCAGGGCAAAAATCAGGGGAGATATGGGGCAGCCCTTTCTGGTCCCTCGATGCAGGGCAAATTTACGGGCTATCACCCCATTCACCTTGACTCAGGCTAGAGGACCCTGATAGAGGAGACGTATCCAGCCTATAAAAAATTGGGACCGACACCCAGCCTCTCCATAACGCCAAACATGTAGTCTCATTCAAACATGTCAAAGGCCATGGTAGTGTCCATTGCCAGTACCATTGTAGACACTCTGTCATCTCCTGCCCCCCCCACTACTCCAAAAAGTCGAAGGAGATTAAGTCTCATCCCCCTATTCAGCATGGAGCCAGATTGGGTGTATAAGGGAAGTGATGACCTGACAGAGTCTATTAGCCAGCAGCTTGGCGAGGATTTTGATCTCTGCATTGAGCAGTGATATTGGCCAATAAAAACTATGTCTGTCTGGGGGCTTTCTTTCTTTGTGTTTAACCACTATCGTGGCTTGCCTCTGATCCTCTGGGAGCTGACCGGATAATTTTCTTCCAATCACATCTTAAGCAGACAAGGTTCTAATTTTCTCACCAACCCTTTGTAAATCTTGATGGGGAGACCGTTGCATACCATTGCCTTCCCTGAGTTTAGCGAATGTAGCGCTTGGTTTATCTCACTGTCCAACAAATGTCTACGCACATCAGATAATTTAGGGACATCGATCTCATTGAGGAAAGCTTTTATATCAGTTATCCCATAGTGCCCGCTAGCGGTGTATTGGACCTCGTAATACCCAGTGAATTCTTCTGCTATGTCAGGAGGGATGTTCTTCGTCCCTCCCCAGTCATTAGTTATCTGCAGGACCCAGATATGGGCTTGGTTATGCTTTTCCAGCCATGCCAATAGTTTTCCCACTGTATTGCCTACATCATGTAGTCTTCTCTGGGACGTTACGTAGGACGTCTTTGCTTTCTCCTCCGCCAGGTCCCTATACTCCCCCTGCTTCAGTCTCAGAGTGTGTGGAGCGTCTTCAGTCTGGGTGTTAGTTGCCTTTAGTTCTAGGTTTGTGATTTTCTCTTCTAGGCGGTCAAGTTTTTCTTTTGCAACTCTCCCCCTGCAATTAGTAAATAAGCCTCACCCCTGATTACATCTTTTTAAGATTCCCACAATGTCATGTCCCAACGAACCAACCCATCATTCTTTTCAAAATATGTGTCAGCAGTTTGTCACAGTTTATTCATGAGGGTTTGATCATTCAGGTGCCAGGTGCTGATAGGCCAGGGACCTGTATTCATCCCGGAGTTCAGCCTGAGCTCTAGCCACACATGGCGAGTGGTCGGAGATGCCCCAGGCTAAATGAAGAACCTCATCAATTCTGGCCATGTTGATGTTTTGTGTCAATATGTAATCTAGCCGGGAGAGACTATGGTGTACCCCAGACAAAAAGGTATATTGGTGTTCCCCCGGGTGCCGTAGGTGCCACATGTCTACAAGGCCAAAAGCCATCATAAAGGAGGCAAGGGTGGTGTCAGTCCTGGTCAGTTGTAAATTTAGGTGTCTATGTAGCTCTTCAGCAATGACCGCGTTATAGTCACCGGCCATAATCAGGATGCCCTCCAGCATCTGTAACAAGAGGGTGGTCAGCTCCAGGAGCGTGATCTTCTAATGCCTCAGTGGGAAATGTATTGAGCACAGGTTGATAGGTAGGCCCTCCCACATATTTGCCCTAAGGATCAGTCCAGGTCTTATGTGGAGTGAATGGGATGCTCTTGTTAAGCAGTATTCCCACCCCTTGGGAGTCGGAGGTGAAACCCGATTGAGCTGACATTTTATACCCACACCAGACATGGCTTTACAGGAGTTACCCTGGAGATGAGTCTCTTGTTGTAATACAATGTCGAGGTTTTCAAAGGTATTGCATTACTATCCCTCTCTTCAGCTGGTCTCCCAACCCATTTACATTCCAGGACAGTACTTTTAAACGGTTACTAAGGCGTTGCTTCATTGAAATCTCCTGCATGATTCAGTAGTCATGTCCTACCTCGTGTGTAAGTTCCGGTGCCCTGCATCCTATCTCCGTAAGTGAGATAGT
This sequence comes from Calotriton arnoldi, assembly GCA_963921515.1. Lineage (NCBI taxonomy): Eukaryota > Metazoa > Chordata > Amphibia > Caudata > Salamandridae > Calotriton > Calotriton arnoldi. The sequence continues at coordinate 8,811 of CAWUFW010011010.1, read as the reverse complement.
ACGTGCTCTTCAACATTAACATTCAACGTGTCCCCCATAGTCTTTGGTTTGATCTCCCTGGGTCAGTGACAGTCCCCCCATATTTAACAATGCACAAATCAGCATCAAGATAATGTCTGTGCTCACTCTTCTTCATTTTCAGGATTTGGCCCAGTTTGTTCCCCATGTTTCCCCCTTGTGCCTTCGCTTGAGGAATCGTTGTGGTGATGCGCTGGGTCATGTCTGCTGCCCTTCAGGAGGGGAGCTATTGTGTTTGCCATGGCTGTCAGCTAGACGCCAGCCCTCCAGCCATTCCCATGCCTCCTCCAGGGTGACAAAAGGCCACGTTTTGCCTTCAGTGACCACTCGCAGTGTGGCTGGGAAAAGCATCTTGTATTTCCGTTCTTTGACGCTGAGAGCTTTCTTAACCTCAATTAAGCTTCGTCTTTGCTGTTGTAGTGTGAAGTCCAGGTAGAGACTGACAGTAGTGTTTTCAAACTTCAAATTTGATTTTTGTCTAGCTGTCTGGAGTATAGTGTCATGGTCCCTATGGTTGAAGATATGGGCGAGTATTATTCGTAGGGGTGCTCCCAGTCTAGGTGGAGACCCGGGCAACTTTTGGGCCCGCTCTACAGAGACGAATTTGGAGAGCCCCGTGGCTGGAGAGTGGTGATGGTGAAATGTTCCACAAATAGGTCCACGCTAGGGCCCTCTGCTCATTCAGGCACTTCCACTATGCATATATTGTTGCGTCGGGAACTTCCTTCCATGTCTTTCAGCCTGGCTTGCATGAGGGCGTTATCATTCTGTTAGCGGTCAACCTGTTGTTTTAGGGTGGCTGTGGAGGTGTTGATGTCTGTCACTTTCATTTCAGTGTCTTTCAAGGGGTCATTTGTTTTGTTGACATCGGCTCGCAACAAGGACATCTCTATTACAAAGGAATCTATTTTCTGCGTCAGAGTCCCTTTTATCCCTTAGATGACCGCCATAATTTCTTTTGAGGGTTGGCTCCGATGTCGTCGCATCTGGGTCCATTGCTGGATCTGGGACAAATTTGTAGGTTTCCTCTGTGGGGCCATAGGGATCGCATATTTATAAATTTTGTTGTGCTGAGTCAATTTGCCCCCCCCCCCCTTGCCTCCCACCATGGTGAGAGCAAGTCAGGGGGTGATTCCAGTCCACAGCAGAGTCTGTAGGGAGGGAATTAGACTGCTGCCTGCCAGGGAAGGGGAGTGGGGTCAGGTGTGAGTCCACTGTTTAGGAGTGGGTCCCTCTATCACTGCCTTTCCCCAGCAAGGTGTACCAGAGGTGGTTTGTGCTTTCCCAACCTCACTGCACCAATCCAACCGTGAGAGGGCCCCCAGAGGGCCATATGCATCTCCAGGTGTCGCACTTCTGCAGGGCACCAGTAAACTCCTGGTGGCACCCACTGTATATTGTTCTCAATGGAGGAGAAAATGGGGGCCCACACCGAAGCAAGCAGCCTCCGTTCACAGCCTCCGGCAGTCTCTGGGGGGCCCTCACCTCAAGTATCCCTCCTTTGCGGGCTGGTCTCTTCCTTGACCCATCTGCTGCTTCTCGGAGACCGCAGCGCCCGGTTCTCAAGATGGTCGTTGCGGTCTCTCCAAGTCCCGGACACCACCGGTAGTGAAGGACGTATTTGGGCTCCCCACCACTCCGATTCAGTTCCCGACAGCCGGGCGACCCTGTTGTTCCTCACCTGTCCCACGGGCCCCCACCAGGTCCAGCACAGCCGCCTCGGCCTTCTTTAGCCCCAGGCCCAGACAAGTTTCTGTGGGCAGGGCCACCTCCATTACGGAAGCCCCAGGGTCAATCCGCCTTCTCAGTTCGGTCCCTGGCTGCAGGCAGTCATCGTTCTCATAGCTCAGGTCTCACCCCATGTTCCCACAAGTCTGCTGGTCTCCACGCGGCCTTGGTCGGGCCCACCTCTGCAGTGTCTCCGTCTCACAGCGTGGGTTGGAGCTTCGACAGCGACACCTTTGGCGACCCGGGGTGGTATGATTGAAGAGCCTGTCAAGTCCGCTTTACTTTGCTGACATTTTTGAGCAGGGGCAGTGGCGGATTGAGGACAGATTGTCGGGCAAGGTGTTCAGGGAGTCGGAGTTTCCCTAAGGAGCAGCCGCCATGTGGGACTATAAGCCATGCCCTCGTGCAGTATTTTAAGCTTTATCTCTCTTTTGCAAACCTGAATCTGTAGTTTTTTTATAGCCACTTACTTTAACTTCCTGTCATGCCCTACTTAAAACTTTTTGAGTAGCATCCGTGATGTGAACCAGAAGTATTTTTGTGCTGGGATGGCTATAATAATTTGTCACTGCACAAAAGTGACATTAGTAGGTTTTGGAAATAGATCCATTAGTATTAACGAAGCTGGATATCATTTGTGAATTCTACCAAATACCTGGGAATGCAGTTACGCAGGTTTTCACGGGACAGACGTTCTCAGTCCCTGCATTCGCATTTGCATAAAGTCAAAGCTGTGTGTCACAGATACCTTCCCATTTGCTAATGGATAACACTCCCTTTGAAGTGTTGGTATTAGACCACTAGTTTGCAACTGCAATTGCAAAGAACTGATCCATGTTTGTGATTCAAAAGTAAGAGGGAACTTCCCTTTCATGCTCCCTCTTACTCCCAAAAACACAAGAAGCCTCAGTCTTAAATGCATGCTTGACACATAATGTACATTTAGTACATTCCAAACGTACGTTTTGCAGTTACAGAGCCTGCAAATGTATGTAGCAGAGACCTTGTAATGATAAACAACATACATCAGCACATCAGGCCCAATGTTTGCTCCTGTCTCGACTGGGTCCCTCAGCTCCTATTCCAACCACTAGCGGCATGGCTAGGGGGTTTGTTCAATACTGAACTGTTCACCCTGGCATTATTCTTGATTGCTCTATCTACTTCCAGCCTCTTGTATAATAATACGCATTCACCTTTCACTCCTGATCCATGTTATGTTTAGTGACAGCACACGTTTTCTTCCAAAGAATACATTTCCCAGAATCTCTGACCTTGTTGGATATCTCAATACTGATTTCTAGATTGTTGGAAACATTCAGGACATGACTTGCATTAAATAATCAAGCAGGGTTTTGTGGCAGCTCTTAGGCTTTACCTGTCAATGATGCATTTCTTCCAATCTCCTGCTCACTGATTTGCCTCCACCCTTGCAGGCCACGGAGGGGTACAGGAATCAGAACAACTGTGCCAGCAGGTGCTAGCTTGATCACATCTGATCTATGTGATTATTAGTGAGTACATTTAAAGCCTCTCTTTGCTTTAAGGCATCTTTGTTTATACTGTAATGTTTCTGTTTGCCTTAATCTTTTCTCCTAGAAATTCCTGAATCCTGTGCTCCAGAAATACCCCTTTTCCTTATTTGCAGTGTTTAGCTGTGTAACCTTGTGTCTTTCACTAGCAGTTTCTCGCATTGCATTCTTGTTTCCTGAACTTGCACCGCTTAACAGTGTATCCTTGATTCTAGACTAGTGCTCTCTGGCAGTGCCCCTCATTTCTTGTACTTCCACTTCTTTCAGTGGTTATCCTCTTCGCAGTGCTTGTCTTCCTTTCCAGCCTTTCTTATTTCCCAAAGTGCTGCCCTCTGTATGGAAGTTCCCGGTATCGTGGAGTTTTATGTTCACCTGTTTTCTTCCAAGGGTTACCTCTGTTTTCACTTCCTTCCTGTCACGCACTATTCCTTTCTAGCTCCTCATCTGTTGTGGCTGTTTATTAGGTTCCTTGCCCTTAATATTGCTACCTTGCATTTACTTGCATTATTCATTCGCTGTACTATCTTTCATGACCTCATTTGTAACATGATGCAGTTCCACAGACCATGTCCTTGCATGTATGCCCGACATGTGGATCGTTTGTAGACATTTTCTGTGCAAGCAATTGCTGGTGAGGAACTTGCTGCGCTTCAGTATTACGGCGCAGAGCTCCCCAGCACTTTAAGCTACATTCACTTAATTATTAATGCTGATACCTGTATGTATTTCAGACCATCTATATATGTTACTCTAAAAGCTATATTGTCTCTTGGGTGCCTGCTCTTTATGAAAGATTTCTTTCTTTCTTTCTGGTGCAGGGCTTCGTCGTCATTCCCCTTCTCCTCAACGTGATCTTGCCCAGCCCAATTTCCAACATTCCCTTCGTTCTCCCTTACAACACGCCTCGCAGAGAAGAGATCCCTGGCAGTTCCTCTGAGATGAGCTCACAACCAGAAGGTAAAACCTGGTAGGTAGAATAGCGTTAAACATTTAAATAGGTATGATTTTCGGTTGTGTTTGGGTAACTAGTGAGCACTCTCTTTCAAATTAATCACCTCAAACACATGTTTAAAGCAGGAGGAGTTTTGCAAAAGAGATGTATACATTTGTTTCCTCCTATGTTGCCCTCAGGTTTCCATATCGCATACATTTAAAGATGTCTAAATATAAATATAATTCCCCAAACCTGACGCCGCAGCACCAGAAAAGGAGCACACTCTCCAGGAAAGTTTTCCTTGCTAATTTCTTAATTTAGCACAATTGGTAAAACCCAATGCGTTTCAGTCTCCTCTCAGACCTTGATCACGGGTTGGCTTCAACAATATCCTGTGTAACATTTATTTCTACTACAGATGTCGTCATTTCCTTTTTGCACTGCATGATGGTACTTGTAGTTCATGACATTAGTATAGATTTTCAGTGTCAAAGTTTCTAAGTGCAGTTTGTGCAAATGATTCATTTAAAGTGCTTAAAGTAACAGAAGTGCAATCCTGCAAATGAGCATTATAATTCATTAAATATACAGGATTAAAAGGTTTAAAAGCTTAAATGTTTTAAATGGAGGCATTTTATAGAATTAATGAATCTTATTCTTGAGTATTTTTAAATGTCCTGTGCCCAATATTATTTTGTCCTTTGCTGTTAATTCATTGTGTATGTTCACACCTTCTGGTGGATAATGTCTGATTATCTCTGATTTAATTCCTTTCCAATTATTACTTCTTCCAATTCCAATCTTACTTTCATTTTCTGTTGCTTTTCTATTTCTGTAAAACAATTATTACCCTCCAGTGGGTTTCCTTATTGCTTCAATCCTTCGTTTTAGCTAAATTTCTTAGAAATACTGGGCTTACAATTGATGCTTTTGAATGTTTTTTATTTTATATGTTTTTATCATTATCTCACACACCTTTGTATTATATTTTTTTGTGTATTTTGTTTTTGTTCCTCTTCTTTATTCTTTACAATTCATCTATTTGATTCATTAATAGAAGTTCCCTATCTTTGTATAATCTATGTTCTTATGGTTTTTATTCCTTTTCTTTTCATTATAAATGAACATAAAGCTACTCACCTTTATTAAGACCTTTCGGAATATATATATATATATATAAATATATATATGCCGTTATTTCTACTCTTTAATTTAATGTTTGCATTTGCATGAATTATATGTGTGGGGATAAACAGGATTTTCCAGCTAAGTTTTCTTTAAATGCACAGTCTATTTTCTATGTCTACCCATGTTTTAAGGAGGGGGAGGGCTATTTATACCTTGCATTTCATGGCGCCATTTAGATTGATAAAGCCTGCTGCGCAGGCGAAACGCGTCTCTCTCTTGCTGCGGGGTCGTGGGAGACCTGAATAACATTAAATCAGCCCTACACCTACATACCTTGTGTACGTGCCTCTTCTTTATTGGAGTAGGAGTGTTCTTTTGGATATATATATATATATATATTTTTTTATTTTTGCTTATCGTTTGCTGTTGCTTGAGTACAAACGGGGCAGACACAGATGCGGTTGCTTCAGTTTCAGTTTATTCCGTCAGCCATTCTGCGTTTCGGCCGTCTTGACGTCCTTGGTCACATGACATGTACGTGCTGTGCAAAGTAATTAACGTGCAGCATTATGAACAACATAGAAGCAAGACTTTCACCTCTGCGTTTTTTGTCTTTTTGAAACAATTGTAAATAATTGTTCTAATTTATAAAAATCCATCCATAAATCGATATTACATAATGTGACTCGTTTTTAAAATATTCATCAACCAATTCATTTAAACATGGGAAAATATGTCTAAAAAAGTGCATAAGTGTCAATTCCATGGACAATATCGGACAAGTGCCCTATTGTATACTGCAAGTATTCTTCAAGTTCCAATACCAGCAAGTATCATTCCCCTATTGCTGACAATTCATTTATGTCCCAAAATACAGAGGGGCAGATTTACGAGCCCCTTGCGCCACTTTTGCGCCGCCGTTGCGTCACTTAAGTGACGCAGCGGCGACGCACAACATGCTCCACGTTGCCCAATATTTACAACGTGACGCATCTAGGGAGATGCGTCACGTTGTAAACCCCTGCGCCACATGAAACCTGGGTCAGGTTTCATGTGGGCGTTCCGGCGCAGGGTGGGCGTTCCCTCGCAGGTACGCCTCGTAAAAGTGACGCAGTGAAATCTACAAGATTTCACTGAGTCACTTTTACGCCCATGCTGCGTCAAAACCCTGCGCCTGCTTGAAGCAGGCGTAAGGATTGACACAGCATGTTAGGCATAGGGCACCCCCGATCCTTGCTGGAGCCGCGTCGCGCTTGCGACGCGACTCCAGCAATGCGCCGCCTTTCCGTCGGGGGATGCGACACGCATCTGCCCATATGTGCGCCACGGCGCGCCGCATTGTAAATTCGGCGCATCGGCGGTGGCGCAAGGGCAAACTTGCGTGACGCATCTTCCCTGGCGCATCCCAGCTGATTTGCAGGGATGCGCCAGGGAACGTAAATATGCCCCATATTGTTTTGGCGCAATCATTACAATGGCCAGTGCCTAATTAGATATTCCATCTGCCAAGTATACTTGTAATATACTTGTAGTATGATTGACCCTTGTACCCTATCAGGGTTTCTAATTCCATGATTCCTCCAACAATTTCTATGTTGATTCATATAATAATAATCAAGGTCACATATTTAAATTTACAGGCTAGTGCCTTGGTCTGGATTTTACTAATACAAATGAGCATGTTTAATTGCTCTTCGATTAAGACAGAGGTAAAAAATGAAAAATGTAATGCCAAAATTATACATGCAACCTCTCCTTTTGTTAACAAACCCTAGCAATGGGGGATCTCGTCAGGAGACGTGATTACTACTCAAATTTCTTTTTCATATTTACAAGCAGGAATGCAATTCCTCATCATAATTTAGCCCATTAGGTGTTTTACAGTCTAACATAATTATGTACCTAGTTTCCAGCTCTCGTAATGTTCTTGTGTGGTCACCCCCTCTTTTACTTGCGGGCACTGCATCAATTACGAAGTACCTCATTTGCTCAGGGTTTTTTTGATGGAATATTTCACAGTGGCGTGCCACTGGATAAGTACGATCCCCATTGGTGATTGCTCTCATGTGTTGGAGAATTCGTCTATGGACTGGTAATGTAGTACTGCCTACGTATCTTAAATTGCAAGTGCAGGGAAGAAATGGCTATACATCCAGGAAGAATAGGTGTCACGACGCCCACCTATCCTCTTTTCTGCCTCCAGTTTTTCCCCAGCTTCTCTCAGCTTCTCTCTGGTTGTTTCATAATTTTTCCCTGGTTTCTCTCTCTTCTCCTTCTTTTTCTCAAGCTTTCTCACAAGCTTTATTTCAAGCTGTATATGTGATTCCCTGTTCTCTCGGTTTTCATATTTTTCTATGCCTTTCGAGTATTGAAATGTTTATCTGGTACTGTGACTATGGAAGTTTGCATTTGACATGACTAGGTACAACCTTTTGCTAACAACATGTACAGTGTTAATATCATGTCATTATGCGTTTTGAAGTCTATATCCGAGAACTTACCTGTCGCTATGTCTATCTTTTTAGGAGGTAAGGAAGGGACCCAGGAATCAATCCGGTGCAACATTTTGGGCTCCCTACCCTTTTCTTCGAGACATCCATCAGGTGTATCGCTCCCTTCAGATAGGAAATCTCACTTTTTTATGTTTCATTGTATTTTATGCACTATTTTGGTTTCTTAGGGATTTTATCACTTTGCACTGTCATAACGTTGGGCGGCCTCCAAGCATGTTCCTGTCAGCAGCCTCCTTTTTTTACCATGCCATCAATCTACTGCCTTTCTCATTTTCACAGGCTATTGGACTCCAATAAGGCCACTGTAATCGTTTTAGCATTTGCTTTTCAATATGCAGTATTAGTAAGCGCTAGAGGTTAACTAGGCCCTATGTCAATTTACTTTCTTATTCTCACAGGTTGTTGGACTCCAATATGGCCACTTTACTGGTTTAAGCATTTGCTTTTCAATATGCAGTATTACCAAGTGCTAGAGGTTTACTAGGCTGTTAGAACTGGGGGTCTCTAGTTGGCAGAGGTAGGTACCTTTGACCAAATAGGGACCTTTGCTTCTAGTCAGGGTAAGGGGGTACACTTCTAAAATAACCCCAGCTCACCCCCTTGGTAGCTTGGCACGAGCAGACAGGCTTATCTCAGAGGCAGTGTGTAAAGCATTTGCGAACACATACAGTAATATAGTAAATCCAGTATTTGTAAAGCGCGAACAGCTACCCAAAGGCATCCCGGCGCTGGGGGCCGTCGGGAAGATTAAGCAAGCTATTGCCCAGAGTCACATGGTGCTGGGCTGACCTGCCGCTGGTGATCGAACCGTGAGCCCCAGATTCCAGCGTCAGTCGCCCTGGCCGTGGCGCCACACCTCTCTACAGATGGACACCACACAAGTTGTAGTATAAAAATAAGTATTTTTATATAGACTTAACACAAGACCACAAACGACAAAAATCCACAATACTGTACT